>FWCC01000269.1:108193-269245 GCA_900169235.1 Zarea fungicola
TATATAGTTAATTTTATTAATTACATATACTCTATATAAATTTTAAGTATATTTAATAAAAACTTATACTATTATTAAAGAGTAAAAAGGTAGTGTTTTGGTGTAAAACCTATGACCGCATGTGGGTATGACCGTAAGGGGGTGGTGGGCGTTACAATTTATCATAGCTCCAGGACTTGCCTTCGTTGCACACAATTAGCATATGAATTGTCGAGGCGAAAAATCTCAACATCTACCACAGCATTTAGATATTGAAAAGTGAACTAGAGGAAGGAACAACAAGAGGACCATGTGGCGAGTTGCCTCAATGGCAGCATTGCATTGAGCCTCGCTATTACCAATGTACGCTCGACCCCCAATTACAACCTGACAGTGACCGCACTAGACAACACCAGTCCACGAGCCAGCCAACTGGACTCTGCAATTAAGCCAGACCGACTTGATCTATTAACAGTATCAAACGTTTTTTGAGTTGTCAAATGCCATGAAAATAGGCAGTGTTCCCTTTTTTGTCGGTGCAATTTCAAGAGTCCCTGTGTAGTGCGGTACTGAAATACACTTGATACTTTTAGGGCTGGGAAAAAAACCGTAACCGACATAGCAGATGTCCCATAAGCCCGGCCCAATTCTCCTCTCCTACAACATCCTTCGGGCTCTTCTTTGCGAGAATTCGCGCCATGACACATGGCGGTGTAAGATCCAAACGCCGTGTATTGAGCAACCTTCCTATTAATGTAGATATTAGGTAAGGTGGATGGTTTGAAGAAACCACAGGGCATGCAACAAGGCTGAGAGTTGATAATATCGAGCGACCTGGGCCACTAATTACCTATAACAGAGGAGCAAGCACGGCAAGCACGGCAACGAAATCTCCATGTCAAGCGCCACCCTCGCCTCATTTGCTCATTGACACCGCAATGGGAGACTTCTGGAGCCTGAAATCAGATTGCAGCAGCAATCATAGAGTTGATCGACCGGGCAAGCGTTCAACTGGGCCAGGTAGCGGCCGATAAGTGCTATATAGCCGCCGCCCAAGATGGACAAGTGGAGGATAATACAATGACATTATCAACCCAACTCATCACCAAGCCAATCTAACCTGGTTAAAAGGACCAAAGAACCATGACTACCGACCGTGAAAGACTGCAAAGCTACATACAGCCGTGGCATTATGATCTTTTTTTGTGTGAATTAGACTTTGACCAGTGGACCTACTGTGGCACCGTTGTGTTTGTATCTCGCCTGACCTGCCAGTTCGAGCATGCTAACAGGTTCCAGGATTGACGCGAGTTTCTCCCAGCCCACCAACGAGATCGTCGTCAATCTTCACCAGATTGAGCTACTCAGCGTCACTGCCGAAATATGCCAAGGCGATGAGAAGCTGACGCTTCGCGCATCTAGGTTAGCCATGCTTGAAGAGCAGCAAAGGGCAACGATTTACTTTACCGAGAGCGTTATCGCCTCGCCCCACGTCGCCATCACTTGCAAATTCAAAGCCAACATTAATGATGCTATGACTGGATTTTACCGAAGCAAGTATAAACTTGGCGACGACAGGAATGTGAGCGAGCATGGCGCCGTGCCCTTGCTTCGGGGCGAGGAGGACTGGGCGTACATGCTGAGTACCCATTTCGAGCCCGCAGGTGCACGCTGGGCATTCCCTTGCTTCGATGATCCCGGCATCAAGGCAAAGTTCACCCTGCATCTCGAGATACCGAAGGGCTTGACCGCTCTCAGTAATATGCCAGTCAAAGACGTACAGACAGTTCCCGCAAAGCCCGACCTAAAGCTTGTCATATTTGATACTACCCCCATCATGAGCACGTATTTGCTTGCCTGGGCTATTGGAGAGTTTGAATGGATTGAGCAGTTTACTGAGCGCAATTATAATGGTGAGCCAATTCCAGTTCGCGTCTATACTACACCTGGCTTGAGTAGTCAGGGCCACTGGGCGCTTGACCATGCAGTCAAATCTATTGATTTCTTCTCCGAGATCTTCAAGACCGACTACCCACTGCCCAAGTGTGATCTGGTAATTGTACATGCTGCATCATTTTCGGCCATGGAAAACTGGGGTCTGATTACGGTAGAGCCTACATCACTGCTCTTTGACCCAGAGAAGTCGCACCCGCTTCATAAACAAAGCATACCATGGACAATTACGCATGAAGTGGCGCACCAGTGGTTCGGTAACCTGGTGACTCTAGAGTGGTGGTAAGTAAAGTCGCGCATCCTGCGATTCTGTGATACCTGCTGACCAAAGTTACGAAGGGACATGCTTTGGCTTAATGAAGGTTTTGCAACATGGGCTGGAAAACTCGCACTAGAGAAAATGCACCCTGAATGGAATCGTGGGATAAGGTTCCTCAACACCGGCATGGCGGCTGCATTTCGGCTTGATAGCACCAGGACCAGTCACCCCATCCATGTCCCTGTCGAGCGTGGCCAAGATGCCAGTGACGTTTTCGACAACATCAGTTACGCAAAGGGATGTGCTGTCATCGAGATGTTGAGTAACTACCTGGGTGTCGATGTGTTCCTTAACGGAGTCTCGGAGTATCTTAAGCACAAGGCGTACGGATGTGCAACAACCGCAGACCTGTGGGATGCCCTGGCAGCTGTTTCTGGCATCAACATCCACGAAATGATGGATGCATGGGTTTCAAAGGTGGGATACCCTGTATTGAAAATATCTGAAGAGCGGCCAAATTCTCTCACGATAAGACAATCCCGGTTCCTAGACAGTGGCGACTTGCAACCAGATGAGGATGATATTGTCTGGTGGATTCCAATTGGGTTCAAGAATCCAAGTGGCAATCACAATGGCATTGTGATGAATACAAAAACAATTTCACTGGATTGCACTGATTCTGAGTTTTATCTTTTCAACGGAGGCGGCACAGGGTTCTTTCGAGTGCGATACCCGGAGGCACGACTGACCAAGCTCGGGCAGCAGATGGAGAGACTTACAACAGCGGATAAACTAACTCTTCTCGGATCTCAATCCGCACTTGCGTTGTCGGGTTCTTCACCTATAGCTTCACTGCTCGAAATTCTCGAACGTTTTGCGACGGAGCGGGAACCCCTTATCTGGCAGCGAATACTGAATGAACTCGGCATTGTAAGAGCGATTTTTGACGAGGATCAGGAGATGGCAGACGGTCTCTCTGCATTCTGCTTAAAGATAGCACAGCGTGGCCTCGAAATCTTTAGTGAAGAGGGAGTACTTGAGCAAGGAGAGCAGGAAGACAACATTACAGACGCGCGTAGGAAATTAATCGCCTTGGCAACAAACAGTGGCGACAAACAGTATGTGCCTCCCCCCAGAGTACCAAACAATATTGAAGGACTGCTAATAAATTGAAAAGGCTACAACAAGAAGCACTGGAGATATTTCACGTGTGGTGCAAAACGGGCGCCACAATCGAATCTTCCGAGCGGTCTTTTGCATACAACGCAGCAGCACGCTTCATTCCGGACCAGGCCTTCAAGCCTCTCTTTAACGAATGGCAGCACGGAACGGCCTCCGATTCCAAACTTATAGCTCTGTGGGCAATATCCCATATTCAGGATGAAGACATGGTCCGAGATGTGGTCTTGCCGTTTTGTTTCGACGCGGAGCCAGCGAGCCTAGTTGTCGCAGCTGTGGACATGCGCCCACTTGTCCAGGGACTTGTTGATGACCCCAAGCTACGCTACGTCGTCTGGGATTACATAAAGGGCAATTGGAGTGCCATTGTGAAGAAGATAAACAATACGACTCTACTGAATCTGTTTCTGAGAAATACCTTGCATCGCTTCAGCAGCAGACGCATGGCAGACGACATTCGGCAGTTCTTTGAGATCAATGATGTGCCAAACTGTCGCAAAACAGTTGAGATAGTGGTGAACCTTACAGCTACGCGTGCCACCCGAAGGCAAAGGGACATGGAATCTCTGCGAAACTGGCTTTTGACTGCAGGATACTTGCCAGGAAACTAGGTTTGAGGTGGCTTCGAACTGGCGCGGAGGGCCGATAGGCATGACTTACCACAGAACAAAAGTCGTTAGAGTGTGGATTATGAAGTATTCAATGGCCATGAGATTCTCATTGACCACATGTATAGACATTATTATCTATCGCAATGCCATACACTGATGCTCCCCAGGCCGATCCCGTTCCATCCCAAGCGAAGCCAGCGCGAGCGCAATGTATGATGATCAATTTTTTCCGCTCAAGCGCTCCCTTATTTGGCCAGTTACTAATGAAGAAAACATTCAATATCGCACTAACCTGGTGCCCTACCTAAAACTAGGTATTCAAGATGCTGAATATCTTGGCTCAATTGTCTGATTCATGACGCCAGTTAGACCAGGGAAATGCGTGGAGGAGCCGGCAGAGAAGCACGGACGGTAAGCTCCGCAAATAGAATGGAAAGAAGATTTATACAGTAGATGGTTGTTTTGTTCAATCTCAGCTTGACAAATAGCTAGAGCTAGGCTGTGCCCTTCCTCGTCGACCCCCCTGTCCAAAAAAAGAATTATTGTAATGATTTTCCCCTTCTGTTTTCCTTTCAACCTAGGAGATGTGGTCGAGTAATGCCAACAATATGGAATTATTAACACGACAACCTCCTCCCTTTTCGGTGGCCCCGCGAAAGCCCGGCCGGAGCCAACTCAGTAGGGCTGCGGTATCCAAGCCAGCGTAATTTTGCGCCATGACAATATCGCATGCATCACGGCAGAGAGTCGTTGATTCGTCGTTATTGGGGGGCTGCAAGATATAGCAGTCTTTTTCCTCTTGTTCCATAACAATGTCATATGTACCTTCTGGTTTATGTGCTGAGCTGTCTGACAGTAGAGGGCTGCTTTGAGGCAGGCGAACAACGCTGTAGGGCTTCGGTTCGGAATCAATTCCCAGTATGTCAGGCCCTCCAGATAACGGCGGTGCCAGCGTCACTTGATGCAACGCGATCCACGCATCGCCGCTGCCAGTCATGCGGCTGCCCGTCGGGGGGATGGTGCGATCCACGAAGTTGGCAGAGCGTGCTGCCTCTAGCTCCGCGGTTAAATCTTCGATCTTTGCATTTGCCGTCCCCAAATCTCTTTGAGCTTGTGCAAGACTCGACTCCAAGGTTTCTATATGACATTTTACCCGCTCTCGGTGACGGCGTTGGTTTATGCGTGCCCGGGCCAACCCGTGCTCAGCCGGTTTGCTAGACCACTTCGCCACAGAGAAGCTTTCCGCCGGTTTTTTCTTAGTTATTGGGCCCATTGTATTTGGTGCCAGGTGTTAGATCTCAAATTGTACATTGATATGCTAAGTTGCAGCAATGCGCACTAGAATGCCGGTGGCCAAAGCAACTGACGCGGGCATGTGGCGCAGATTCAAGTTAGGGTGCCTCCTCCGCTATCAATGGTGACATATCAAAAACCTTCCCATTTTGAACTAGTAGCCCGCTCCACAAGTTGGATTCAAATTATCGCCCTGTTATCCCAGGTTAGAATGCTCCGCCGCGCCCTCTCACAAGGCAGTCCACACGATATGAGAGGGAAGTGCTGTTTCAGGGAGTAGTACTAGACAATTAATTATTGAGCAGTCCTAGACTCCGGAAATTGTTGCTAGGGCGCCAGCACTTGTAGCAGCTTGTCCCCCTGCGATTTAAAGTCTTATTATGGCACACTTATTTTACCGTTCCAATGGCGCACAGTTGACATAGAACTATCCGTCCACTTGGAACAGTTCCTCAGTATATGTATTTTAGTGATAGTTTTCATATTACGTCAAAGCAATAGCGCGCACTTGGCCGGCAACAGAATCATGCGTAAGGGAATGGATACATAAATGCATAGTTGACTACGATGTTATTGAAAAGTAGCCATCCTCGTACAGAGATACTTTATTCTGCACGTCGTAACCAAATATATAGTTGGCAGCGTCCAACTAAGGTTGTAAACAGACATCATTGCATTAGCGCTTAACCGCATAAATTTTAAAGGAACCTATAATCACGAACATTAGATTCCGCGCATCATGATATTTTCTTACTATCATACCGGCCCACTGGTTCAGGTCTTCACTATGCATGTCTTGCGGCAGTTCTGGGACAGCTGTGCAACAAGATTCTTCCTTTTCGCTCGGTTTCGCGTCAGTGCCACAGCATTGTGCATCGCCTGCTTCCCTGTATACGTTCAGGTCGGCTTTTGCCTCAGTAATCAAAACCTCTGTATGTAAATTACAATTAGAATTTGATCATAATGGCCATTATAATGAGAACGTGCCATGAAATCCTGCTTGTGCGAAATAGCGCTGGTAGTCTGCCACTTGACTCGCTCCAGCAATGCATCCGACGTAGAGGCTCATATTTTGCCTAATATGGTCTGGTAGCGGCTTTCTGGCAAGAATGTCGGAGATCGCAACTCTACCGCCGAGTTTGAGCAAGCGAAACATTTCGTTGAAGACTAGCTGCTTCTCGCCTTCTGGCACGAGGTTAACCACACAATTGGAGATGATGCAGTCCGCGAGACCATCCTGTAGAGCGACCTGGGTTATGTTGGACTCAACAAACTCAGTGTTCGTCCTCTTTGACTTTTCTTTGAGCATTCGAGATTTGGCAACCATGTCCTGTTCGATGGGCTTAGTACATATTTTTGATATACCAGATAGCTCAGAATATACCCTGTTCATATCAACCCCGATTGCTTTGCCCGACCGGCCAAGCTTATCGGCTGCAAGAAATACATCAAAGCCAGCACCGCTGCCAAAGTCGACGACCGTCTCGCCCTATGCTGTGTCAGAGTTGCCGTGCACGACCAAGACATGTGTCGTGGACGGAAGCGACTTGCCTCTCGCAAAGTAGCAATAGCAATTGGATTACCGCAGCTGAGGCCCAAATTTGAGCCATCTGGGATTGATGACAACTGTATTTCGGAATAGCCAAAAGCCAGTGCAATGCTTTTTCCATGTGCTGTGCTTGCATTTTTGGCATCGATGCTGTACCGCTCGGCAACACGGGCATATATGTCATTGGGTTCCATGTTGTTGATGTGCGGAAGAGCTTGGGTAGCTTGGTGAAACAAAGAAGCCAGGTTATTTATATTTGTAACACGTGCAGTCGCTAATCAAATGTCTCATATGATGTGTGAGTTGACGTAGGGTAAGCTTTGGCTGGAAATCTTTCTATCACCTCAATCGAAACCAGTGACAATGCGGAAATTGCCCAAACACGATCATCTAAGCCGCAGGTATAGATGTGTTGTTGGGCCACTAACAAAGTTTAGTCCAGTCACCATTATCATTTGATCTATTTATTGGCATTTTATCACACCAGACAACTACCGGGCGGCTGCGTCTTCCCTTTTAGGCAATTTCTCGATCAGTCACCGACACACGTGCGTCTTATTAATGGGGCGGAATAATGGCATAAAATATTACTCAACAATGCAGCAGCTTACAAGAATAAACAGTAGACATCTCACCATGAAGAGTGACTGCAACTTGCAGAGGATTTAACCTCGAAGGCTTCATATTACATCCAGGCTGGAAAGGCTGTTTGAACATCTTTTAGCAGGACAATGACTTGGTTAACCGCACCATCCCTATCATTTTTAATTCTGCTGAAATATCCACACGCGACCTGGAACAGGAATCTGCACTCTGGGTCTGAGTGGTCTCTTAGCATCCATTTAACGACTATGCATATCGCCTCGATAACCACGCCCACAAAATGGCTAGCTTGAGTTAGATAGCAGCACCTTAGCAGCAATTAGACACTTACGTAGTACAGTAGCTAGCTAACTCAGGCATATATAGGGATGCTGTCAGAACGGCCCTGGCTGACTGGGCAGAAGGCGTCGCAGAGGCGGTGGGTGATACACAGTCCGAATTTCCCTCACAGGGCAGCGTAAACTTGTCTAGAGACATAATAGCGCTATGTAACTGACAGAAAGCAATCAAACTCTGGCCATCTAGCACCTTACCATCCAGAGCCTCATCTGTGGTCCATTTACTCAACCCTGGTAGCCGTTCATGCCACTTATAAAGGCTGTGCACAGCCTCCATTGCGGGTATTCGCTGCTGATGAGGGCTGCCTTGTGGGGTTACGTTTCTGCTCCAGATGATGCCTGCTATTTTTGAACATACTTCCGCATATTCGATTTGCATCAACAGCCACCGCTTCCCAGGGTCAACCGCCTCATTGCAACACGTTAATCGCTCAGCTCGATGCCAAGAATGATCGACCCAACTATCGGCGAAGAGCTAAATCAGATTAGTAGCCAATATCTTGATAAAACCGATGGTGACGTACTGAAAAGACCTTTCGGAGCATTGCGCTCTGCTTCTCTGTACAGTATATTACCCAAAAAGCAAGTAATGCAAGATTGTGGTCCACAGGAGGGACCTCAGCAGGGATGCATATACCGCCATTCAACTTCAGCTTTTGGATGCATTGAACTGCTTTACCCAAAACTTCGCCGGTTTTGCAGTGACGATTTTGCAGACTGCACAGAGCCTATCATTCGTATTAGTAGTCATGGTCGCAACAGGAAATGGACCACTTGCCAGGGCAGCTAGACACTAGAGATTCCTTAGTGAGCGGCATTAACAAAGTCGAGCATCGGATCTACTACCTGTAATTGGTCGATGCTGCACTGCGTACCCAATGTCTCATAGTATTCAAGAGATTTAGCTAGCAGTGACTCTGCGGTCCACGTAGCTGTGAATTCCGGGTACCTTCTGTACTCCTGGCTGGAGGCGCCCACGCTGAGGATTGCAGTAACCAGGACGCAGGCATCCGGCCGCTGATCACGTCCGGTCGCGACTGCATTTGCTAAACTGTTAAAATCTTGCTTTCTAACAATCAAGTTTATGCAACTGGTCGACATCGAGAATGCCGCCTCGCTTAGAACTTCAACTGCCGCTGCTGTTGGCAAGGTCAAAAGTTTTATAGGCGTACCCCCGAGATCGGAGCTAAACCTACCGCTGAGTTGGCAGTGAGACTCAAGCGCCTTGATCGAGTGTGCAATGTTAGAGGAAGGGGCGTAGTCTCCTGACATGAAATCGAAATCCTCAAGCTCCACAGGGGCGAGTGATTGTGGGGAGGGATTGTGCAGCAAGTCAAGCATCTGCGAGGCCTCAAGGCTCCCTGACAAGATCTCTGGAAGTGCAGATGGTGATTTGTCAAAGACGGGGTCTGTTTCACGTGAACAGAACTGTAAATTGCGTTAGTGAATCTCCATGTGGTACTACAAGAAATGACTTGCTCCGTCTTCGACGCTCAAGTTCCTCTCTGGCCGCAATTGCTCTAGCTCAGATAAGCCAAATGAAAGATCCGCATATGAATTCAACTCAGTCATGCCCGTATTGAGGTTCACGCCAGTCGAGTAGGGCGGCAGATTGTTGTTGTACCTGCAGGTCTCGTTGTATCTCTAGATGGTAGCAAGCGTCAAACTTAGCAAAGGAGCTTGGCGTAACTGGGCCGGATTGAACGGCTAACCTCACATTGGAAGCACGGATTGCCACCATCACCTAGATATATCGTGAGAACTGGTATGTTATCTGTAATTTGATCTTACATACATCTGGTTTTCCGGCGTCTGCATTCTTGACAAGCGCCTCGCCTACGGCGCCTGACGAAAGCCCGCCGCTGCGGTGCTAGAATTGATACCATTTCTTACGTTGGTTAGTATTAGCGGCTCCCTTACCATGTAATGGGTCTTTGCGATGGAAAGAGAGGAAAATAGAGGGGGGATTCAAGAACCGCGCCGCGCCGAACAGCCATGCACTTACAAATGACGCACCAGCATATAGCAAGGCAACATATGCGATAAGCGGGTACACCCGCAGGAATTATCTCCTCCTCGGCTGGTGACATGCAGAATGGTGGTCCTTTTGTAAAGGCTCCGGACTCCCTGTCTGAGACGTATATTTCTAGGCTCGTGTGTGTGAAAAGAGGCGTAACGCTACAGTTGCTGAAACATCGAATGCAGATTTTATTACACAATTTGAGATCCTTAACCGAAACAATCTGTATATTACTGGCATTTGATTAGTGGCCCTGCCACCCTAATAACAGGCTGTGGCTCGGCGTGGGGACAATTGAACTTGTACTATGGGTAGAAGAAGCGCCAGCTGCTCCAGTCAACAAACCGGATCAGCAACAAGGCAGGTAACGAACCTAGAGCTTACAGAGCGGTCAATCTTTAAGTTATATATATATTATTCGATCTGTACTTGAGAGAAGGGACGAGAAGAGGATACAGACGAAGCAGGCAAAGCAATTTGCAGCGCCGAACAAGCTCCAAGGGCTCCGTGGTTGTATTATCAGAGCGGAGCACTGTGACTGTACCGATCTCAGCATTTTCGCCCAATTCGGCCCGGACAAGACATACGATCGTGTCGGGAAGGCTGACAGATGACAATATCAGACACTTTGTGGAACGGCCACTTGCCATCAAACAGAGGCAGGATTTTTTTTTTTCTTTCTTTTCCTCTCCTTTTTAGAAGCTTCGATAATTGCTGATTCTGCAGCACTGAAAAATATAGGATACTTGTACGCTAACAATAAGGCTACTGCTGCCGGCTTAGTACAGATGCGTGATGAAGGCGACTCTAGGTCACGCTACGTTTGAGGGGTTTTGGGTTCTGCTTTGCGCCACTATGCAAGATAGCGTAAGACCAAATGTCTCGTCCCAGCTACCTTCCTATTCTCATATGTGATATGCAAGGTTGGTAGTTTTTATTATAATGCGGAGGATTCAACAGTCGCCTTTGGCATCAGAGCTGAAAATATCGAGCGGCGCCGCGCCTGTAACAGAGGGGCAGACACGGCAAAGTCGGCTTCCCACGGCAACCCGGCAACGAAAATTACAAATTTAGCGCCGCCCTCACTTCGTTTATTCATTGACACCACTGGCGGCAAGCCTCCAGACCCTAACTAACAAAGGCGAACCGCAAACGTAACCGTAGAGCCGGTAAAACAAGCTCAGGACGACGGTGACCCCCGCATACTCATGCTGCCACCTAGGGTGTACTATTAACCAGTGAAATAGATGCGACCGTAGTGTCATCGCAACGCAACATCGAGACACTCTAAAATCAAATTACATGACGACCAACTGCGAGAGATTGCAAAGCTTCATACAGCTATGTCATTATGCACTTTCTTTATACAAATTGGATGTTGAAATGTGGAGCTGCTCTGGCACCACCGATTTGGGTAACACCATCCTTATCTTCTTTAATTCCGCTGATACCAATAATATTTCTTCTTACCACACGCATGGAGATATTTATTAATCTCCATATCTTTGGTAACTCTTACTAGAAGGAACAAGCTATTAGAGCTCGTCTGACCAATGCCATTCCCCAAAAGCACAGGTCGACGCGAGCGCACACCACAGCGAAAGCAAGCCGGATGCTTGTACCAACTCTTCTTCCATTTAGCCAGTTTCTGAAGAACCTATAATATCTCGCCGACCTAGTGTCAACCCTAAGCTAGGCATTCGACAATGATACACGAACCATTTTGCTTTTATTCACGGCTTTGACAAGTATAAATTTCAACAGCTTATATTGAGCTTGGCTAAGTTATCCCCAGCCCCGCGAAGGAAAATAACCTTCAAGCTGTTTTTCAGTGGCCAGAATCCCTACACGTTCACCAACATGTTGAATATCCTAGCTCAAAAACCTGCTAGCCTATGATAGTGATGCCTGTAGCACAGTGCTCAGAGCCAGGCATTTCCCACAGAGATGGCCTCTGGAGTGGGAGGCGATGACTCTATTTGAGACTGGTCGTCAGCATGAGACAATCTTGCTATGAATTATTCATGGCATACCCACTCTACTCGTCGCAGCCAGGCTCCCTCTTCTCCTCGACGGCAGATCTCTCAGCGACCTCAACCTCGGCCGCAAATGAAGACGCTGACGGATCAGATTGGAGATTGCGCTTGTAGTGAAGCTCGAACGCCTCATCAGCAGCATCACGCTTGTATCCTTTGGGGTCGTGATTCACCGTCTTCGGGTGCGTAGCAAAGCGGTGGGCTAGCTCAGCTACTGCAGAATCACGTTTGTAACCCTTGACGTCTTTTGTTCCTGTTGCTGGGTGCGTACCATAGCCACGGGCCATTTCAAGGTGGTTGGTGGGAAAGCTGCTCACACTAGCCACGAAGAGAGCAACAGAAGCGAAAGCGTTGAACTTCATTTTGTATTGTAGAATAGAGTTTCCGGAAGTATTTCTGTTGCTGCTTATACTTGATTGATATTGAATAAGTTTTGTGTGATAGGAGAACTATCCAGGGGCGGCATGGCGGCTTCTTTTATATTTGGTAGGATTTATGGTAGTAGAGAGAAGTCATATTGCATGTAGCTAGAGGGTGTCATTTTAGTATTCTGTGTTCATTGTTACCGTGGGCTTGTAGATTTATCCGGCCTTGCGGCTTCGTGCTCATTGCCGCACTTGTTGCCCTGCTTACCGGCCGCGCAATGTTAAACGGAATCAGTCGCGAATAGAATCCTTGGCTAACCGCAGTTCCGACTGCCACTTACCCGCCCGATCCACGTTTCCGGTAACTCATGCGGAGTCTGTATGCATAGACTCCCGTCAGTATTGGTGAAGGTGGTCTATATGCGCGCCAGAACTATAGATTAGGCAAACGCGGCCGAACGCTAGCTTGTAAACATGCTTGATATTGAATCTCAATTTTCTAAAAGTGTCGGTTATTAATTGCCTTTTACTTGTGAAACGTCAACTGTGAACGAGAAGCGTTGACTTTACTTGTGAAGCGTTGACTGTGAACGAAACGCAGTTTAACAGCGCTGGAGAAAGCCAAATTCATGCAAAGGGCTCGCGCAATTATAGTTGCTTCATCAATCTCATTATTGCTATAGATAGGGGGCGGTATTTAAGCATGCTAGAGATAGCATATGCACAGATCTTTCAGTCAAGATCGTCTATCGAGTGTTGCATGTCAAATTTGTGCTCTTCGAGCCAGGCAAGGGCCTGAGCATGGTTTCTGCATACATGAGTCTGGCCAGATCCGTCCGGAGACCCGGATCCCTCCCCTGAACCTTACAGCGTGCTATCTAAATTACAAAGTATCGCCTGCCTCAGGTAATTGAAGCAGTGACTGGCATGATATGAGTTGTGTGTAGGATCAATGTAGTACTCAGTTCCATCCGGCCCATGGTGGAGGACACGGTGGTATTCTTTCATGACGAAATACTAAACGTTCGTTTAGCGTTTACAATTGATGCTCGGCATAATTCTGAAGTTCAACTTACAAGGCAGTGAAGTTGATGAGTCCAAGCTGTAGAGTACATAGAAATCCCTTCCTGTTCATCGGTCATGGGTCTGATGGGACTTGATAAGTGGTCGAAATCGGCGTGGTTGGGGAGGTTAATGACACCATTGCCAGCTAATACAAGTTAGAGCTGTTATTCAAGATCTTTTGCCAGTATAATCGCACTTGGAAGCATTGCTGTCCATTTTTCCCAGATGGCCAGTGACACATTGCCATCATCAGGTCCGGGTATATAGTCAGCTGTGCTCTGGAAATCAAACTTGACAAATGTTGTTGGGACTGTGATATTTTTAGCCATCATTTTCGAGCATAGTCGTCGTATCATCCTTTGGCTCCCAACTTACACTGCGGTACTATATAATTGATCTCGGTGCCAACGGCAAGTGTACTTGGACGCCCGAAACCAAGCATTGCTCCAAATGTGATCGTCAGGGCGGTAGCGGTGACAAATGAAGCTATCATCAGAACCCCTTCGCGCCGCAACAATATATTCTTCTTCCTCTCAGGGTACAGAGCCACTCCTGCACTATATTCTTCCAGCAGTGAATCGCTGGAAGTGCAGGATGAGTCGCGACGTAAATCGTTTTCCATTGAGAACTGCCCGAGTGATGGTCGTAAATATTTGCCAAAAATTTACCAATTTAACTAACTAGTTGGAAATTTTAAATAAGGGCCTTTTCAAAGGACACTCTAATATTTTGTAATCTAAGCCGCAGAAGGTGAAACGGCCAGCCTAACCGGTATCCTGCGGTTGCGGCTAACCGGCTGGACGGATTTACCGCACAGCCGGCGGTAACCAGGTTCTCGGCCCTGACAACCAGTAGCCGACCCAATCGTTCAACTCGTCGGGGGTCAGAATGCTTAATAATCTTATATAGACCGAATCAGGAGTTCGAGTTGCTGCGACGCCTATTCTCGCATATTCAGACATACTACATTCATAAGTCATGTTTTCGGGAAACTCTGACAAAGTCCGGTTTTCACAAGTGTTGCTCTCATCGCGGGATACAAGTCCTGCAGTGCTGGACAGAACACGCCTCAACAAGAAGGATGCAGCCCGAAGCTGCAGTAGGCCCGTTTTTCTCGGTCTTCTCATCTTTTTCCTGACCGTTCCAGCACTGATAGTCCTCGGTGGCGTAATTTTCTATTGCGTATGGAAGCCAACGCTAAGCCAGATCACCATCTCGACAGACATCCGCGCCGACTTTTGCGGCGCCAGCCCTGCAGAGGCCAGGGCGGCTGGGTGTCGGTTCGAAGTTAACAATTTTGCATGGTTGCACCCGGACTGCTACGACGAGGAACTCGACAAGGACTGGACCTCTGGCCCTCTGGCGGGCGACTTGGAGTTTTGGGAAGAGTATGGTGGTAAGGGTGTCATTCCCTTTGATCGTGTCATGGCGGGCGACATAAAACTGGTGTGGGTGAATACGCGCCAGCACCGGCGGCACTGCCTCTTTGTATGGGAAAAGTATCAACGCGCAGCAATGAACATGAGACCGATGGACAACTGGACGGTAGACTACCTGCACACAAAACATTGCATCAACCTTCTAAGAGATCCCAAGAACGAGACTCCGGACGACATGGTGTCAAGCTACCTGACGTTGAAATACCCGACATGTGAGTATGGGCCGATACAGCTTGCTATTAAGGGCCAGCAAACTGGGTTAAATAAATAGACAGACCTTGAGTGAGCGGCTAGAGAAGTTCGATTACAATAATGATCTGTGAAGGCAGTGATCACGTCCATGAACCGATTCCAGCGCTAAAACGATTCACAATAAGTAAAGCCACCAGATTCGCTAATGACGTAGTTCTCACTATTCATATAGACAGCAACAAGTGAAAATTGATTGTTTTAATTAGCTAGATAGTGCAATGGCTGCCTCTTAAACGAGCTAGTTGGCGTGGATAGAGCTACTAGCGCGGCCAGCAATAAATATACAGGCCTCATTTAGGTAGTCAGCCCTTGATTCTAGGCAAATCTACGAGTGCCCAGGGGCAGGAATGAATTAAAAGCGCAAAAGAAAGTCTTGTAGCTGTTAACAGCCGGTTTGTACTAATATCCCACAAGTGTGATCTAAATTATACTTGTCTCTCCTGACCTGCGTATCTCCTTGCACGGTTTCATTCCTTCCCGTTACTTGTTTCTCGATTCTTTGTATACAAAAGATCTATTGAGCAGGACCACAGTAGGCCTTCTTCCTGGTTGTGAAACCCCAAGAAACCTTGCGCGAGTTGTCATAGTACCAAGACGCAGCAGCCGTCTTGCTACAATAATTAAACAGTTGCTCCATATATCCAATAAGCACCGGACCGTCCCACACCTTGTCCTTGCCACTATAGTTGCAGGTGTAAATCAAAGTATCGAATCGCCACCAAACCAAAGCAACGTACTTGTAGTCAGCACCACGATTGACGCCAAAGGTTTTGCCACAGCCGAGGAAGTCAGAGAAGAAGATCATGCCATCGTGAAGCTCAGAAACGGGAACTTTGGTATCCCACACGCAGTTCATATTATCACCATTAGGAAGGCCGCGCTTCGTTACTGCCGCAAGTTTAGGTGTAGCCGGCGGGGGTGCAATTGGGTCAACTGTAGTCGTGAAAATGGAGGGCAGTTGGTCTTCGATAACACCCGGTGCGAGTGTGATGTTGTAAAGCGTGAAGTTGGACTCGTGAACGTAGAAGTCGGTGCCATCGTCGTTATAGAAATGGAGAGCGAGGCCCTCTTCAGCATGGTCAGGTAGAGTGAGGCTGCCAGCCCGTGCCACCACAGGCAAAAGCGCAGAGAGACTCAGAAGACGCATTTCTTTCCAAAGTATTAGAAATAGAAATGAGTAAAGCAATGCTTAGTGTCAGGAAGGGGAGTTAACTTGGGCTTACCGAATAACAGTTCTTGTCCAGAACGAGATAGACGTGATGGATGCTACTATTGCTCTGCAATAAGCGGGTGCATATTATATATATGTGTCTTTATCATTTTCTGTCGAATATTTTAGTCCCTAATAAATCTTCATCTACACGACTACTAGCGAAAGCTGACTTGTAGGTTAAACCCGGCACAGAGACATTGTTCCCGAGGCATTTGACTTCTACACATTAGGCCTTCCAAGTCTATAAGCATCTAGACCAGACAAATTTTAAAAGTATATTCTAAAATATTACGGTAGCTAGTCTACAGCGTCGCCAAAGTACGCCCATTTGTCCACATTAACCATGTAAAGAGACTGTTCGGAGTTTATAGAATTACTAATCGGCACAGTCCACTGGAAGTGACCAACATCATGCAGATGGATACTTTGAAACAAGTCCGCCGACAGCGTCAGTTGTGCACCATGAATCGCGTTTAAGATTAATCATAAAGTTCGTGGATAATCAAGTCAGCAATCCGACTCCATATCTCCGCGCGATTTCTGACCGAACTCCTCAGAAACCCGCCAACTGCAAAAATAGGTGGCCTAATTTGAAAATTCAAAACAAAAACTAATCATCGCTGCTTGTATACTGCCATAGCTTGACTCTGCGGCACGCCCCAGCGAATGAATGTACATGGTAAGATTACCCCCAATTTGCGCGGAAGTTGGAGAAGATGCCGGGCAAAATAAAGCTTGCCGAAGCGGACCGCCCGTCCCCGATTAGGAAGGACAAGGTTATTAATACAGTTGGCCATTCCCAGCTCAACAGCGGGACAGAGAATTTCTCAGCCCATTTACAACTCAGATGCGAGTCATGCTACTCCAACCACCGAGACAATTGTAAAACCGTCGGACATATACCATTAACGTCCAAATAAATTACCATAGAACGGAGCTAGAAATGACCCACTCAAATGGATTGCCCTATTATCAGATCGGCCAAGTTACCAAATACTTGCAAGTACTAACTAGGGTCTCTTATCAGTCCCGCCTGTTGGCACGAAATATTACTCGATTATTCATCAGCTTAATTTAGGACCCAAGATTCATGCCTAACCTGACAGAATTTCTATCTCAGCTAGGTAAATCAGGAAACCTCTTGAGATGCGAGTCGTGTGCACAAAGGAAGCCTCCCCAAAAAATCCTTGCTTATTCCCATGCCCTGCTAGATGAGTCTAGGTGGGACGCTCAAGCCATTCGGTGAGTTGACTATTATCCCAGTAATATGTCAGCTTAGGCATATCAAGGAAAGGCTGGTGTAGGTTCTGTCAAAAGCGTTCTAGACTCGCATTAGCTTCTAGTATAGATTGCTCAAATATTGTTATAAGTCTAGATCACAATCTGCTGTCCCCCGTCACCTCTAGCCATGATCAACTCGTCTCTTCCAGTCAGCTTCCGCTTCTCTATCTCTTAATATCTTTGCAAGGCTCACTATGCATGTTTTATCGCTGGGTCTGCAATGCCTTGGCATGCTTGCCATGGCTACTGCAGCGCCATCATCGACCAAGGATGAACCAACTTCACCCAACCCCAACCTGTACAAGCGAGACTCGGATGCATCACCGCTAGTAAGTTCCGCGCCATGGGCCAGTCCTTTCCTCCCTCCATTCTTTACATACCTTTCTGGGGTTTTTTTTAACTCAATTTTTCTCAATGCGTAGTCTATTGGGGTTCCATCCGTGGCCGACATGTACGCTTTCTGCGCACCGTTCCTATCGCAGCCCCCCAAGACTTCGATGAGGTGCAGGTCTTTCACAGATTGGGATACCAACATTACTGATAATGTTTGCAAAAATTGCTGCAGATGTAGCATATTTGGCGCCATGACCTGCACGAACATTGGCTTTACATGTGGATTTGTATCAACGTGGACTATGGAAAGTGTATGTGCTGGTCAGAATCGCTGCAAATGCTCCTAGATTGCTACATGGCGATTTACAGCTTAACGGAGTGTTTATTAGTTTAGATATAGTGATACAGACAGAGCTCCTAGTTGGAGGAAGGCACTGACCAGCCCAGAAAATGGTTACTGTCCCATAAAACAGCTATCTGAGGTCCCTTCTACTATTCCGTCGGAGGTTCTCTAACTGTAAATTGCTATTTAGTTCGTTGCATCGAGATGAAGCTTCACCCGCAGAAAATATTCCCCAACTCCGTAATTATGCCCGGTTTATCAAGTGAATAGCAGTAACGAAATTGCGTCTAGGAATAGAATGTCAACATGCAGTGCCTTTTTTCTCGATCTTGAGGTCGGGAAGACTCGACTGCCTGAAACATCCAACAGGCAATCAAGCTCATCTTACAATGGGATTGGCTTCGTTGCTTAAGTTATGCAATTTTTCACGTAGTACATAGATTTACGAGTTCAAAGTGTCGCAATACAGCATTTTTTTGCTTGGCCTCAGACGAAGCCGCAAATATACAGGCAGCAAGCAAATATATCAGCAGCTTTGCAGTGTTTGCCGCAGTTTCATTGAACCTTGCCGCAAATATTTGAGGGCGGGCGATGTGGTTCGAATGTGTACGTATGCGAGAGCTGTGGACTAATTTTTACACTGCTGTCAAGTAGATACTTGTGCAGACACTCAACTCTCTAGATACGTATATAATTCCTAGACTATATTCAGGGTTTGCATGCGTGTTCCGATGCTACCTATGCTCGAGGACTGAACATCTGACATAGCTACTACTAAATTATATAATTCTACAGCTATCTATTCGACACTAAGTGTATTGGTTGGGGTGGTGCCTTCGGATGAGGAGTCTCGCGGCAGTCCGAGGGAGCAGAACTTTAGTTGAGCTATATTGTGTTGCTACTATTGTTCTAGTAACCGGCTGACTGACTAATATATGGCTTTCCATCCGCTACATTGGCCTAAGCAAATCAACTCTCATCCTGAATTGCGAGGGAAGTATTAGGGGCTGGAAACGTAAAGAGAACCTTAGTTTCCTTATGACTGTTAAACGCATCATAGGCTTTGGCGGCATCAGCGATTGCATACTTTCCAGAAACAATAAAGCCTGTCTTAGCCCGACCAGATTTTATCAAACTGTAGCAGGCATTTACCATCTCAGTTGTATTGACTGATCCTCCCCTGATACTCAACGCTTTCGCCCAAAACATAGAAATGGGAAAGTTCATCGTTGGACTAATGGTAGTACCCCGCGGAACTCCAGCTGAGTCTGGCTGGGCAAGGTAGACACCAGCAAGACCAATGCCACCGTTGGGAGCAGTGACTTGGATTGCCTGGTTAATGACGAAGTCTTGCTGCGGAAGTAGTTCGCTATTGACGCATTCCTCCCCGATGCAGTCGCAGGAGCGCGCGACTCCGCCGGGTAAGATCTTGAGGATTTGGTCAGCCGGGGACCCTTTGCGCAGATCAATCGGGATACACCCAATAGATTTCGCCTTTTCAAGACGGGAATCAACGTGGTCAATGGAGAAGACCTGGCTAGCGCCGCGCAGAATAGCGCTGTACGCACACAGCAGACCCATGGGACCTGCGCCAAAGACTGCGACCGAGTCACCGGGATTAAAGCCAGCGAAATCAAGGTTCTGCCAGCCTGTACAGAATATATCTGACATGAAAAGAAGATCATCATCTGGGATATCTTGAGCGTCATTGACAATGAAAAGATTACTGTCCGCTTTCGGAACTCGAACAAGCTCAGCTGCCAAAACAAAGCTCTGTTGTTAGTAATTTATATAGCGTTGTATGAGGATGGTTAACTCTATTCACCTTGGCAGCCGCCTAAATCCCCAAAATCTTCACCGAACCCAAAGATAGCATCGTTGGAGTTGAGCTGACGTGGATCTTGCAGTAATAGGTTTCCTTGTGGATATATACAATTTATAACCACTCGGTCGCCTATCTTGACAAAAGTGACACTAGATCCAACTTCAGTCACAAAACCCATAGCCTCATGCCCCATGGCCCATGGAACCTGGCTGCTGCCCAGAATACCATGGTAGACATGCAAGTCTGAGCCGCAGATGGCAGCAGAGGTAACTTGAACAATAGCATCATCCGGTTTCAGTATCTTTGGTACTGGAATTTGTTGGACGCTCATATTGAAGGGCTGGCCGTCCCAAATGACGGCACTCATGGTCTTGCCACCAGGAGTGGACGCTGGGCCGCCAATTTCAGCATCGGAGCCGATAGCCTGTGTTGCCATTGCAGTTGAATTATTATATTTAGTGGATAAGATATTGTAGGTTCTCTTTGGTATGAAATAATGCAGTATCTGGAATAGATCTGGTTGGCTTGCCAGTGCTCTTATAGTTCTCAGTAGTTACTAGAGAACTACATTGTTATAGCATGAGCGGCAGACTAACTACCTCTAGCGACTCATACTAGATTTCCATCCTAGTCCTCCATTCAGCGATGTTACTGACACAGTCTAAATCGAGTATTTGCTAATTATGATTACTATTCAAACTGTCAGCTTATGGCTACAGTGCATGCCTCTAGGGTCATAAGGTAGCCATTTAATACAAATATCACCTAAAGTGGTTAGAGTGTAAAGACACGACTTCTTAATTTAGTCTTTTTATAAGCTATCCTAACGTTCTCGGTTATTGCAATACGCGGGCGAACTAGCATCTAGCTGAGCAACGCAAGGCGGACATTAGGTGGACATTGGGCGGACATTACAGGGTGGTGGACGGGATACTTAAAAATAACAATATTACAGAGCAAGGCAATCCCTTTCCATGCTTGAATGTTTCTTGTGAGTCGCTGTAAGCTGCTCGTCAGCCTTCAACGAAGGGAACGCGTGTCAAATATTCAGAATGGCTCTTAACTGCTGAGTAATAAATACCAGGTTCACTTCTATATTTTCCGGCCTGTTAGCTCCTCTATACCCTTGTATATTAATACCAGCTCGTGCTCTTAGCCACAGCCCATGTCAAAAGTCCGGGTGTCATCTGGAAGGGGTGCTGGACCAACAGGTGAGAGGAGGTGGGCGGGAGCGGGCAGGAACGGGCGGGAACGGGCGGGCAATCTGAAGGCTGATCTACAAGTTATGAAAACTGGATAACTCCATGGATCAGCGTAAAAGTTGGACGATGCTCTCAGTATTGCCACCAATATCAACGACCCTGGCGCGGCGTGTCGAAAGCGCGCCCGCTGATGGAAGAACTGCTAGGCAGTGGCGACGTGGCAGACAACAAGAACCAAAGATTATTCATTCATCAAATTATACAAATGAAAATATTGCGGATTTTTTGCGGCGTCCGTAGGGATTGCTGGTCGGAAAAGCTTTAACGCTTCTGTTTCGCACCTAGCTGGATCCTGTCTGAAAAGCACAGCAGCACAGATCTGTCATGATCGTACCTCAGTGATGTTCTAAAAAATTCGAACCGTAATTACGTAGCACACGGGGAAGGGTAGTTATTGAGTGCGGGTAGAGCGTCTCGTTCCAACGAGTGAGTGCCTCTTGACGTTATCCGGGCTGTCAGTTCTTGCAGTCTAAGACAGTTTTAACAAAAGGTGGGGTCTGGTCTTCATCAAGAAAGATTCTACTGGAAGGCGGCTTTGCGTTGCCGTTAATTAGTCTTGGCAGCCTCATTATTGACTCAGCTACCCGCATTGATTAGGCTGTCCGTTTTGCCGTATTGCCGTGCTGCCGTCCAGCCGATTTCCCACTCCTAAATCCGCTGCCCTCTGGCATCGTACAGAAAATTCGGGTAAACAGCGCGTGCAATTCAACGACAATTGCGATTCATGATTCGTAGAGAACAGTGCCTACAAAAATTCTCTCTTTGCACTCAAAAGAATTTGTCAATTTCTTCTCTAAGACCGATGTATTCTGGCTCAATTCGGTATCGTCGAGCAACATGGATCAAATCAACTCCACACTCCGACTTGCTGCGCTGCGCAAGCTGATGAGAAGGCACAACATCAGCACTTACAGTAAAGTTCAGTCATGACACATCAGTCAATTGAATCTAATCTACCACAGTTGTACCATCCGGGGATAGCCATGCTTCTGAATACGTCGCGGACTGCTTCAAGCGCCGAGAATACATCTCAGGATTTGACGGTTCGTCTGGATGGGCTGCAATCGGCGAGGAGGGGGCAGCTCTCACAACCGATGGTCGATACCTTGAACAGGCCACACACCAGCTAGATGGCAACTGGCAACTACTTAATTCTGGCTGGGAGGACTGGGTTGCGGAGCAATGCAAAGGGGGCAAGTCTGCTGGCGTGGATCCTACTCTGATCTCACCAGCAGTCGCGAAGCAGCTAACAGAAACGATCCAGAAGGCAGGAGGCTATGGACTGGTTCCTATTACAGAGAATCTAATTGATAAGATATGGCGGGATGATCGACCTGGCGTGCCGATGGAGAAGATATTTGTGCACCCTGAGAAGTACGCTGGAAAGTCTGTCAAGGCAAAGCTCACTGAGCTTCGCGAGGCAAATATGAAATTGGACGCATCTGGCGTATACGTCAGCATGCTGGATGAGGTTGCTTGGCTCTTCAACCTGCGTGGAAGCGACATCAAGTATAGCCCGCTATTTTACTGCTACGCCTTCATCACCGCCGACAAGGCCATACTTTACATTGACGAGTCCAAGGTCGATAAGGCTGTCAGTGAGCATCTCACAGCAAGCGGCGTCAGCGTCAAGACTTATGATAGCTTTTTTGAAGATGTTGAGCAGGTTGGTGAGGGCAAGTATCTGATTACTAGCAACGCGTCGTGGGCTCTGAATTCTGCGCTCGGTAGCAGGAAGGCAGTGGAAGTCAAGAGCCTCATTGCTGATGCCAAATCAGTCAAGAATGAGGTTGAACTGGAAGGCATGCGCGCGTGCCACATCCGTGACGGTGCTGCGTTGACATCGTATTTTGCATGGCTGGAGGACCAGCTTGTAGCAAAAAATTCTGTCATTAACGAGGCGAAGGCAGCTGATAAGCTCCTAGAGCTGCGTAGAAAGCAAGGCCTCTTCTTTGGTAACTCTTTTGCCACCATTTCTAGCACTGGACCAAAGTATGACCCTGTTTTTAAAAAAAGCCTCTACTTGCGTCTTAAGCTAACATACCAATCCAGTGCTGCAATTGTGCATTACCACGCTACGCATGGAAAGAGCTCGGTGATTGACCCCAACGCAGTGTATCTTTGCGACTCTGGCGCTCAGTATCATGACGGGACAACTGACACCACTCGTACATTTCATTTCGGTACGCCAAGCGACTTTGAAAAGGAGGTATATACACGCGTCCTTAAAGGACTCATTGCTCTTCACCAAGCTGTATTCCCTGCGGGAGTTACGGGCTTCTCGTTAAACGCCTTGGCTAGACAGTTTCTTTGGGTAAGTAGCCTCGGTAATTTCTAGTCCTTTCCCTTCTAGCTAACCTATGTAGAATGCTGGTCTTAATTTCCATCATAGCACTAGCCATGGCGTTGGTTCGTTCTTGAATGTCCATGAGGGCCCGATAGGGATCGGTAGTCGCCGCACATTTAGTGAACATCCCCTTAGGCCTGGCAATGTGCTCTCAAACGAGCCCGGGTTCTATCAAAAAGATGATTTTGGTATTCGCATTGAGAATATGATGGTTGTTGTGACGGCCAAGACTGAAAATAACTTTGGTGGCACAGCTTTCTATGGCTTTGAAAACATTACAATGGTCCCTTATTGTAGGAAGCTGGTCGACTTATCTCTGCTAAGCTTGGATGAGAAGAGCTGGATCAATGCGAGGAACGCAGAAACTCTAGAGAAGATCCAGGATCTCGTGTCAAATGACGAGCTGACACTTGCGTGGCTTAGGCGCAACACGGCACCATTCTAAAGGCGAAGGAAGGCAGAGGCCAGATAAGCACACATGCAAACCACGGTTTTTCACATAAACTTTGAGCACTGGTGAACGGAATTGTAGCTCGCAGATGGTTCCTCAATATTGGCTCTACGGCCAATACGGATGTTCAATTAGCCTCAAGTCCAGGTAGCGCCGCCCGTTTCTCTGTCAGAACTGATTGCTGGGGCTATGAGGATGTATATGTAATTCAAGGTATTATTTACCATCTAGTGCAACGCTTCTGCCGGTAAAGATCGTACCCTATCAGCATATTTGAGGTGTCAAATTTACCGAGCTCAGTTACAAAGGCCCTGCTATTTCACTAGTAGCCACCGACTCAATTTCCGCCGTTTACGGGGATTTCCCACTCGTATTTCGAAGGATGATCACACTGGGTTGTCACTGCCAGCTCACCTGCGTGCCAATGCCAATCACCCGTCTCGCTCGTCGATTGCCTCTTTTTGCCCCTGGCAAACTGTAGCGCCATTCGATGTAATCTCCATCTATTTCGCAGGTGTGGCGTCTCTTTGCGTAGACAGGTCAACATGTAAGCCCTCCAGTCGAGAATTCCTTTGGCGTAGTGCGGCTGCGACACTCTGCCGCCCTCCAAGGATTCTGGCCATTTGCTGTGCAGCACATCCTGTGAGGTGCATGGCAGCATCCAACCAAAGTTTTGGATAGACTTGAAGAAAAACCGCTGTCGCTTCTGTATAATAGCTCGATGGAACCACTTGTTTACCTCGGATAACGCTAGTAGCGTCTTGGCCGCGGTCCTGACTGATGCTGCGTCAAATACCTGAGGCGCAAACAGTTCCTCCCGAATTTGAGAAGAAGGGACCTGAACAATGTTATCTAAAATTATATCGAATAGCTCGCCAATAGCAAAAATTTGATACTTTAATGGTAACGTTGCATGTTGCAAAGGGCATGTCTCCAGTTGCTGTGGGACTGGGAGTACAGTCGGTCTGGCTAGGATCCAAGCTGTGTCGTCCATGCTGTCTGGATCCCACCAAATCTGAGGCTCCGCGTCAGGATTGGTTTTCGGTGACCCATAGCGCTCTACAGCGAAGCCAAAGAATTGGTCGGCACGGCCCTGCATGTCGTAGTACTCGACGCAGTATTTTAGCCCCTGTCCGCTCTCGCCATACTTGCGGTAGTCGGAATCCGGTGCGTAAAACGATTCCCACAGCGCTTTCGGGGTGAGATTGTTTCGCCGACAGAGCCAGGATAGACAAGAGCGATGGATGTGCAGGAAGGGCACGTTGTCCGTGTTCCAATCCTCTCTGCCCTCAATTTCCACGCCGCCGTAGCTATCCACAGAACTTTGCAAAGTTAGTCACTGAGAATGGACAGCTTTCTCTTGCTTCTGCCGGGCGGCTTCTTACCACGGCGGGGACACGTAGCCGGGTTCCCACACTGGTGCAACACACACCCAGTCGTCCCAGAGTGCGCCGTCCTGGGGCGATATGGTTACAATTTCATGAATTGGCTTGGTAGGAACTGGGAAGCCTGGTGCGTTGATCCATTCCCCATCTCCTGGCGGCCATGACTCCTCACCGTATCCCTCGGTGAGTTGGTTCAGCCAGCTCCGTCGAGCATCATCCAAAGGTCCGGCACTGTTTAGCAAAAAAGTTAGCTGATCATCATCTTTGTGAGTGAATCAGGACTTGTAACACTACCAAAAGCAACAATATGTATCAAAGCACCCCATTGCACAGTTCCAATTTATGGTGTAACTTGTAAGAGAGCACTGCCCGTTCTGTCTTGAAGGTACTACTTCTGCTAGCCCCGCTTGCAGCTTACGTTCAACTGTTGGTCTAAGTAATAATAGACTACCAGACGGTTGGTGGTCAATGCAACTAACAGGCGGGTCGTAAATCTAAAAATGGTTGTGTAAAGTGATCATTGATAAAATGGCAATTGCATTCGAGATATGTGGTCGTGATGACGATGATGACGGTGATGACGGTGTTAATCTTAACTTGAACTTGTGTTGAAGGAAACTGTTGCACCGGATATGGAGAATCCTAATAGATTTTAAACCCGAACTCCATTCGTTCTATCCTGCTGTCAAGACACCAAATAAGAGGAATCACCTACTTAGAAAGCTACGAAGTAGTTGACATCTCAGCAAAGAGGAAAAGTCTCTACAAACACTAATAGCCTAAAAAGAAGGGAAAAATTACATGGCAGAGCTAACTTGGTCGAAGACCTTGCCTTCCAGTTTAGCAGGGTAGCGTGACTCGACATCATAAACTCGGCCTTTTCACCGGCCTTGTCGGCCCCATCACCGATTTCCGACCAGTCACCATCAATCCATTGGCGACACCATGTTGGTATCGCAGAGTGAGTCACGTTTACTACACCATTTCCAACTTGTCAACTACGCCGAAAAAAATTAGCTTTGCTCATCGGCATTATTCCCGGCTGTATCTGTACTGTACTTCAGCCACCATGTCATTGACAATGACGACGCTGCAGCTACAAGCTGGGAGGTCTAGCATCAGCATTCCGCAGAACATCGGCACTCCTCAATATCCAGCCTGGACACGGAATCCAGAATGGTAAGGAAATCTCCATTCTTACTAGTTTCCAATTGAAGACCATTGAAATGACATCGATTCAAGCCCATAACCGTTCATTGGTTCCCCGACCATCATCTGGCTAACGTGGCGCATAAGGAGATCAATCATCATCATCGCCGCCTGTTTCACTCAAGTATTCACCTGCTGCGGACTCAACTTTGCATTCGGCGTCTACCAAGCTCTCTTTCAAAAGCTAGCCGGCCAGCCAGGAACGCCATTCACGGGCGCCAGCACAGCCGCGATTGACCTCATCGGCACCCTCTCCATTTCGCTCATGACAATCGGCGCGCCCTTTGTCGTCGCCTGGTCAAAGCGCTTCACCCCCAGCATCGTGTCGTTTGTCGGCGGTTTCATTTTCGGCCTCGCTCTCGTCCTGGCCTCCTTTGGCACAAAGCTATGGCATTTCGAGCTGACGCAGGGTCTGCTTCTCGGCGTCGGAACCTGCATGTCCTACATGCCGGCCGTAACCGTGGCTCCGGCCTGGTTCACCAACAACCGCGGCCTCGCTCTCGGAATCATTCTCTCCGGCACGGGCGTCGGTGGTTTGGTTTGGGCCCCGGCGCTGAATGCCTGCATCAGCAGTTTTGGCTTCCGAAATACCCTCCGCCTGACTGGTGGCGTGTCCTTTGCGCTGGTATCCGTCGCAAGCTACGCCATCATTTGGGAGCCCAGTGCCAAGGCCCAGAATGATGCGCTGATGGCGACAAAGTCCAGCCGTCTCGACGGGATTTTGCGAGTGCCCCTCGTGGACTGGCGCATTGCCAGGTCGCGAAAGTTTCTTGCCCAGGCACTCGGCGCGCTCTTTCAGTCCGCTGCGTACTTTACGCCGGTATTCTTCTTCGCCTCGTACGCCCGCACCCTCGGCTACAGTGAGACGGCGGGTGCCAACTTCATCGCCATCAGCAACGCGTGCAACGCCATTGGGAAAATTGCCATTGGCTACATTGCCGATCGCGCTGGTCGATTGAACGTGCTGCTCCTCACCACGTTTCTGAGCGCCGTCACCGCCATTGGTCTCTGGTACCCGTCCACTCTGGGAGACGGCGATGCGGCATCTCGTCAGCTCTTCATCGCCTTTACCGTTCTGTATGGCATCTTTGCGAGCGCATATGTGTCCCTGTTTCCTGCCAGTCTCGTTGAATTGTTTGGAGCCCAGAACTTTGCCTCTGTCAATGGAATCCTGTACATGATGCGCGGCATGGCGACGCTCGTTGGCACCCCGATTGGTGGTCTTTTAATTCGTGGGCCTGTGGATGGCCATTCCCCGGCGTCGTATAGTAGCATGGCCTTGTTGGTTAGCTCGCTGCTTTTTGCTGGCACTGCTGCTGTCTTTTGGGTTCGGATAGAAGCGATTACGGATATGGACAGGCATGGCAAACGGCGATGGCGGCAGTAGATGTCCACTATAAATAATTTGGCGTGGTTACGATAGCTATTTAGGTGAACCAGCCTTGTATTCGGAGACAAGGCGCTTGATAATTGGCGGCGGGTGCTGTCTTGAGTGACTTCTTAATCGGGGAGGATGAGCCCTGTTTTTTTATCTTATTTTCATAAAAATTAAAGCATTAAAATATTTTACAGACGCAAAGTTTGGTACACGTTTTACTTCGCCCGCCATCACTGTCGCCTGCCATCTCGTTTCATCAGCGGTGAAGCGTTTTGTTTACCCTGCAGCTCCTCATATCCCCAAGTCGTGAGCTCTTCACATCAATAATCATCTTGATTTATCTGTCCGTGATGGCTAATGAATTTGACGACATCACGGTCGTGCATATTAGCGCTGGCGACGACGAAGGCGCGGATATCACACTGGAGTATAATGCTACGCGAATAACCGTGTCTGTTTTCGCTAGCCCTTCGTCTGAAGCCGGACAGAGTTCGTCGCCCGAATCTCCTCTTGAAAATCGAGTCCTCCGCCTCCTAAACAAAGCCGTCATTGCCGATGATGAGGACTACGATGATTTGATAAATGAAACATTGGATGAGATTCTTGGTGTGGGCGAATCGTCCTTCTCTCAAGTCGCACCGCGAATACGTCAGCCACGTCCTGCTGGCCAGGATTTACACTCTTTATTGTATCCAGAGTCGCTGGCTTTTCGTCTCCAGACCGTCGAGGGGAAAGCGACAGTTTTCCAAATCAGCCCAGAGGAAGGATTGTGTTTACCTGATGCTCCACCAGAGCCTCGACTTGATACCGCCTTCCAACCGGACGATCAGCTGTTCTGCTATTCGGCAAAGGATCTTGTCGTCCAGGATGTCTTTGTTGAGGGAAATGGCATAGTTGGTCGAGTTTATGTTGCAGGACGAGATATGCTCTGTAAGGCCAGGAGAGTAGGGCTTTGGGATAGTGGCCTAGAACGTGAATTAACCACTCTCCAAAACATCCAGGCGACCGTCGCAAATACTGGCCTGGCTATTCGCGTTCCCAGACTTCACGGGTATGTCACCCATGCAGATTCTGGAGCAGTTATTGGCCTGCTACGTGAATGGATCCCTTCTAGTTTCCATGGGAAAACATTGCGTGATGTCAATGTCTCATTGGTGCCTCTCAACATCAGGCAGAAGTGGGCAGATCAGATACGCCAGACTATGGTAAATTTGCATAGCATTGGTATCGTCTGGGGAGACGGCAAGCCTTCCAACATCATTATCAATCAGAGCGAGGATATTGAGTTGATTGACTTTGCAGGTGGGTGGTCGCAAGGGTGGGTGGATGAGCAGCTTGCAGAAACGATCGAAGGCGACGTTCAGGCTCTTGGAAGGATCGAGCAGTTCCTTGGCGTGTGAAGAATGTTTGATAGTATAATGGATGTTTGGAATAATGTGCATCTGATGATTTTACGAGGAATAACGATTGAGATCTTTTTTTTTCCACAGTTCGCTACCAAGAGTTGTCACGCAGGCCCTGGGTTCCAATCGAATAATTGCTGCCATATGCGACGAAATGCATGATGAAACTTAACGGCGAGCTTAAGTAGCTTCTAATCGGTGCCAATAGGCCCCAATTTTTGGCTTATCTCCTTATAAATATGAAATAATTAATGTATCTGTATAGATGCAACGTTGAGAACACGATATACCACGTATGCCATCAATGTCTCTTGGGATCTGCTTCATCAGGTGGCGACAGAAGCGCCAAGGTGCGATACAATGCGTTTTTAGGCAGCTAACTCAGTAGTGAGAGTAAACAAGTCATTGATGGTTCACTGCGCTGCGGATGGCTTCATTAGATGGCAGGAGGCCGCTGGAATTACATTTTACCGGAAGCGCTCATGCAGCCACAAGGAGGTGAAACACGTGCATATGCTCAGTTGCTCACAGGGCCGATGTCATATTCCTCCTCTACTCAAGCTTGCGTTGGTTGCAATGCTAGATTACATTTGGTTATCATTGCTCTTTACTCATTCCCATCGTCCCATTTACACACTGTGGCGCCCAAAATGTCGCTGTCGCGGCGGTGGGCTATAAGTTGGTGGGCAGGTGCTGGACTGGTTCTGATTGTCATGGCGCCACTGGCTGGGCCGCTCCATCGTATTGTCGGCAGGATGTTTCGATCACGCGATAAAGCACGCTCTGTGACGCTAGAACTTATCTCTGGCGATGATGATGCCACATTTGAGTACGCTAGTTTATTTTTGGTGATTTTCTTTTCTCTCGCTGTCACAACTGACTCACTTGTTGCAGAATAATCGCTGTTCCAGGACTCGGTGCTGATCCATTCCACACATGGACGCAGGCCAACCCCAGGGACGGGGAGCCGCAAAACGAATTGCCTTCCAGGGTTCACTTGCTTCAAGATTTGCTCGCATTCGACTTCCCAGAGGCCAGGATTCTCAATTTCAATCATGACTCCGGCTGGTTGATAGATGCGCCCGTAAAAACGACTGAGGAAATTGGCGAATGTCTTTTACGAGAGATCAAGAACCGCCGACTACACACAGTAGGAGAATATACTGTCTTGCCTCCGAACCAGTCTAACAGTTCGTCAGAAGCTCCCCATTATCTTCATCGGTCACAGCTTAGGTGGTATCCTCATCGAACAGGTAGGACAGAGTACCCTGTTTAAATGCTGTTTTTGTTAACCTATGCTAGGCCCTGGTCAGGCTCGACGCAAAAGAAATTGTCGAAGATGCCTCTGGGATCATATTCCTCGGGGCGCCTCATCTAGGCTCTTCGACCTCTGCTCAAGGCGTAATACTGGCCTGGATGACAGCGTTCCTGGGATCGAATACGAACTTGCTTGTCTCGCTGCAGAACAACAGCCCAGAGCTCAGCAATCTGAACGATAAATTCACCGCTTGCATCGCCCGTAGGCAAGGCAGTCCACTCCGAATCATATCATTTTATGAGACAAAAAATACTTATATACTCGGCCTGTCGCTCGGACTCGTAAGTTGATACAACTCCTGGCGACGACAGTCTAACTCACGTACAGGTCGTGTCACGAGATTCTGCGACTCGTCACGCAAGTGTCGGCGAAGCCCACAGCGTTGAGACTGATCATTCTGGGCTGAACAAGTGCGCAACACGCACTGATCCTCCATATACAAATCTAAAATCCGCGATATGCCGCCTGAGAAGCCCATCATTGCTCGAGCAAGCCGATGCATTCATTCGCAGCAAATGCTACAGTGCAGACAGGCTGAAAATTGAGCGGCTCTCAGGTCAGCTGCTGGCGATGGATCAGTGCTACATCAATCTAGCCATTGTGGAACAGTCTCGCCAGGAACCAGTTTGCTCGAGTAATGGGGGGCCTACCAAGCCGTCTCCATTTAGCCTCCTGGCTCGACAGAAACTTGATCAGCCTAATGAATCAGTTCAAATTGAGTTGGCAGCAATATTTAGCCAACGCCAGAGGGAAAATGGCCGGCTGCTTGAGCCAAGACGTATCTTGATCCGCGGCCGCGCTGGTGTTGGTAAGACCACACTTTGCAAAAAGATAATTCATGAATTCAGCCGAGGTACATGGAGCGACTGGAATAAACGCTTCGATCGCGTCCTTTGGGTACCATTACGGAATCTCAAGCTACCAGAGAGGCGACAGACGCCCGCATACAATCTTGAGGACTTAGTCAAGCATGAGTATTTCTCCCTCCCTAGCAGGCCAGACCTTGCAAGGAGGCTCTCTCATGCACTGGAATACGAGGATAACAGCACTCTTTTCATTCTGGATGGCCTAGATGAAGTTTCTCAGGACCTTGGCGGCACTGATGATATGGCCCGCTTTCTGGATAGACTTTTACGGTATCGCAACGTTATAATTACCACTCGGCCAAACGCTACCCATTCAGCCCTCCAGGATATAGATCTCGAATTAGAAACCATCGGTTTCTACCCAGATCAAGTGCATGACTACATCGAAAAGACTTTTATTGATCAACCGGACTACCAAGCGGATAAGGGAAAAGTGAAACAGGTACGGTCCTTCCTAGACAGACATTGGGTTATCCAGGGCCTGGCGCGTATTCCAATCCAATTAGACGCACTTTGTTATACCTGGGATGATCTGCAACCCAACGCAATACCAAATACTATGACAGGGATGTATAGGGAAATAGAACAGAAATTATGGAAAAAGGATTCTGTACGGCTGGGGAAGAAATCTGATGGGGATGCGCGGCTGTCTCGGCCAGCTGAGATTCGAAGCTGCATTACGGATGAGCTAGAAATTATCGAGAATCTTGCGTTTAGTGGTCTGTATAGGGACGTCATCGACTTCACACCAGCCCATCGAGACGAAATTTTGGGCTCATTTCCCCAGTTGCAGTTGCGGTTGCCCCTCGACGAGACATTAGACCGACTCTCTTTTCTACGATCTTCAAATCCTTCATCCAAATACAAATATCGGAGTTATCATTTTATACACTTGACCTTTCAAGAGTACTTTGCAGCGTCATACTTTGTACGGCAATGGAAACAGACTGCCAAGCTTCGACTACTTGCGTTTGGTGGAAACGCGGTTGAGCCAGTTTCTCCAACTGAATTTCTTCGAAAGCAAAAGTATACGGGACGGTATGATATCTTTTGGCGGTTTGTTGCCGGCATGCTAGACATGTACGGCAGACCAGAGGAGTTTATCGATGCAATCGAGGAAGAGCCCCTTGATCTTCTGGGTCCGACACATCAGCGGCTAGTTATGCATTGTTTCGGCGAAATATCGAGCAACTGGCCTACGCGTGAGACCTTGGTACAAGAGTTGGGTAATTGGCTCTCTTTTGGCTGCATCATGTATAGGAATGCCAGGTTAGCAGCCGAGGCCGAGTTTCCTGACCAAGTTTTGCAAGTCGTCTTACGGGAGCAGCCTGCGAGAACTCAAGAAACCATTCTGCGCTGGATAGTCCATCGGGCTTCAATTCCTCCAAGAACTATTAGCGCAATAGCATCTTTATTACAGAGCCACCACAAGTACGTCCGAATAGCAGCTATTGCAGCATTGAAATGGCAAGATCTCCCTTACGAGACCCTCAGGGCTGTTGCAGCGAGACTATATGACAAGGACATCAACATTTGCTTGGAGGTGCTCGATTTCCTGTGCAGACCCGCGGCGATACCTAGTCAAAATCTCAACGTCATGATAGCAAAGCTGCGTCACAAGGACTCGCGGGTCCGATCGGCCGCCATCAAAGGCCTAAGCCGGCAAGCGGTACCACCCAACGAAATCTTCCAGTCTATAGTAGCGCGGTCGGACGAGGACTCACACGTCCGATCCGCTGCCATCCAAGCGTTAGGCGAGCGAGCAGCAATATCTAGCAGGGTTCGCACGGTTACGACGGCCCCCCATGAAACACAACAGTCAGAGTCCGATGGAATCCTTCGGTTCTTAGTGGCGCAGCTGGGTGGTAGCGACAGGAAGGTCCAAGATGCCGCCACCGATGCCCTGCTGCAACAAACATCACTATCAGATGAGATTATGAGAGCTACAGCATCATTTCTCGATACTCAGGACAGTTACACGCGGAAGTCTGCCGTTGAGGTCCTAGGTCACCAAGTGTCAATACCCGACGAGATTCTAAGCGCAATGGTACCACTACTGACTGATAAAATCGGCATAGTCCGTAAATCTGCAATTGAAGCCCTAGGCTGGCGAGAACTACCAGCGGATATTCTCAGAGCTATGGTGTCATGGCTCCGCAGTCAGAACAGTCACGAGCGGGCGTCTGCCGTTGCGGTCCTCGGCTACCAAGCGTCAACATCAAATGAGATTTTGAGCACTATGCTACCATTGGTGAATGATCAGGTTGACGAAGTCCGATATTGTCTCGCTGAAGCCCTGGGCCGCCGAGTGGTGCCACTGCCTGAGGAAATTCTCAGAGCCATGGTAGAATTACTAGGCCATAAGAACTCTCATGTGCAGGCTTCAGCCATTAACGCGCTAAGCAGGCAATCGATGCTTTCAAGTGAGATTCTCACAGCATTGACGGCACGACTAAAGGACGATGAATATACTGTTCGCTGGGCCGCATCTCAGACACTGGAACGCCGGGGGCTGCTCTCCAGTGAGACTCTTTCGGCCTTTGTAAATCGTATCCACGACCCGGACGAAAACGCCCGATGGTTTGCCCTGGGTACCTTGGGCCATCAAGCGATGCTCCCCAACGAGATACTCACGTTAGTGGCGGCACGACTCGAGGATGAGTATCTCAAGGTACGAGCGAGAGCAGAGACGGTGCTACGACGGCATGACGAATTCTATCGCGGGCTGCTTCAAGGTCCTCGCGCCAAAGATCTATACCGCATTTTACTTGAAAAGAGCTTCATGGAGCAGCTGAGCTTGTACATGACGGAAGACAACACTCGCATTAATTTCTCGGACGGCACGAGGGTGATTTCAATCGATGCACGAGGCAACAACTTCAGAGAAATGGTTCAAAGTGCACGGCCAGCAAATTATCCACCAGCCTTTGGGAGCAGTAGAGAACGTCTTGAAGAAGGCCAGCCCCTGTAATAAATCAACCACAGGGGCATGAGTCGCATAAATTGCACGCAAATGATCAGAACGCCTTGAAGAAGTCGTCCACTATAACAGGGTAAAGGTCCGAATCAGGGTTGCCGCGTCTTAGAAAATGGATATATATATTTCCTACTATTCAATTCTATTCAATTCTATTCATATGATAAATTCCTTTTGGGGCGTTTTCATCCCGAGTTGTCTCTTTCTAGTTGACTCACTCATGCAAGGAGCCGTCCGGCGCATTTCTCCTTTCTAGGCAGACCACTCATCCGCAGCGCAGAGCATCCAGTTTACTCCAGCAAGCTGCAAGCCGTGCTTGGCGACGAAAGCGGCGGCGTCAAATGAGCGGCGGTCGACAAATTCTTCACCGCCGACGTCGGCCTTTGTAATGCTGAAACCGGTCGGCTCGCGAAAGAGGAGGAAGAGGTAGCGATGGGGGTTCGACCTGGTCGTACGTCAGTCTTGAAGGGTCACAGCCGTCCGTCATACATGTCGTGTAACTAATGGTGTAAATTGGGTCATTGGGATACACATACTCTGGCTTCGGACCTGGTCCCAGAAACTCCGTCAGTGTCGTCTCTGTAGCCGCCTCACCGGGTCTCAGTCCCGAGACCACCCAGTGTCTCCAAAATGCAAACTTGGGGTCTTCTGGCGTAGGCGCATCGGGATCAATCAGCATCGCCAAGTAGGATGTCGCGTCGTTTGTGGCAGCGCCCTGTAAAATGTTAGGGTTGTTTTCTTTATTTTATTTTCTTTTTCCTTCTTTATTTTTCAAGATCCAGTCCTAGTTGAAGCCATACCTCTACTTGAAATCCAATTGTCGGTTTTTGCTGCACCTGCGACACACGGAGCATATTCCCCAATTGCACGGCCGCATCACCAAATGAGACAGACAGCAACGCTGTGGGTGCAAAGGCCGTAGGGATGAGAGACGACGCGGAGCCAGGCACCAGCTTGGCTTGTTCGAGGGAGATTGTGAGCTGCGACATTCTGGCAATGTTTGGGGTATCTGCAGATTAGAAAATTGTGTATTATTAAAGATGCTAAATTGGATTGCAGAGTAGTTCTGTCTAAATAGTTTGGACCGTCGCATCTCCAATTGCCCCGCCATTGACGGCGAAATATTATCACGCGAATAACTGGCTTGGAATCGAAGGGTGCGGGGAGTTCTCCGCATACTCCAACCCGCCGTAAATGATGACGACGATTAAATTGAATGGACATTTACAATCAGATCTATGCTGCTTTCCCTGCTAATTATAGATATTTCAGACTTTCTGATGTTTCAGAAGTTGTATTGCTGTGCAAATGGAAATCTCGTCATTGCCATTAATTAAATGTAGAAAAATCACAACATGCATAGTAAATCAAAAGCCTCCATACCAAGGTTAAACATCCTGAATATCAAAATTCAGCAGCACCGTACACTCCGTCTCCCGCCCTTGCATATCCAACATCCGCACAAACGTCCACCCAGGCCTCGTGTACGACAGTCGCACCGCCGCCGCAGCAAACATGGGGTTCCTTGCCCACGCATCGTCGCTCTTGATCAGCATCCGCAGAAACACCAGCTCATTGTCCTCGTAGTCCCACTCCAGCGTCTCGTCCCATATCGGATCCGTCGCCGCCGGATTCTCCCCCCTGTGCAGGAACCCCAGCTTGTGGTGTTTATACGCCGCCGTCTTCCTCTTCGGCACCGCCTCCCCACCGCCGCCGCCGCTGCCGGCATCAATGTCCGCCAGCGCGCTGTGCAGCGTGCACGTCAGGTACGGCTTCAGCGTGTGCGCCTCCCGTCCCGCGTGCAGTGGGACATCCGTCGCGCCGCCAATATGCAGCCGCAGCCGCTTCTTCTTCCCCGTCGCCAGCGAACCACTCCCTCCCTGGCGTAGGGCCGCCGGTTTGAGGATATACCCGTCGGAGCCCGCAAACAGCGCGTCGTTGAGCTGGTTGCTCGTCCCAAACGTCTGCCAGTTGAGCGCGCAAATCTGCGCGCCGAGGCCCCAGAACCGCACGGGCCGGAGGTTGGACGAGCTGATGCGCGTGCCCTTGGGGAACACCCGCATCAGATGCCTTCCATTGTGCACCGCGATGCCGGCCGCGTGGGCGGGCAGGTGCGCCGCCAGGCCCGACTCGGAGACGTTGATGAGGTGGTGGTGCGGCCCGTTGAGGAGCTCGCCCGGGTCGAACCACGAGTTGTCGCGGGGCTTGACCGACTGCGCGTACACGCCCAGGGCGGCGAGCTCGGGAACAATGACGGCGCTCACTTCCGCCTCTTCCTTTTTATTCGCCTTGTACTGCGCGCGCGCTTTGCGCTCCGCCTCTGCGTACTCCCTGTCACCCTCCTCCTCCCCGTATTCGTCCTCGCTCTGCGAGTCGCTGTCCACAACCTCGTCGGAAAAGTAGTGCTCGACAATGACCACAATCTTGTCCCCCAGCTCCTCCAGCGTGACGTGCTCCGCAGGGTCGTGCACGCGCCCATCCGCCCTGTGCTCCTCTGCATGGCGCTCAATAAGCTCCTGCCTCACGGGCGCAGAGAGTAGCCTCTCCCCAAAGACCTCGTGCATAATCTCCACCAGACGCTTCTGCCCGTGCGGTCCGCAGTGATTCTCCAACGACAGCACAATGGGCGTGGCCAAGTGTCCCGGCCTCTTCGCCGCGAGCGCCGACTCCTCATCATGCATGTCCCGAATTGTCTCGCAGACGGCGCGAAACGAAATGTGCGACACGAGCGTGTACCCGTGCGTCACCTTGGGCTCGTCCTTATCCTCGGCATTGTCCCACGCGTCAATCTCGACGCAGCGCGAGCCCGTGCGAATGGCCGTCTCGTACGCCGACGCCGACGACTTGCCGTACAGCTGGTGCGCCATGAGGTACGTGTTGTGCGAGGAGCTGACAAAGTACTCGGGCAGCGGGTGGGAGCGGTCCACGAGCTCCGGCGGCGCGGTGAAATCGCCATGCGCGAGCAGCGCCGTCAGTGCAGGCGTGTGGACTTTGTCACCATCTTCGTCGTCTTCACCGAGGCGGGCGTCCCTTTCAGACAGCACACCGCGGTCGACGAGAAAGGAGCGTAGGGCGTGGCTGACGCGCAGCTTGGCGAGCTCGTGGTCGGCGCGGACGGTGCTGCGGCCGCCGCCGCCGACGGAGTCGTGGCCTATGGCGCCGCCGAAATCTTCATCGACGACGTCGCCGCCTTTGAGCGAGACGCGCAGGTTGTGGAATTTGGAGGATAGATCCGACATGGCGGGCGGGCGATGAGGGCAGACGATGAAGTGGGGGTGAAGGTGAATGAGGCTGTACAGAGCAGCTTGTCTCGGAGTGACAGTTCAGAAGAGAGACAGGAGGTCGGGCCAGCCAACATGTATTTGAAGCGGCAGCGCAGTGTATTTCGGGTTTCAGCTACCAAACACTAAATGAAGCTGCAGAGTGATGGAAATATGAAATTCAAGATCAAGTTTAGGGGTCAATGAGTTGTCATGTCGACTACTGCGCCTGACTGGGCTGTGTAGAAGCTGAAGATTGGGCTGTGAGTGGCGGGGTCGCGTGGGCGTCGGCCAACAAGCTCGGCAGCTTAACCAGGAAGATCCACGCAGCCTTGCAGCACTAGGATGCAGGGTTCAAGGTTCACGGGATCTGACAAGGTATGATGGGAGATTATGCATCATTTCCAATGTCGCTGCCATCCGAATTTTCACCAGCAGCACTGCAGTATGCAAGACGATAGCTCAAAGGTGGAACCCAGGTATTATATTTTAATCATTATGCCTTACAAAGGAAATTCCCGTCTAATCGCAGTTTTGCTTGCGTATTGCCACTTGAACCTAAAATCAAATCTATCCATGTATTTTCTTAGCCCTTGTTTTTCCTTTATTCATATCCCATATCAGTCGTCTTCCTTCTTTTACTCAAGCTCAATAGTGCCAGGGGGTTTGCTATAGACAATGTCAGTACTAAAAAAAATTGGAATAATTTCTGGGGCTCATGCTCACCTGGTAAGATCATAAACGACACGGCACACGCCATCAACCTCGTTGGTGATGCGAGTCGACATTTCATCCAGAAGCTCAAAGTCGAAGCGGTAAGGGTTGGCCGACATGAAGTCCTTGGTCTGGATGGCGCGGAGGATGATGATGTACTGGTAGACACGCTTGTCACCCATGACGCCGACGGCACGCTATTTTTGTTAGTTTTTTTCTACAGTGGAGAGGTTGGAAACAAAACGTACGCTAGGGTCGAGAGCAGCAAAAGCCTGGCCAATTTCATTGTACAGACCCTTCTCGCGAATCATGCTGATAAAAATGTGATCGGCCTGGCGGGCAATCTCGACACGCTCAGGGGTAACCTCGCCGAGGACGCGGATGGCGATGCCGGGGCCGGGGAAGGGGTGTCTCATGACGAGCTCCTCGTGGAGGCCGAGCTGGCGTCCGAGCTCGCGGACCTCATCCTTGAAGAGCTCGCGGAGAGGCTCAATGAGCTTGAGGCCGTGGCCCTCGGTCATGCGCTTGGGCAGGCCACCGACGTTGTGGTGAGTCTTGATGGTCTGGCTGGGACCCTTGAAGGAGATGCTCTCAATGACATCAGGGTAGAGGGTGCCCTGCAAGAAGAACTCAACCTTGCCGGTGCGGTCCGAGTTGGCGGCTTCCTTCTCAATGCGTTCGGCCTCCATCTCGAAAATGTCAATGAACTTGCCACCAATGAAGCGGCGCTTGGCCTCGGGGTCAGTGACACCCTTGAGGCCGTCGAGGAACTCCTTGCTGGCGTCGACGACGGTGAGGTTAATGCCCAGGTGGCCCTCGAGGGTCTTCTTGACATTCTTGGCCTCGTCGAGACGCAGGCAGCCATTGTCAACCATGACGGCATGGAAGCGGTCACCGATGGCCTCGTGCATCAGCTTGGCAGCAACAGTAGAGTCGACGCCACCGCTGACGGCACCGAGAACCTGGCCAGTTGGGCCAACGAGCTTGCGGATGCGAGTAATCCATTGTTCAACAAGACTGGCCATGGTCCACTCCTGTTTGGCCTTGCAGATGTTGACGGCAAAGTTCTTGAGAATAATGTCACCTCTGTTTTGGGTTAGCTAGTCCTGCGTCAAAGATGTCGGGATGCGTACCCAATGGTGTGTGTGACCTCGGGGTGAAACTGAATGGCGTAGATGGGCTTGGTCTCATGGCCAATGGCGGCATATTCAGAGTTCTTGGTGGTGGCAATGGTGTGGAAGCCCTCTGGGAGCTTGCCAAGCTTGTCACCGTGCGACATCCACTATAGATTGTTAGTTTTGCGTGCTTCCATTACCGTTTTCAAGCTGTAGGAGACGTACGCATCGCATGCTATCTTCAATGCCCTCCTGTAAGTGGTGTTAGCGATGGCTTCAGCTGGCTGCCTCATGGTGGAAACGTACAAAGAGGCGGTCGACATGGCCGCTGACCTTGCTCGCGTTGAGCATGGCAAGACCGTATCTATCTCAGTTAGAGCGGTTCACTCGCAGTTGGGGCGCAGGGTCTTACTCTCGGGCAGTGCCGGGGACGACATTGTCGGGAGACAGGCGGTAGGCAAGCTCCTGCATGCCGTAGCAGATGCCAAGAATGGGGACGCCAAAGTCCAACCAAGCGGGATCAACTGGAGGGAGTGCGTGTTAGTTGGCATAGACTGGCATGTGGGAGGCCGGAAAGAGATGCGTACCATGAGGGGCATCCTTCTCGTAGACACTGTAAGGACCACCGCTCAGGATGATACCGACAGGCTTCCAGGTAAGGTCGGCAGCCTTTTGTGTACATGGCAGAAGCTCAGCATAGACGTTGAACTCTCTCATACGACGAATGAGAAGGTGGGAGAACTGCGAGCTATAGGGAATCAATCTTAGCATGAGGCATTCACGAGTAAAGAGTTACGTGTGGTCTGACCCAAAATCCAGCACGAGGATGGTGTCGTAGAGCTGGTGAGGCGCAGTCTCGGCGTCGGCGATGGACATGATGATGGATTTATGAATGGAAACGAGAACGGTGGTTTTGATTTTGTATTTTTTTAAATGTCACAGTCTACCAAGAGCAAGAGGGCACAAGGAAGAACTTGACGATGGTTATCGCCAAATCTCCAGCCGAGAAGAAAAGTGAAGCGAGATGCGGCGACGAAAAAAATAATTTACGTCTGGAGACTTGGTGGATCTGGAGGGGCAGTAGCCAATGAGAGGCAAGGCAAACAGGGTAGAAAGTGGAGAGTCGCAGCATGATTAACTTTCAGAGGACGTTGTAAGAATATATTTTCCATTCTATTTGACAATTTTTGGGAATTTGTGAGAATTCTGAAGATTGAATTTTGTTTTTGAATAAACGTATATAAATTGTAAAATTACCGGCAATTCAATGTGAAACGACTACAACAATATCCAAGTCAAGTACTAGGTAGGACAGACCGTTGGGCCATGATCAGGCACAGGCACAGATACAAGGCCACCATCACAGCTGCAGGGCTACGAATACACCAGAGCGCGCTATGCGCTGCAGTAAGGAATGACTCTTTGATGCAGAAATTTCTTGCGCCGTTTTTACTGGTGGTGGTGCTGGCAGTGAGGACATGAATGGAGGGGCAAGCCCGCTGTGAGGGGTTTCTCGGCGGGGGGTTTCTCGGCGGGGGTTTCCAGCAGGGGTTTTAAGGAGGGGTCAAGGGGAGTCGGGGAGTCGAGGGCCAAGCAGGGTTGGAGGGGTCTCAGCCTGGCCAAAGCACTGGAGCTGGAGGGGCACCAGGAACCCCTGCAAGCTTGGACGCTTGCTTGCATGCCCATGCCTGCTGCCCTGCCAGCCTGCCCTTCCAGCCCAGCCCATTATGGCTTGCCTGCCCGGTAGTGGTGAACTACGGCCGCGGCCCCTATACCAAACTCGGAGTACCTCTACCTTGGGTAGGTAGGTGCTCTGTACGACACTCATGAACGCCGGCACCCAGTTCTGGCCTACCAAATTCCACCCCCATTCACCCAATGTACCTTCACCCAGCGTATTCACCCAATGTACCTACTACCCAAGGTAGGTACTGCGAGCAACTGACCTATCCACAGACAACTGGCCCAGCAGATGCCATGAGGCCATATAATATCCGCCGTCTCCAGTCTCCATGGCACTGCAACATGCGCCCTATGAGCACTAATCCGCCTGAAGCCTCTCGCTGACGGACATATTCCAGAGCGCAGAGGCCCGACGAGCTTGTGCCTAACGTGTAACGACGCTACTACTACCTGCTCTGCTACTCTACTGCAACTATTGCTACTGCTGCTACTGATAAGTTTGGGTCCTTGCCTTATTGCCGGCCTGTATTATATTGGGTACTGCTGTACCTTTGGTCTTGACCTTGCCTTTACCTGTTTGCTTTACTTGCTCCGCGCCGGCAAGCCACGTCCGTTACATTCTTCTACATAACCGAGACCTTGTTCTGCTTTCTTGTCTCACCCAGCCGAGACATGGAGCTTGCCTCCCATTCCAGTCCCATCCAGTCCCATCTATTATAGTCGCTGAGCACGAACAAGCCACGCTGCTCCTCCTCCGTCTAACCCTGCTCAATGGCAAGCCTCTTCACCGGATGGCTTCACGGTATAGTCAACGACGGCCCAGCCAAGCTTTCCAAGAGACGTAAATCCATCCTCACCCCGACCTCCTCCACGACCGACCTGTCCAGCCCGTCCCGGCAAGATGGCACAGCAAACAGCCCTCTTTTCCAGAGGCTCCCCGCCGAGATTCGCCTCCAAATCCTCACCGTTGCGTTTGGCGAGCAGACGCTTCACATGGATGTCATGCTGAGCCATCCGCCGTGTAAATACAAACCGCCCGGGCAGCAGACAATTCTGGGCCACGCCGGCATTTTCATTGCGCCCAGTGAATCCAGCGACGGTCGATTCTACCCCAAGCTTGACAGGACAGCGCGGCCTTCCTGGCAGTGGTCCGGTTCCATCTGCCACCGCAACCCACCCGGTGTCGATACCGACGGCGGTGCACACAGCGTTCAGCCCTGCCACGATCAATGCCGCAATGGCATCACTCCGGATCACAACTGCAGTCTATGGCCCGGCACAAGCCCAGAAAAGTGTCGTATAGGCGCCATGGGCTGGCTGCGATCCTGCAGACAAGCGTAAGGACAAAATGCCATGCTTGGCAGCTTCTCAAATATTTCATTGGCTAACTTTATTTACGTCGTATAGCTACGTTGAGGGCATCGATGTATTATATACCACAAACACTATCCACACATGCAGCAAGGCCCTGGTTCTCGACGCCGATCGACTATTGCTGCCGCAACGCGTGGCCAGCATTACATCACTCGAGCTCCTGTGGGATTTCGGGCCACGTCCGCCGTGGGCCGACAGCTTCCCGAGCAAGGCCCGGGAGCTGCTGGACTCGTTTGAGGACATGCTGCGCGCCCTCCGCTCGTCGTTTCGAGGACTCAAGAACCTGTACATTTCTGTGCAATGGTCCGAAAAGGAGCCCACAGTAATATACTCGCGTCATCCTCCTCAGGGCGGTGGCGGCAGTGCGGCAGGAGAACCGGCCGAGTATCTGCTGATGAAGAGGGTGGACGCGCTGGTGCAGCAGCTTCCTGCCCGCGTGGCCGCCTTCTCACTGGCCATTCCCAGTTCCATCTATCAGGCCCAGTGTCACGAGGCAAAGGAGACGCCGGGACGCGTGGTGGAGCACGTCTCGGACGGCAAGCGATATGAGCGATTCTGGCGCCCTGTTGGGAACAATGGCGGCGGTGCGCACAATGGATACTGGGTGCGTCTGGGCCAGCGAGATATTCGACTGGCAGCCCAAACCACAATGTCGGACGAGTTGTTGCCTCATGAATGGATACTGTATGCTCAATAATGACATGACACGATGACGTTACGACGGGTTTTCCAAGATCTATGTGTGTATATATAGAGGGTATTTAGAATAATGGAATTAATAAATCGGCTGTAAAGGCAGCTTTATGCTCTATGCGGGGACGTGACGAGTCGTGACGGTAAATAATGCGATATAAAATGCAGTGACCCAGATATAAAAAAGGAAATACCAAAATCCAGATTTATGCAAAAAGAAATTTGAGCAAAAATGAGCAAAAATAAGCAAAAAAAAGCAATAGCAAGGCAGTAGATCCTCTATTCCAGGTATAGACGGTGAAGCTTGATGTACTTGAAGACAGCCCCGGGGATATCCATGGACTGCTCCCGGTTCTGTATTTGGGCGCGCACCTTGGTCGAGCTGACATCATTCTCAAACGAGTCGACGACCCAGATGTTGTCCTTGTACTTGCGGAGGGGCTCCATGGCGGTCTGGATGTCGGTCTGATGGGGCCGCTCGACGATGAAGGCGCCGTAGTAGCCGAGGAGGACGTCAATGTCGGCGGGGGCCCATATCTTGGGGTTGCTCATGGTGAGGGCGAGGTCGGCGCCGATGAGGAGCATGATGCGCGCCTTGACAAACGTGCCGTCGCCGCCGACTGTCTCGATGCCGCCGAGATTTCCATTGATTTCATCGTCAAAGTGCCGCAGGACGTCGGCGGTGCGGCTGTACAGGGGACGGCCCGAGGGGTCGACGCGCGTGGCCTCCCAGTCGTCGACCTGCACGGGCGCGGTGGTGTTTTCGACGGCGAGGCTGCACATTTCGAGACGGTGGTGGGCGGGGACGAGGGAGGATTTGTTGTATGCGTCGCTGGCCAATTGTTAGTACTCTAGACGAGTCAAGGAAAAAGTAGTTGTGATTTTTGCTATATATATATAGTGGGAGTGAGGGGTTGTCGAACAGACAACTGAACAGATGTGGTTGCTGGATGAGTCTTACCTGCAAGGACTCAAATAATTGCCGACAATTTCAAACTCAGTCTGGGGAATGTGCCGAGTCGCCAGCTCAAACATTTGCACATGCAGCTTGGTAATGGGCGAGAAGCTCCCGCAGGCGACAAGGACGAGCGGCGTCTTGCCGGGCTGCGTGAGCCGGCGCTTGAGCTTATTCGTGGGGAAGGTATATGTTTCGGGGTTCGGTGACGGCGGAGGTGTTATTTGCTGCTGCTGCTGCTGCTGTGGTTGTTGCGACGGCGCTTGCTTCTGCGCATTGTGTTGTTGTTGCTGTTGTACAGCGTCATTATCGTCATTGCTCTTGGTTGTCGCTGTTGAGGCCGCTTCCGCCGCCGACGCCGGCGTCACCCGAGTCTCGGTAGTGGGAGCCGCTGCGGGCGAGGACAATGTCGAGCCCATGGTGTATAGAGAATTTTACGAAAACAAAATGGCTTTTATTTTCGTTTATTTCAACTTTTCTTTATTCGGATTTGAAATGGAGTTTCCCGGTTCTCTCTGGTATGCAATGTCTGTCGCGTGCTGTGTCGTGTGTGGCTGAGTTTTTTTTCCTCCTGTGGGAGTTGTTTACGGCAGATTTCTTCTGACGCAATTAAAGCAGGAAACTAACGTTCCTCTCGAACCAGATGGAGGAGGGGGTCACGGACTCAGACTGAGTTGCCCCAGCCGGACCGGCGTAAAGAGGTGGGGTTTCTGAATGAGGCTGTTTATGGGTGTTCTTCCCTTTTTTTTGTCTTCACTCTCTTTCGTACGAAGCCTTGTTTAAGTAGTCAACTACATGGCAGTCTTTTCTTGGGTCCGCCAGCCTTTTATAAATACACCTTGTGGCGGCGAGCGGTATACACCACCATGAAGAACCCTGCCAGAACAGGGTTTTGGAGGGCACTTTTTTAGTGGATGATGTGCTTGCAGATTAAAAAAGGTCCGGTCCAACTCTGCGAGACAGCAAGCAGCACTAGCGTTGTGGATCAGTGTCGTGCACGAATTATTAACGAATAGTATCCATGTTTGAGTGATTAGTTTGTCTCTCTGCCAGTACTTGTATCCTTCAGCTTCTCGCCTGCTGATAACGAAATGCTGAGTCAGGCTGCATGATGAGAAGAGCAAGGAAATGAATAATTGTATGCCAAGAGTGAATAGACGGCATCAGGAACCAAGAAACAGAAGCGGCGACAACGGCTTAGGCACGAAAATTCGACACGGAACGTCTGACCAACCAACGTCGTTAATGTTGATTCAACTATGAGCCATGGCGTGCGCCATTCGGAGCCCTCCGGTGTTCGGTTCGGCGGGACGGAGTCTCAGGCTGCTCGGACATGGTTGCCGCCTCCCTCTTGCTGTAATGAGAATGACAAAGCAGTCAGCCACGGCTTGCTTGGGCTTTTTCGAATGGACCCGTACATCATGCGCTCACTCGAACGGCCTAACTTAAATCGAGGTAGAGGTTGTCATTATTTACTAAACTCCCAGAGGACACCCATCTGCAGGTTGATTGCGAATATATACGTCGCACACAACCCCAGAAATATGGCAGACATAAGTGGCGTCTGCACAAATGATGCAATGTCCAACTCAGCCTTACATGTCGGCAAGCAATGATTGCTGCTGTGGCTGTCTTGGGCTGCAGGTCACGCCTTGCCTTTTCCCAATATGAGTACCTCAGACGATTCTCTGTACGTGTTACCTGCGACTCTTATCTAGTAGTAAGGATAAACTAAATCTGCAAGCACCAATATAGTCTTTTGCACAGTGGTCACTGTTGCCTTGATTCTTGTTTTCCTTTCTTCTCCTTTTCCCTTTTCCCTAGAATTTAAATGACATTTATTCTTCAGGCTTTTATCGCCACTCGTTTACTTACCCTGGACTCAACTCGTACTCGTACCCAGCCATTTCCTGTCCTGCTTTCCCAACCAATGACAGTCCGTCGACACGCCCCACATAAAAAAAAATCCACTGCCATAAAGACTTCAAAATTTTTGGCTCTCTTTCTTCCTTTCTTCTTCTTCTTCAACATAAATGAACAACGCAAAAAACAACGTCTATGTTACCCTGAACAACATCCTGTCATGAGGTGGCAATTTACTTGCTGCCCAAGACACGCCGGGATCACGAGGAACACAAGACGAAGAAGAAATCGAACAATCTTGGGTGCGGTGCTTCCCGGCCATTGGCCAGATGGGTAGGATCGCAATGATTGAACGTACATATATCATTACACACTCGCACTTTTAGTCTATCGTCTGCGATATGTATTCGACCACGATAAACGATGCGAACTGTAGATCTGTCGTGGATGCGACGGTCGGCAAGTCCAACATGGTCAGGAATACCGACTCGGACGAGCGCTTGCTCTCCGACGTACTTTCCCGCGTAATCAAGACGTAGCCACCTTTAGTAAATGCCAGTTGTGCACATGAATAATGGATCATGCATCGAGGCACTTTGTCAAGCTCAGATTGTGCTGAAGCTGTCTGTCGAGGCCTCTGTCGAGGCCACTGGTAGTTCCACCGCCCAGCATCCTGATCTATCTCTTGGGACGAGGACAGAGTATGTTGTGCTGTGACGAGCATGATTATTGTACCCTCTGACTGTCATTTATTAGAACACGAAGAGGTGTCCACGTAAATCCACAGTTCTGGCCGTGTCGCAGAGATCTTCCCTCGTTGCGACAACCCTATGCACCTCCTAGCCAACTTCTCACATCTTCAACCATACTGGCCTGTATTTGTGCAGCATGTCATGTTGGTTTGTATTGCTAAGTTATGCTATGTAAGTATATTTTGTTGACACGCCTTCTTTTTTTTGTTCCCAGCGAGACACTCGGGTGTTGAAGCTGTCCAGATCCCCCATATCCGACTGGCATTGAAAGCAAGATAGCTATACCAAAAAAAAAGAACAGAACCTGTTACTGTGTTCCAGGATCCGCCATCATATTACAAATTTGAAGAAAGAAATCCGAAAAAATATGTGCAAGCACATACATGTATGAAGAGAAGAAAATTTCGGGCCACCCAGGGGCCAATATTATATTTTCTGCCAGTGCTCGGTGGAGGTTGACGCCGCGCTCCCCAGCTCAAACCGTCCTCGCCAAAGGATTCCCTAAACCAGCAGGTTAGATTCCAAAGATCAACATTACAAGACAAAGGCAAATGAAATACATCATCATCAAAAATACCAGAATCAAAAGACTTCCAGGATGGAGCGAGCAACCTCGTGCAGAGCAGCGAGATCGCGTTTTGCCTTCCAGCATATATTGCCATCGGCCTCACACGGGCTGGATGCGTCATCTTCGTCCGTCTCGTCCCCTCTGGCCTGCAGGATGGACTCGGCCGCGCGCCTCGCCTTCCAGCACGGCTGCACACGGCCCATGCACCATCTCTTCTCCTCGCTGTGCTGCTCCTCTGCCGCCTTCTTGCCCGCGCCGTCCTTCCAGCAGACAGCCAGCGAGTTCTCATCCTTTTGCAGGCACCACAGCTCCCTGGTCTGCAGGAAGGTGGCGGCGTCCTGACCACGTCGGTCGAGCTCGCCCGCCTTGGTAGTCGCGTCGGCGGCGATGCTTGTGAGCTCGTCCAGGGCCGCCGTCGCATAGCGGGCCAGACTGCCACCGTCGGTGTCGTCGGTAGAGCGGGTGCTGGCGAGGGAAAAGGCATCGACGGCACGCTTGACCTTCCAGCAGGGCTGCATGGGCCGGAGGCAGAACGGTGTTGGTGATGGTGCGGCGAGGACGCCCGACACCACCGTCGCGATGGCAATGATTGCGAAATGCATTCTATGATTTCGTCAAGAAGTTTGCCTTGTTGTAATGTGTCTTTTTTTGTTCTCCCCTTCTTTGGGGGGTGATTTGGGTTGTAGACTTGATGTCGTAAATCGTAATATGTAACTTGTTTTTGTATTTTTGCTCAAGTCGTAAAGGTAGGCTCGGTATGTTACATACAGAGCCGCAGAATGAAAAAGTCGTTATAATACAGAGCGAATGAAGAAAAAAAATGTATATTGAAACAAAATTGTTTAATCGTTTCAAAGTGTCTTGTTGGGAGGCGGCCAGATGGTTGCTGTTTATACCCCAGGACAAAAGGTCAAGAAGCAAGGCATCCTGGTCTGGGTCGATGAAAAAACGCCACAGAGGGCAGCCCAATGCACTTGATTTTCAATAGTGTCTGAACAGTATCAAACGGAAGAATAGGTGGAAGATGGCTTACCCATCAATAGAAGACGAATACAGACACAGCTGAACCGCCAAGTGAGGACACCGGCCGTCGCCCAGCCCGGCCGGGCCTGACGCCTCGAGCCGCCAGAATTGAGGTTGGCCTATTCAAAACCTGAATAATGCATGGTTCCATTTGAGTCTCGAATCTGAAAAGTCTTGGGACTTGAACAGGCACCCAGCGATATGCTGTTTGTATCAATATCGTGGCTGCTGGTCTAGCCGGGGGAAAACGTTCTATTGATACCCAAATTAGGAAATGGTCCCTGCGCCGAGGCTGTCCGCCCGGACCGTCGATGCCGGACAGGTGAAGTTGTAGTCTGCAACAAAAGGAAACAAAAAAAAGCAATAGAATACACATGTACGGGTAGCAAGGATCCGTTAAATGCACTAGGGTTTTAATTCTGCGTCGGAGGCGCTGTCGAGGAATCGGTGCTGGAGTTGCTTCCTTCTGTCGCTGCCGTTGGCAAGGACTGTACCTGTCGACTGTGCTTCCGGACACGACCACATCTCTCCACGAGTATCGATGCCTGGGCCTCAAAAAAGAAATTGGGCGTAGTACGCCACGCCATGGTACTTTTCGTCTCTTGGATGTTTGCCACTGTCTGGCCAAGGCGTAAGGGTGCCTCTGTTGTCGGTGTCAGACAAGTCGGCGACCCTGGCTTGGGAGGCTGGGCAGCTGATGCAATGTGTACTGCACTTGGAAAACTGATGGGGAAAACGTAGAAAGGGACAACGAGGGACCTCCATAATTACATTGTTCTATTGTTATTGGCAACCGTGTTAGATTTCCCAAGTCAGATTGTAACACCTGCACTCGCGATGGGTGTCACTGGCCATTTTGGTTCTGGCAATCCGCGCTCATGTACTCAATCAGTCGTATCTTAATTGAGAAAGTAAAAAGTACCCAGTAAATCCATCTTCCCCTGGTCAGCCATCCTCCAATTTGTGGCGCAGGATCAGCCATCTCGGTCTGCCCAGCCGACAAAGGTAGGCTTGCTAGTCTATTGATACCCCGATTGGGAAGCCAGCAGTTGGACCAGGGCAATTAGCCAAATCAAAAGCTCAGCTGCCTTGGACAATACTGTATGATGAATACAGTAAGAGGCAGAATTCGCGTCTCTTTTGCTGAATCAAAATAATACTTTGTACCTACTTGTAGGAGCCTGTTGTTGCTCAACAGTATGGCAGTGTTGGCGGGAGGAACCAGAGCTGTTCTCGGCCTCTGTAAATCCGTCATCAGTCTCGCTTCCACAGCCGAGGTTACTCCACCAGACGCGCGAATACAACCACTACTATTTTTATTGTCACGCAGAAATGGAGAATGATTTGGCCCTGGTGTGGATTGCAACTTTTCGGCCCAATATTTATAGTGTTAGGGTACATACCATTGGTTGCCTCGTTGCCTGGTAGCCTGTCAGCCTGGTTGCGCAAGATGCAATTCTTACAAATCTGAGCCATTTCGCGACAGTAATTGACTGCCAATTGCCATTGCAAACGACGTAGCCACAACACCAGCATGTCCACCAACGCAATCAATGGCTCGTCTCATGACTCCCCAGAAGTCGTGGTCGGCTGCCGCAACTCGGAGCTTGCCCTCACCCAGGCACGCATGATCATTTCGCAACTGACCAGTGCAATGAACCCTGCACCCACATTCAGAATCGCCACTGGCAGTGCTGCAGGCGATACCGATAAGATGACGCCCTTTCTTCAGCTCTCCAAGCAGCAGGGTGGATCGGACGTGGGCAAGAGTCTCTGGACCAACGACCTGGAAAAGAGCATGTTGGCAGGCGACCTTCACGTCCTCGTCCACTGCTTAAAAGATATGCCCACCACGCTGCCCCCTAAATGCCTCCTCGCCGCCGTGCCTGAGCGTGAAGATCCGACTGATGCCGTCATCATGAGAACCGACTCACAATTCACATCCATTGACCAGCTACCAGCCGGCTCTGTAGTGGGGTCCAGCTCCTCGCGTCGTAGAGCGTTGATTCGGATGAATTGGCCTCACCTCAAGGTCGCGGAATGCCGAGGAAATGTGTGAGTAATCTTTTTACTCTTATGGGATACTGGGCCACTTGGATGTTAACGCCACTCTAAGGGACACCCGCCTCGCCAAGCTCGATGCGCCCTCATCACCATTTGCGTGTATTCTCCTGGCCACGGCTGGTCTATCCCGCCTAGGACTGGAACACCGGATCACGCAAAAACTGGATCCCTGTATATTTCCTTATGCCGTCGGCCAGGGAGCGCTCGGCATCGAGGTGCGCACAGACTGCGAGGATATCGTGCACCTTGTCCGTCACGCCGACCACAAGCCGTCAAGATGGCAGTCCATGGCCGAAAGAGCAATGCTTCGCAGCCTCCAAGGAGGATGCTCCTCTCCCATTGGTGTCTACTCTTCCTGGGATCCTGCCACCAGCAATAGATTGTGCCTTCAAGCGACGGTGCTTGAGATGGAAGGGACAGCCAGGGTCTTCGCCAAAGATGAGGGCATCGTCGACGACGACGAAGCGGCGGAGCGACTGGGCATCTCGGTCGCTGATTTACTATTTAAGAAGGGGGCACACCAGCTATTACACAAGTAAGTCGTAACCGGCAGGGCGTACATGACACCATGTATCGGATGTAGGCTACACACTTGAATGACTCCTTAAATACTGTAGATACTCTTTGAACAGTAAACAGCGAACCGCGTCGCGGTTTGCGTATATTACCAGAGGTTACCGCCGCACCAAGAATAATCTGATAATTTCTTCGTGCCCGATACGATGCAGCACGAAAAATAAACCAACCCATAGGCAACAAATGACTTTCTGTGCTTTTACATGCTTTTATACACCACGCTCAGCATAGCGTAATTTCTTCTACTGCTATGCCGTGTTCCCGCAGCACATCAACGGTGACGGCACGATACATGTCCGAGATGACTATGCTGTCCCCTGCACGCACACCGGCTCCCGCCTCCGTGGTCGAATACAATTTCTCGATCCGCGGGTCCGATCGAAAGGGCCTGCCACCTAGCATGCCAATGTATCCGTAGCCGCCTTCCAGCGTGAGCCGCACTTCTCTCATGCCCCAGAGCGAACCGAGGAGAGCTTCGCCACCCATGTTCGAGGTCACGAACCCAGAACCAATGAGGCGGAACTTTTTCTCAGAGAAATGCCGGAGTACGATGGAGTATCGGCAGCCGGGCATTGCAAAGAGCTGGTCACCTACTTTTGCGGAGCTGATTATTGATCCAAAGGCAGAGGACGAGGTCTTGATGAAGCACCGGCCTGTGAACCTCTCACGTATGCACCTGGCCACGAGCGGGCTCACTTCATGGCTTTGCTCCTCTTTCGAATCCTCCTTGACCGTCATATCCTGGTCAGCAGATACGAAACCGCGCAAGAAGCCAAGCGCCTCCGTGAATGGTACAAGACCATTGGAGGGATCTACGTCCAGTGGCCAGGTGTATTCCAAGATGCCCTCCGGAAACAGCGCGAGGGCAATCTGAGTCAAGGCATTAAAATCCAGCTCGAAATCGTTGGCCACCCACCTCAGCAATTTCTGAACCGCACTGCAGACAGCCTCATCACTTGACGCAGGAGACAGACCCAGGTCAAACAAATCGTCAATCTCCGCGAACTTGTGACCCCAGCAGATGAGTTCGCCGGGACGCTCTTGCCGGTACCGATTGCGCAAGAGACCAGAGCTATGCCCCATGAACGTGGCGTGCACGACTCGCTTCGCGTGCCAGTTGGGCACCCAGGACGGCAGTCCATCCATGTGATTTGGCCACTCGCACGATCCAAGTATGTCCGCACCCTCCTCCTGTAGCTGGCGCAAGCACACCTCCTGGTACAGGGCCGCGGCGGTGAATGAGGGGTGGTAGTTTGGTATCACGGCCAAGTTTGGCTTGCAGATCCGCAGGGTGGCATAGATGCGATCGCGTGGGTCATGGCAGTCGCGATACCGCACGGCTTCCATGGCAGGGCCGAAATCAAGGCCGAGGTAGAACCTGGCCATCAAAAAGATGAGGACTTTCCCCCTGCGCGCCGACCAGCTGCGTCGCAGGGCGGCCGGGTGGGCCTCATTGTCGACAAAGAAGCTCTGGTAGACAATGACGGCCGTCTGCAGGTGACAAAACGGCACCGAGTGCGGACCCCATTGAATGACTGCCGCATCTGGATTCGCGAGTCCGAGTTCCTGTAGCGTCCACACACGGTCAAACCATGCGTTGGACACCCCGAGGACGAGGCTCTCGAGATCCTTTTCCGAAAAGGCTAGGTCCTTGGGCGGCGCATCTCCCGCCGCCCAGGATAAGAGATCCTTGCGAAAGTCGTATCGGGCCAGCTTTGCCAGCTTGTTCAACAGGGCAATGACTTGGTCGCTTCCATCGACTGTTGGCCCAAACCAAATCACCACGCGCTCGGCGAGCTCATAGATGGAGCCCATATTAGCCACCTGCTGGCTCTTTTCGGATTCATCTTCCTGATTAATACATATCGCATCTATCCAGAGAGTACGGACTGCTGATTCGCTCCGCAGGTGCTGCAGCGCGCATCGTAGATTTTCGCGCACCGTCAGGTATCGCGGCTGCGCATCCACCAGATCGTCCTTGTTCTTGATTCGAATTTTGGGCTCATCCGGTAGCACTGGCCCCCATACGTAGGATATTGCCTCATACTTGGGCGTGTCGGAGCCGTGAGTCGAAAAAGAAACAGGCTCCAGCTCGACTTCAATGACGTCAACAAAGGCGCCAGGTTGCAGGTGCAACAGTCGAGACGCGAACCCTGTTGATTTGGCTGGTAATGGAGTATGCGTATATGAAATCATAGTGGCTTGGTTGTAGCGCTGGACAATGGAGACAGCGGCTCTGGATGGTAGTTGACGAGAGTAGCGATTATTTGCCTGCACCTCGTTACAAATGTTCATCCACTTGTCACGAGCAAGCCAGACATTGTTTCGACTTTTCAGGCTCTGCTCCTCAAGGCATTCTGCGCGTTATGCGGAACCGCGAGGCAATTCGCCTTCTGCTGCGGACTTTGTATTTTAGGGGCGGGTCAAGGCACATCGTCGCGTGTCGCAGCAGCAATCGGCCACTTTTCCTTAAAAAACATGTTCCACCGATTGTGTAAATGATAGGAAAATATGCAGAAAAAAAAAGAGTTTCTAGAAAAGGTGAAACTATAATTGGACTGTTTCAGATTAGAAAACGGTTGATATAAACCCACAGCGTGAACAAGTCCCGAGATCCCCTTGCCAGCGTAGGGGGTTCTGACGAGGTGGCGTAAGAAGCCTGTCAAATCATTTCCATAGTTATACTCAATGCATTTCTAGATTCTGGCGCTTGACCCCTTGCTTGATTCCGCGGTCGTTGCAGAGGAACCAATGCGAGCCCCAGGAGAAGAATGGAAAGGACGACATAGATTGGCGATTTTGCGGTCACTTTGTTTATTTGCATCTCCATTTCTGCCCTTGTCCATGGTGAGGTTGTAACGTGCGATGAATCTGTCGACCCGCAGGTGTCTTACCGCGACTCGATTCCGCTGAGAGGCGTCGAATAATCCGGCCCAACAGGCCGAATTCCTGCGCCGTCAACTGTTGGATTCTTCTTCACATATGCCAGACACTTCTGACGGTTTCCTCCTTTTCGATGAATTTCCTTCTCATAATGGCCGTTTGTTGAGTCTCGTGAAGCTGCCGCTACTAGAGCCGTGTCCCTGCACAGCCTCTGCCGCACCGAAAGTTGCATCTGGAATCATCAACTAGCTGTCGGTAGACAATGGCGGAGTCATGACAACTGTGTTACATCAACTGCAGGGTTTCGTGGCAAGCTCGAGTCAGTGGCTGTGCATGGCTGACTGCAGTAAGGGTCTAGATGCTGGACCGATAGGGCGCAAAGAGTCGGCCTTGCTTGGTTAGAGTTTGTCGCTGGTGGCGTTAAGCACCCCAGGCTGGAATGCCGAAGTACCGACAAGGGTTGCTCCATAACTGCCTTTTCTTCGCCATATTAACTGGCAAATTTCGGAGACGATCCATCGTGCATCGAACTGCATCTCAGCTAAAATAGAGGGGAAAGAGTGCCAAGACAAAGACCCCAGGTTCATGCACGGCTAGTGGTGATCCCCAATCAACCAAGTCCCATTTTATCTTCTCAATTTTCCATTGAGAAAAGAGGTCAAGGCAGCGTAGTGGCCCTTCTGCCAAGGGAGAGTGCGCAAGGGGTTTTATGGCCTCCAACACAAGCACAGGTCAAAGAGCGACACGTTAAATTAGCCCTTCAGCCGTGAGACACGGAGTAGGTTGACCATGACCAGGTGGGTTTAGACCGACCGTTTTTATCTGCCTTGTGCGCCAGGTCGGCATCAAGATTCAGTACTTGATCCCAGCTGCCCCACGCGAGCTGAACCAGCCTCATATACGACGTCTCGCGCTCGGGCTTGATTCGAGCAAGCTTTCTTTGGCAGTGGCTGCGATTGGTTACCTCTTTGCCAAGTTTATGCCAAGGGCAGACTGGAAACGAAATTGGGTTTGCTACTTTCCACCAGGGGGAACTAGTTTGCATATTTAAGCAATCCCTCTCCTCGTAGCCTTTTGCCTTGAGGCAGCTGATTTCCATATACATTCTTTTTCCCCCCAAATCCAGCAGAATTACACACTCTCTTTACGACTTTGTCTACATCTTTGGCAAAAGAAAAGCCCTAATCCATCACAATGCGTTCCGATATTGTTCTCCTGAGCCTTGCCTCCCTCTCGGCTGCCAATGTCCTGCAGCAGCGCCAGGACACGACTGAAGCGCCTGCGCCGACTGGGCTCAACATCTCGCCCGAATGCCTTTCAAAGTTGGCGGCGATTGCTTCGGAGGCGCCAACGCTCCCACCACAGCTCGCATCTGCCTACAGTTCCATCACCGACATTGCGGCTGCCTGCACCTTTACCCCCCCAGCCAGCCTCAAGAGCGACTTTTCGGCCTACACAAAGTCCGCTCTTTCCTACGCCAGCAAGAACAGTGCCCTCATTAAAAGCTGCCTGCCTACCGACAACCCCATCTTCTCCTCCTACGCGAGCTTGGGTGGCAACATCTGCTCCAACACCGGCGCCATCACTCAGCCTACCGCGACTGCTGGTGGCGGTGGTTCGTCGCCCACGGCGAGCAATACCTCTGGTGGCTCAAGCACCACCTCCAGCAGCTCCGGCAGCAGCGCGAGCGCCAAGCCCAACTCTGCTGCTCGCGACACTGGTGTCGGTATGGCTGCCCTCGCTGGCGTGCTCATGGTCGCTGCTTTCCTGTAGAGGCGGATTGGCTACGGATATTGAATGGTCCGGTATATTGGAGGACAGACAATGTTTCTAAATGGTTAAATTGTACTTGAAAATAAAGTGTATCATGTGTTTATAATCTTAAATTTAATACCAGAACAACCTCTTTTATCTTTTGACAATGTTGCGCGCATTTCTCGCAGAGCTGACCACCTGGTAGTGCCACTTTCGACAGTCTGCCTGGCCAAGACGTGTTTTAACTCGTCAATTTGGTTGCTATTTTTATACTACACACCAGATCGGTTGAGCCAGGTCCAGCCTGCTCAACTCCACTTTGCGAGACTATTCCATGGCATGCGCAATGTGCCTCCTTGCTTGCTGACATTTACATGTACCTGTCCATCGTCCGCCCTCCAATAGCAGACCAGTGTTCTAGGCTCCCATGCCCAAAAGCCACCATCGCCCAATTGATCCTGCGAGCTTTCCATCTCACCGTCCTTCTCGATCTGTTGTCGCCTGCCGAGCCTATGATTTGGGAAATCGTTAGCTTACACGAAAGATGGACTTTGGTGAAACATGTAATCATACGTTGATGCATCCGCTATGCCCCAGACCAAAGAAATCACGCGCGACGGAGGAGCTTGACAAAAATCCATTCGCTTCTTAGAAAGTGCCTCAGGCTTTACCTCAATAATGCCCGATTCGGTGCTGTCAAAAGATTAGCCTCCACTGTTAAAATTACTTTGTTACATCGTGAGTGAGAGAAGGGGAAAAAACGAGGAATACGTACTCCGCTACAATAAGCTCCATGGGTCGGTCGCCGTACGAGTAGAGCATGCTAAATGATTTTCTCGCTGTTTCGGGCCATAAATTTCCAAATTGCGTGACAAGGGTTTCTCCCTTCAAGGACAGGGTCTGGTCGCGTGCAGCCAAACTCCTGGCCACAGCTGTGACGTCCTGGTCGGCGAAGACGGCACCATAGATATTCAGTGGCGGAATGGAACTTTGCGCTGGTGAGACAGAAGTCTGCCCATAGCCACCAGAAGGATTCCACGACGAGTACTGCGGCTGCTGCTGCTGGCCATAGTTTCCCGGCGGCGGCATCGGTGCTGCCCCTGGCCCTGGCCCATATGACTGCTGATGCTGCTGATGCTGCTGCTGCTGCTGCGCTGGGTAGTATTGTTGCTGGTTCTGCTGCGGTGGTTTGCTAGATCCGCCCATGAAGCCGCTCAGCTTGTCCGAGTACTTGCTGTACTTTTTTCCAAATCCCATCATCCCAGCAGCCGCCAAAAGGCCACCGCCAACTACGAGAGCTGTCTTGCCAAGCCCGCGATCGCCATCGGGACCGTCTGCAGGACCGGTTTGCTGGTATTGGGTCTCATGACCCTGCCCTCCTTGGGGCTGAGTGTAGTGCTCTGATCCGGCATAGCTTTGGGTTGTAGATGTCGAGTTGTCTGGGCCGGCCGTGTATGGCGCTGGCGAAGACTGATCATGGTTGACTGGCTCACTTGGTATTGGATGCTGGGGGATAGCGGCAGGAGGCTCCCACTGCGTCAGACCGGTCGCAGTGTTGACATAATACCTACAAAGAACTGTATTAGTGCTTGCTGTAGCATGTTTGGGATCAGAGCAATTACCAAGCCCCGTGGTCATGGCTAAATTGCGAAATCCATCCTGAAGGCAGACCAGAGGAGTCGCTGGTTGCTGTATTAGTCGGGGTCAAGTTGCCAGACATACTGGCGGATTCCATGTTATGCGTAGCCATTCCACGTTTGTCAAAACTCGGGCGAGGTCATGTAAGTGATTCAATTTGCTACAGTTTACGAAAAGGTTCAAATCAAAACGTATAAGTATTTCACAAGCATTATTACAAGGTATTATTAGGAGGCAACCACTGTGCCGCAGCACTTCCCGTCTACTGCTAAGCGACAAGGCTGATTGGCACAGATATTCAGCTTTGAAGCGCCTCTTTCAACGCCGCTTTGGGTAGCTCGGATATCGACACCCTGTCAACGGTGGGTCTAGACCGAGCTGAATTTGCGCTAACTGTGCCCGACGACTATTTTCGATCATATATAATAGAACACAGATATGAATGTCTCGGAATCACGCCGTGAGGCAGCCAAGACTTGAATTACTTTCAACTCACCCTGGCTATTTTCGCTGTTGTCCTGCTATTACATCAAACGGTCTTGAGATTTCTGCATCTTCCTAGCTCCTGGTGTTTTCCCCACCAATTTGGTTGACGTTTTATTGTGCCTTTTCTGCCAGCCAATTCCAACATTGTCCCTGTGTTGGGCCTCCTGGACAATACCATGTATAAGTCGGTGTAGCCCCACCATTTGAGCCTCAATATAAAGTTAATATGATGAATATAATATATATATCTACCTCTGTCCATTTTTTGGTGATTCTCATTCACTTCTTCACCGCTCCTCCAAGAATACCCTGCAGTAAGCGCCCAGAATAAGCAACTCCCCTGCCCAGCAGGTTCTCTCATTACGATAGGCGGAATAATTTTTGGTTGTTATTTCTCATCACAAAGCGATTCGTCGCAATTTTCAGCCGCGGTTATTTTCCAATGGGCTCATGAATTGTAATAAGCGGCCTGCGATCTCACAACAAGACTGGTTGCGTGGTCTAACGGCTATGACTGCGGATTCTGATTCCGCCAGCGAGGGTTCGACTCCCTCCGCGACCTAACTTTTTGCACTCGGAATTTTATTTTGTTGTTTATTTTGCTGCCCTCTTCCGTCTTGACCCTTCAAAACTCTATCGCACGTTAGAAAGAAGCTGGCGCATGTATTTTTTCCCTTCATGTTCAGCCTCATAAAGACCATGTCAATCGCTGGCCTACAATCATGAAGCTTCGCTCCTCCACCGTCACCATAGCATCAGTACCTGTTGCTTCTCGTGACCAATTTAAACCTGTAAATGCTACAAATTAGCGGCGTTTAGTGTAATGCTTCTCCCACTTTTTTTCGGCTGTCGAATCTGGCGTCGCAGATGCCGGACCTTTTGTACCTTAACAACTTGCCTGATTTGGCTAGATGACAGCGGCCGCGGGATCGTCGCTTGCAACTAGGAACGTGGGGGATTCAGTTGTGTCACAACTTGGGCCACATGAGATTGTGTGCCGAGGCAATAGCCGGCAACAAACTCCGGGTCTCGCAGTCCTTGCCTGCCCTTCTCCATGACTGTTGCGACATGGCTGTCATGCCCATAGTTGTTGGCTACACTTGGTAGCAGCTCACGGCCTCGGCTACCAAAGAGTCAGCAGGCCAACTCCCAGGAAACTGCTGCCGTATCCTGTGACTTTTTCCAGTGGCGCCGTCGTCGACCTATCATTACTCCCTTACCTTCCGAATTGGGCATTGGATGTCGGAGCTATTCGTAGTGGCATGACTTATGCGGCACATGATTGCCGACTTGGCACGGTTGGTCAACAAGTCTCCAACGAACAGTAGAAAGTAGCGGCTCCGCCACTTCAATCAAGCTTGATACTAATCATATTCTCTGGTTTGTCATCTCTTCATGGTGGTCAAGAGAGGAGAGCGCGGAAGTTATCACACCAGTATGGGCAAGCAGGACTGCAACGTTGGCGATGAGCTTCGGCTTGGCGAGTGATGATGCTCTAGCGCAAGCCAACTCATTGACAACTGTAACCAGGCAGGTGCCGTGCAGCTTGTCATCATATACGCGAAAGACTTACATGATTGAAATTGAAAACTCTTATCGCAGATTTGAAGCTTCAGCTGCCTCATCCAGCCAAGTTGCTGACATCGCGCCAAACTAGAGGCCTCGGTTGTCACACATACCGAACCGTTCAGCATTTCGCACGGTAACAGTTATGTAAAATTGTCCATCTTGTAGTATTTCTGATGTAATAGTTTGATTCTGTTCTTTTAGTATCGTCTACTAGCATGAGGTAACTGATGATGGCTCACGGTTGTGAAAAAGTATATAAATGGCAAGATGACACTCTGAGTTATGAGCAATCGACAAATAAAAATTGTCTTTGGCATAGCAACTACTAGAAATACATTGTGTCATCATGAAGCTCACGACAAGTTTGGTTCTTGCCGCATACTGGGCCATCGGCGCTGTTGCCATTCCCACCCTCCCCCAACTTGGACCATTGGAAATCTTCCACGAGCTCCCTCAGCTTCCACCTAGCTGGACCACCCATGGTCCTGCCGACAAGAACACCAAAGTCAAAGCCCAAATTGGTCTCAAGCAAGGTAATATTAGTGGATTGCAGGCGAAGCTTCTGGACATCTCCAACCCAGAGAGCGCCAACTACGGAAAATGGCTCTCCCAGGAGGAAGGTATGTAAAAACGTTGAGAGGATTTCGTGAGCAACTTTACGTTAACAATACAAAGTTGATGCATTCACTGCTCCACCAGCCGAAAATGTCAAGGCTGTCAAGGACTGGCTCTCTTCTCATGGAATCACCGACGTCAGCCAGCCCACCAGCGACTGGATTGAGTTCGTCGTGCCAGTCTCTACAATGGAATCGCTGTTGGATGCCAAATATGAACTGTTTGGACACACGACCCTCTCCAAGTTGATTCCGGGAACTACCAAGTACTCAATTCCCAAGGGTCTGCATGAGATTATTGACCTGGTTACACCTACAACTGCCCTCTACAGCAAGATGGGTCCGACTGTACAGGATGCTCCTGTCCAGAGGCGAGCTGATCAGTCTCTCGACAGCCGCGCAACATGCAACACGAACGCAATCACCCCATCCTGTATCAACTCGTTGTATAATGTTGACTACACTAGCAAGGGCTCCGTGTTTGCTGCTAGCACCCTCTTCATTGATGTCGCTGCGAGCCACTCTGACTACCGCACCTTTGGCAGCAGGTACACCTCAGGTCTCCAGGACTTTCAGGATGTCTCCGTTGCCGGTGGAAGCAACCCAGGCTCCGGCAATCAGGACACTCTACTTGAGGGTAACCTTGATACCCAGGTATGAACAGAACACTCCGCATAGAATGAGAGGAGGAAGCTGACGAGAATTGTCAACCCAGTACGTTGGTGGCCTTGCCGCACCAAATCCCAGCCAGCTTCTCGCTGCTGGTCCAGACGGCCAGGATTTTGAAGGTAGAGGCTCCTGAAATTGGAAATATACTGAAGTGCTAACTTGCACATTACAGATCAAATGGCCAACTTTGCCAGCTACCTGAACTCTGCGAGCAACCCCCCATCTACCGTTTCTACCTCGTACGGTGGTGAGGAAAGCTACTTTGACGGTAGCTACATGGACCGCGTCTGCAACGACTTCATGAAGGCTGGTGCTCGTGGTATTTCCGTCTTTTTCTCCGCCGGCGACCACGGTGTCGGCGGCAACGGCGTCAACAACTGCAACAACGGCTACATTCCTCTGTGGCCCGCGTCATGCCCCTGGAGCACTGCCGTCGGCGGCACCCAGTTCAGCAATGGCCAAGAAGTCGTCGCCCAGTACCCTTCCATCTCGGGTTCGACCGGTGGTGGTTTCTCTAGCCACTTCTCGACTCCCTCGTACCAGCAGGCCGACGTGACTGCGTATGAAAAGTTCGATGGCGACCGTGCCAACGGCTACTACAACAAGAACGGCCGCGGATACCCCGACATCTCCCTCGTCAGCGTCAACTTCCAGGTCATCACCAACGGCCAGACCCTCAGCGTCCTCGGCACCTCTGCGTCGTCCCCCTCCTGGGCCGCCCTCGTCTCCGTCCTCAACGACTACCGCAAGCAGCAGGGCAAGTCCAACCTGGGCTTCATCAACCCTCTCCTCTACTCTGCCAAGGGCAAGAGTGCGCTCCGTGACGTCACTAGCGGTCACAATCCCGGCTGTGGTCTTCAGGGATTTCCGGCCACTACCGGCTGGGACCCCGCGTCCGGGCTTGGTACCCTCGACTTTGCCAAGATGCGCACTGTAATTTAAATTAAAGATGAGTAGGTCTTGATGCCACAAAATTTTCCGATTGGGGGCCGTAATGCAGTTGAGAGCGGGTGTACTTGCCCTTATGGAGAGACCAGCAATTGAGGGCTCCTTTGCAATATTCATGCTACACACCGGCATGCGTGGTGAAGAGACGTCTGCATGGGTGATTGGCTACTCTGATCATATTTTACATATTATTTTCTCTAGTTCAAGTACAATAAATTGGATGTTTGTTCGTTTAACCGCACCTTCCGCTTTTCTAGCGTATCTAATGTCAAAGAGTGGCCGTTGCTGAGAGCATGACTACCAAGGAGGTCTGCAGAATTTGACGCAGATAAGAAAATGGACGCTTTTTAATATCTCCGGCGCAATGCATCAATTTCGATGTAGTCTTCTAAGCCCAAACTAGAATGATTCAGCCAGGTACTGTTCACATGTCCTGATCTCGAGAGGCTCACAAATGTTGTTTCCGCCTGGTAGGTGCTACATTTCTTCCAAGGGTTGCAATGATTATAATTTTGGAACTTGTGGCCAACTCCAGATACCGATTCTTCTACTTGAGCCCACTAGAAAATCGTTGATAGCGCAGCGACAGCGACTGTAGCATCTGGCCGTAGAATGAGTACAGGCTGACGGTCTTTGTAGCTGGTAGTCTCGCACTTGGTAGTCTGCCATGCATTTTCGGACGGAAATCCTAGTTTTGGCCATCCCTTCAAGCACTGATACCTGTGCAGTACACGCCGAGAAACCAGCGACAAGTGTCTGAGCATCCTTGGGTGGCGTTCCATACTCTCATCATTTGCCAGACCGACTGTCCGGAAGGATCAAAAATTGGCTCTTCAACCCACATTCCACCATATTTTCGCAGAGGAGAACGCCATTGAAGAAACGCCCAGTCAGGTCCGAACGCATATGCACGCCAATGCAAAATGCAGTACACGTCAATCAATCCTGCGATCTTCCCCAATCATGCAGCTTACGGGCGGTTAAATTGGCCGCAGCCAGCCACCAAGGCTACCATCTCGCGGAGCGTCGCAGAAAAGGGCAGGAGAAAAAAAAATATCCCTTAATCCGTACATGATCAGCAGGCAGAGCAGAATTTTCCCTGCTTTTGCAAAGTAAAGAAAAACTATTTATGAGGTTATATATCTTGCATGCTCGCCATCTCAACTGCCGCCCAACTCGGTAATTTCGGCATTTGTCCAATAAAGTTGCGGTGGCGAGTGACAAAATGCTCGTATCCTGAATCGTCATTTTTTATACATATCGGAGAGCCAACAGCCAAGAAAAGAAATAACACAAGTCTTAATACGATGGGCATATTGCCCTGCAAGGGTAAATCCTGATTTCCGACACGTTGTGACGGGCATTTATAGGCCCTAGGACGCAAGCCACCCGGTAGGCCCGCCGCATAATTAGGCAGGGTTACAAGGAGAAGCTGTCTGTGTGACAGAGCGAGCTGGGATTTTGGTATGCAAATGGTAAGATCGGCGACGCCACTTCTATATATGGGGGATTAAGGTGTGAATTAGGTATTCCGCAGCGAGAGGCATCTTGGCTCGCCGGATGATTGTGTCCGGAGCAAAATATTACAAAGTAAAGGTTTTGATCAAGCAGGTTTTTTTTATCGCTATTTCAACCCTGGAGAGCTGAGCTCCAGCCTACGGTGGTGAACAGAGTATGAAGCCGCAGTTGGATCGGCCGCATGTAGTCCATGACACGAGCTGATCGGCGAATTGTTATTGGTGATGCATGCAACTGTACTGTGTGGCAGACTGGCCATTAATGTGACGTCCCATTAACAGCACCACAAATTAAAAGATGAATATAACGCTGCGCGAGAAAGTTGAGATTGGTTTAAACGAATGTTGAACGGCCGGGCGAGACGATGTCGTCACAGCACTCTCGGGTAGTGATCAAGACGAGTAATTCTGGCTGCAAATCGTCAATGGCTGCGCAAGTACCAGTAGAACCATATTTGATAGACTAGGAGCAACCCTACATATGCATCATGTCTCAGATTACTGTCTTGCGTCGAGGCTGAGTGCTGGGAACGGCCCGGATGGAGATGCAAGCTGCAGGCATTCCCCACGCGGTGCTGCCCGGGAGGTTCTTTATTGGAGGTACGTTTTTGCAGGGATGCCCAAAGCTGCACGGTGAACTCAGCCGGTGACAAGTAGTAGCATCCGGGCCAGTGAGCATGATGTCCGAAACTTGCTCCGGGTTTCCATTGTTGCAGAGTTAATATGATAATTCCATGACTCCTCCAATCAATGTGCTCGCTATGATGCTTCTCGAGTCTAAAGAAGGATTGCAGTAGGGAAAAAAAGAAGAAAATATACACTAATTGCCATAAATTGTTTCTCTTCCCAGGCGCCGGAATGACTGCTCCCCACCATATGAATCGGTCTCCAGTACGCTAAAATGAGAATGGAGGGCTGGCCCTTCCTTTCTCCACTGAACCGTAGTCCATGGCCTCACTTCGTTGCTCTTTCGATTCTATAACTGGTCTTGAGCCTGGACGTCAACGCTAGATACGCCTGTCTCGGACGTCAAGGTGGCTTTTGTATTCTAAACCAGCGAGGCTGCAGTTTGCTAGCGCATTGATGTGCTGTCAAACAACCCAATTCTGGTTGAAAGTTTAAGACAATCATGAAAGTTAAAGGAAATAGACTGGTTATGGCCGCCTGGTTGTTCTGAGACTAACTGAAGAAACATTCTCAGTGGGCACCTCAGATGATCAACCAAAATAACTTTTTGACGCCCGGCTCACTCAGCTGCCTTCAGTTCCATCGATACAGTTGCACCACCGTAAACAACATTTGAGCCTACGATTAGCGAGCCGTCAACTTACCAACACTGCAGGGAGACGAATGTGATACCTGGTACTGGTAACTCTGGAAAGCTTGTCGACCCCAGCCAGCCACCTCACGCCCAAGGACCCATCCTCCAACCCGATTAGAACGTGGCGCTGTAGTCCAGTTTTTACTGGTAGTTTCATGGCCTGGAGGGGAAATTCAGGGCATTTTTAGCAAAACTACGGAGCATTGCCTTAAAAAATGTGGCCGCCGGGTCGATCCCCCATGTCTCCGGACCCCTGTCGGTGAGCGCCCAACCAGCAAAGGGGCTTCCAAGCTTCTTCTTCTTTTTCCGGTGTGGCTCACTGGAGCAACGGTGCCAAACACCCCTCTAGGCTGCGATCAGCGAGAATGCTGGCACAGCTGAGGTTATCAAAAAACAGGTAAACCCTTTTATAGCAACCATTTCAGTCGAGTCAAAGAGCCGAAGACTTTTTGCCAGAAAGTTCGCCAGGCTGCAGAAATGGAAGTCGGTATCTTGCATCATCAGAGTAAGGTTTTTCAGCACGGAGGTCGCCGGGCATGGGCCGCGAGTAGGCAAGGGAGCCAGCGAGAGAGACAACGCCCTCTGGCTGGTGGACGCAGTCAGCGCCAAGACGCCATTCATCCCAACTTGCATAGATGGCTGAAGGGGCTGAGAGGTATCAAGATGCAACTCCAGAGCGTGGCTGGCCGGTTAGCGAGAATCGTCCACCAGACCAGGGGCTAGACTAATTAGTCAACCCTCTTGTCGCCGAGCAGACGTCGTAGTATCAGCGAGCGAACCATGCCGGGCGGTCAAGATTATTTCCTGGGCGGAGATTGGGCAATGATGGATTTAAGAATTCAATACATGTTTTGTTTATGACTTCTTTCTTGCAGAAACAATGGCCATGTCTTGCTGAATCGATGGACCATGTCTAGGGCAGTCTGCATCTTGGGATCAGCGCACCCATAGCCTAAACTTACTACTAGGATTTCTACTTTTAGTTTTCGGGTAGCTCAGGATTACACCCGTCGTGACATTGCGCGAATAGCCGCATCTACTCGGAAACTCAGACATCTGAAAGGGGCTAACGCATGTCTCACTCAGGGCGAGTTGTCAAAAAGTTCCACCCACAAACCTTGGCGGGCATAGCCAGGTAGCTCGAAAGCGGGATTTGAGGTTCCTCTTTTCTAATTTAAAAATTTAGAGTATCATTCTCGCGATCTAGTTGGTGGCTTTTTGCTTTGCTTTGCTGTGCCCTTCTTGGCAGGCCGCGGGGGCCGTTGCCAAAGTTGGCTAATACGCAGGTGAGAAGAAGCAAAATGGGAGCCCAAAACAACTCAACGTAACCAAATGTGACATATCAAAACTGAGCTAGGAAATTACGTCCTCTGCAAAGCCGATGTCTGTGTCCATTATTCTGAGTGCATTGCAGGTCCCAATGTGGACACACGTTACCTGCATGCTATGGTAAATGTGATAAGTCGCCAATGGGCTTGCCAGATTGCCTGCTGTCCACCGGCTGCCTGTCTTCTCGTTACACTGCAGGAACAAGGATTCAGGTTCAGCCTATGACACGTACATTTTATTGTAGCTCACCAAGTGAAGCCGGTGAGAAAGCATAGAGGGGGCGCCACTGTTACTAAGAGACGAGTACACACAGGTGGAAGCTATCCGGCCTCATCTAAGATTCACAGCCCATATACGCAGTGGAGGGAGGGTCAAAGCCCAGGGGCACAACAGCGACGCTCCACTGCCGAGCCGGGCTTTTCTGCGATACTCCGATGTTAGCGCGGGAAACTCTCCCAATCCAGCAGCTTCCCAGTGTTGTGCTTGGCCAGGGGAGAAGAGTATTGTAACTCCGCTCTACATGCTCTCCACCTTGTATTTGGCATCCCGAAGAGCAGATGCAAAGACGACCCTTCAGCTGCTCTCTCCTCACATCATCGCCAGCTCTTGAGCAAAAAGAATGTCCATGTTATGCTCTTTTAGGAGAGACTTGATACACCTCAACTCGTCTACTTCACTTCAGCTGCACGAGTGCTAAGCATTCTGTGTAACTCTCCGCGAACTAGAAAGCCCGGCATATGGATGCAGGATACCCGCAAGCCCACGATTTTATCTTGGCAGCTTTGTCTCCCTGTCCAATTGCCATTGCTACCCGGCCCCATTCAGCGAAACTGTAATTATTTGAATACAGTTGGTGGCTGCATATGCGTGCGCGCTGGAGTGTCTCCGCGTGCAGTCGCTAAAAGCCAGGCCTGCAAGTCTCGGACCAGCTGGCTTCCTTACGACTACTAGTCTGCATTGAAAATGTCACCAGGGACCCAAGTTGAGAAACAAATGACTGTGCATAACTGTATTCCTTGCATGAGCATGGCTGATGCGACAACGCAGTTGTACAGTAGCATCTCACTGTCACCCCATCCAGTCTGCCGCATCGAAACTAGAGTAATAACAAAGATTCGTGTGTCTGGTCATCTGCATCCTGTAGTTCCTTACGCCTGTACTTGTCATTCTGTTTTCCGTCGTCTCCCTTTTCTACGGTGATGACGGTGGTGGTTCAGACATTTGGTTCAGAGCTCATGACCGTTAAGAGGACACTCCACACAAAGCAAGCTCTCCCATGCCCAACCGCCAAGATCAAATCCGTCGCAAAGCCTGGATATGGGGCCGAAATCCACTTTACAGCTCGCTGCTGTAATAGTCGCCCCTTGCTATAGTTTCTTTTCGTATCCTCCTCATTGCTGCTGCTGCGTAGTTTAGCTAGTGGGGCGCACGTCCGCTTTGATGCCTCTTGGGCCTGCAGGGAACATCAACAGCCTCGAACGCCACATTATGTTTTGTTTTTTTCTCAAATTCCTGTTTTCTGTTCACTGGTTCGACTTGTGTGGACTGTTGAGGTCAAAATATACGAGTGGAGCTGGGGCAGAGCAACACTGAGAAGAGGAGTGAGAGACAACCAGCATTGATACCCATCTACATACAAGAAATCAAGTATAAAAAGGACAAGAATTCCCCCCTTCTTCTCCCTCGAATCATTCACATCATCACACTCGCAATCATTCTACACACTTCTTCACAACTCAGTCTTTGCCTTGCAAAACCCACAAACACAAACCGTTCAAAATGAAGTTCATCGCTGCCACTGCTCTCCTCGCCGGCGCTCTTGCTGCCCCTGCCGAGATGGACGTCCGTACCAACGTTGATGTTTGCCCGCAATTCCTCTTTTCTGTCCCCCAATGTGTTTCCGCCAATGTCGCCAACCTTGCGTGCCTGGATGCCACGAACCGTACGTCTAGCATTGAGCTTCTCCATGTTTACACGCGTTTCACTAACAAGCGGTGCAGCCAGCAGAGTCCCTCGCGATGGCCCGGACTTCAAGAACATCTGCGCCGCCATTGGCAAGCAGGCTTCCTGTGCCACCCTCCCCCTTGTAAGCAACCTAGAATATTTTGGTAATTAATCTGGAAATGAATCCCTACTAAACAAGTTCACGAAACAGCTCGGCCTGGGTCTCCTTTGCATCCCTGCCGTTGGTGCCCAGTAAATGGCAACATCGCACTATTAGCCCCTCTGATATTGTTCTGGATGAAGCCGGAAGCAGGTTTATAGTGACGCACTGGATAATGTTGAAGATGAAGAGCCCAGCTGCAACGTTTATAGCTGAGCGAGCGCTTGTGTTTGTGGATTTCTTTCGCAGCTTGTTATTCTTGGCAGCTTCCCTAGTGTACAGAAAATGGGTGGCATTATATAAATTTGTACATTGTACATATCAAGAAAATACAAATGCAGACTTTACGAAACCTACTTGGTTGATTTTACAGTTGGTGATTTTCATGTGCTTTATAATTCCGATGCGAGCACTGAGCTGAGGAGTGTCTGAGGTGGTCGCATATGCTGAAGATTTGAGTCATCAAAGTAACACGTCTTGTCAGACAATGTCTTGCTCTTGGCAGGCGACAGCTGAGGGTTCATTGAATTAATAAGAAGTCTCAAAATGGGGACTGAACGTACTAATCACGAGTAATTGCTTTTGCGCTGTCGTGTCTCCTGCGCTAGCTGTCCACGACGGCTCAATGGCTGAGGGGATAACACGGAGGGGATAAAAAAAGAGCCGTCATAACAAGGATTAACTATTGCATGAAGCTTGGCGTGGCCGAATACAGCCTTACATGATTCCCAACATGCCACACGGAACATATTCCGCGATCGCAGAAGCACTGGACAAACGGAATGAGAGAAATAAATGTAACCAGGAGATACCGAAATTTACAGTATTGGCTCAAAAGAGCTCGTGGCGTTTACTTTGCCACAGCAGTGGCCGCTCTACAGATGGCACATGGAGAAAACACATGATTTAGGCAAACGGCATTTTTGAGGAGGTGATTTCAATTCAAAATTTCGCACAACAGTTAAACCCCATCTTAATCTATGAGAAGTAGCATTCGTCGCCAACTGGAACAATCTTCCTGTCGGCGATTATCACACGGCACAAATCGGTCTCGCAACATACCTGCAGGCAAAACGTTCCATCTCAACATGTAATACCCCAGCTCGACCGATCAAATATCTCGAAATGTTATAGTCCTTATATTCCAATGTACAGGAACAAATAACGTTTAAATTTATGTCAAAAGAACATACCTCTGGCACATAAGCGCGTAGTTTTTAGGAAGCACCACGACCACACATCCCTGCGACACCAAGCTGGTTGATCTCCAACTAGCACAATCAGCCCTTTCCAATTTTTGTAATTTTGAGAAACTCTTGACCTATCAACCCTAGTCAGAAGTGACTTGCACAGCGTGCAGCAGGGGTTCCAACGCAAAGGCGACATACTTCTTCCGACAGCAGCCCGGCCCGGCCTGCAAGCTGCGGTGCAACATGGCCTCCTTCTGCACATCTCGCCGCCATGTTCGTGTGCCCGCCTGACCGCCTCACTCACTGCGAGACGCAAAAGTCGGCGCATATTTTGCATATCTTGCTCGCCGGACGAAAAGTGTGGCCGTCGCCGGTCGGCCCCGTCCTGGAGGCTGCCGATGTGTTGGGGCACTCGCGGAGGGGGAACGCCTCGCGCGACATGATGAAGGCGCGCGCCCTGCATACGACTGAGGACTGGAACGGCGGATTGATGCAGTGGCGGAGGCCGTATGGGGTCTGCACGCCGTCGCCCGCCCGCCTGCATCTAGCCTCTGCCGCGCATGGGCAGAATTCTCGAACAAGGTTGAACTCGCACATATTTTATGCTTTGGAGGTTTGGGGAATGGCGGGCGTCGTCTTCTTTTAAGCAACTCGTGAGCAAAGCTCAAACTGTAAATTGCATGCCTTTGGGATAAGAAGGAGTACTCATTTTACCGCTTTTTCTCGCTTTTGGTAAGGGTATCACGACGTACGACGTTGAATAGCTGGCTCTAGGCACACTGCAGAACCCTTCCGATAAGCGGAATCCAGAGGTAGCGCACTATTCCACACAATTCCACAGCATGTGAGGCTTTTACCCGTGAACAAACGAGTACTTGGAGTTGATGCAGTATCCAAGGGCAGTCATTGGTGACAGGTAATTATGCTGTCCGACACTCTCGCCGATGACACCGAACAAGGAAGTATTTGCGATTAGCCTGACATGTAAATGTTCTCTCCCAAGAGCCTTCCGCTGTGACTTTTATGAATCACAGTAGTACCTAATGCCTGCTGTGGTCAAGTCTCACAAGCCGTATTCGCATCCATCCTGACAAATGTCTCCTCGTCAATGTTTCGTCCACCTCGTCGTACTACAAAAGGGATCCTAACCGCCCATCTCGTTTTCCTCATTCAACTTCTTCTCCATTTTTCCAATTCATTCTGTACTTCGTCGACTGGCATATTTTCACTTGATTCTTTTGCAATCTTATCACAAGTGCAAACTTTTCGAATCGAATGAAAACTTGCTCAACTTGCTCAACTTGCCCATCTGCGGGACAGATTTTGTTATTTTCGGCCTTCTCTAGGTTTCTTTTTTGCATTTAGTAGGTATTTTCATGCCCTGTCGAGAAGTTGGAGACATTCTAGTGGATGTCCACTTGATACTGAGCCGCATGGCGTAACACCACGCTCCATGGACGACGCAAAACGTGCAGCAAATGTTTCTCGAGTTTCAAATGGAGCACTTCCCTGTCAATCTCGCAAAGGTCACTCTCGGTCGGAAACCCTTTGATTTATTGTAGGAGTTGACCATGAAACATTTCCCACGCATTGTCAACAAGACTCTATATGAAAACCGGCTAAACGGTGCCTTTCACGGAGAGCGAGATGGAGATTCCATGGCTCGCCAGACCCTCCAAGACATAAAAGCTACGTCCGCCTTCCCGTCAATCGATGGAGAGGGCCTCAACAAGGCCCAACCAGCTATATTCATCAGCCGCATCCTCGGCAATTGGTCCGGCATAACGTCTAATACTGCCAACAAAGGCCGGGCCAGTGATACCAAGGCTGGGTACAGCTCCCTAAACGACAACCCAGCACGCTAATATTTGGTAATTTGCAACTGATGACCTGCCTGTGATGAATTTGTTATGTAGAGGTACTCACTTGAAATAGATGACTATAATGACAGATTGGGAATGGGAGAAGGCTTGTGCAGTCAGTCAAGGTCTCTGGTTGAGAATAGACGATGAAAACGCCCTCAGCCGCAACGAGGACAAACTCATATGCAAAAGGCATGACTTCAGAGGGAAATTGAACATGGTTGTAAACTGAGGTTTGCAAGCGGAAAATCGGCTTCTCATGCTACATGTCGCTTTCAGTTCTCTCCGTGCCAGTTCCTCTCAATGAACCTCGCACGGTCCTCTTGCAGGTAAAACATGCAAAATCAATTCCGAGTTGTATTCAACTTCTAAAAGCTAAGCCAACTAATGTACTGAGCAGACACAATGACCCTCAGTCTCAAAGCAACTCTTGCATCCGACCAATTCTCAACATATTCCACTCCATCACACTGTTGCACCTCCGCTGTTCCAATGCCCTCACATTCACTTTCGCGTCTTTTTCGGCGACCGTCTCAGCGGCGGCTGCGGGATCGATTTCCACGAGTGATCCCGCGGATCGGGCGGTGGGCAATTGACACATCCAATGCACACGGTGTTGAGCTCACTGTACTCGGTTTCTTCCCGGCCGTTTCGCGCTGCGGGCAACGTGTTTGGGCAGTGCCTCGATGGGTTCACATGGTCCCCTTGTTCCCTCATCCGATATGGACATGCAAGACTAATGATCTCGGGATCGCCCACGGCATGCGGAAATTGGCCGCCCATGAAAATACGTCTCACGGCGCGCATGCGGCAGAGACGCCCAGCCATGCAGGGGCAGATCTTTTGGATTCTGCGAAACTCGCACATTGCTCTTGTTCAATTCTGATGTGGATCTTTTGGGAGAATGGTAATTAGTGACTTGTTGTTAATGGGTTGGTTCTGTTGGCTCTGTTGGTTAGATTGAGGTATTGGAATGGAAACTCTTTCTCTTCAAGGTGCATCCCATCCGTGGTATTTATACTTGACGTAACTGATGACTTTTACCGGCGCGTGCGACCTAATCACTGTAAAAAATGCTCATTTCGAATGTTTCAAGGAAAGCTTTGCGCAGTGGTAGTGTTGGTTGTTCCACGGTGCCCGGTTGCTCGCTTCATTCTCAGCGTTGGCGTTGGCGTTGGCGTTTTGGGAGGACGGCATTGATTCACGACGGAAGTTCTAGGATTGAAAGCATCTGTTAAGCAACAGAAATTAGAAGGAGTTGTGTTGTGTAAATTCGCCGCGCTTAACCATCGTGTGTACATGTTCCATCACACTGTGCGTACTTCTGCAGTTTCACCCTTGCGTATAACTATACGAACAATCGGAGTTGAACAATGTTCGATGACTTCCTTCTACTGGCGTGGTAAGTTGAGTGATTCACGGTGAGAAACGAAGCACAAAAGGCTTGTGATGTATATTGTTTTTAATCAAGAGCATTTTCATTCTTCATTCGCACACTTTGATTCACTTTGTATAGCATGATTATGATTGGCAGTAGCTCGTGTCGCTGTGCATCAGTGCTGGTCATGACTGGAGCGACAAATGGCGCTTGTCACTCTAACAGCATTCAACAGCCATCCTTTCTATGCTCTTCCTGGCTGCAGAATATTGCAACATTTGATTTTAACAAGCAATAACCAATATTCTCCAAGTTCAGTTCAGAGTTCCAATTTGGCGCTTCTTATTCCAGTGGACCCGTCATGTCCCAAGAGCGGGCACGGGCGGCCCCGTCACGGCCCCATGATAGCCACCTCTGAGGCCGTTGCAAGGTTAATTTTTGGCGGTGGGTTTGGCCATCGGGGGCAATGGCGATCGGGCAAGCCCTATTTGCAGTAAACTACGCAGAACAAGGCAGTGAGCGGCAGGGGAAGAGCGACATGAAGGGAAGCTCTGCATATCCATCAACACCGCATGCGTCCATGTCAATACACCTTTTTGTTCTATATGCCAGTCAATAATAAGTCATGAATTTGGAGCGCGCAGTGCATAATAGTGAACGTAATAGTCAGGCTCCAGCGAAATTACCGTCTGTTGGTGGCGTCAAGCCACCATCCGTCGCTGGCCCTTGAGATTCCGTCGGGACTTGTCTGGGGAAGTTTCCCTTGTCCTGGGGGAACTTGCAGAAATGCAAATGCAGCAGAATCATTCTTGGCGCAGTCATGTGCCGAAAATACTCCATAAGTAAATCCGCAATGAGAAGGATTCCGCTCCGCCGGGGCTTTTCATTGTCTTCAACGCAATGCAAAATGCTGGCCGCCCGTTCCTGATGCGTTGTAATTGCGAGCGCCGTGGCAAAAACGCCACCCGTACGCCGCAGCCTTCTCCTCACTTCAATTCAGAAAATATCCTTGGGGCCGTATTTCACATGAGAGGGAAATACAGGACCCCCGCACCGTAAGCCGCGGCAGTGAATCAAGCCCAGCTCAGCCCAATCTATTCAGAATGGACACCGTCAAGGTGCAATGCTACCAAGCCAGGAACAAATTCAATCTATTTTCTTCTCCACCTTGGTGGAGATGGTGTCATCTATCGGGTGCAGCGGGTGCGGGGGGGACAGACAGAATATTATAAACCAGAGAATGGAGGGAGCCTTGCGAGTTGGGGGACGCCTTGAACGGGATAGAAACGTGGGTACGGGTACTATTCTTTTTAACTTTTTGTCTTGGGTTTATTGACTGAACTATGCCGGTATTGCTGTTTGATCATCACGTCTCTGGTCACGGATCCGCCTATTAGACGACCTATTGTGCAACAAACCGACATTCTTGCACAACCATCACGAGCTTTTTCCTGTTGCTTCGTCCTGTTGTTCCGTGCGCCCGATGTAATGATTCAAAGAACGAGTAATTTAGCCAGACGAAACAATAATCACAGCGTACGAGCGAAGGAGCACAAGCAGGCCGCCCTGGTCACTTGCTTCCCCGGACTGCCTGCCCGATTGAGTAAGACGCCGGGGCCGAAAGCGGGTAAGCTGGAGGAAGACGAATAAAATGAGTTGTTTTAGTCTGGTTTTTCTTTTTGTTGTGCCTTGTCAGTTCGACAGTCAGCTCAGGAACTAGGCTAGTGAAGAAATATGGCTGGCTAGCTGCTTTGATGGGCTGGCTACGCATATGACAGGGGCCAAGCGTAATATTCCTCCACCCAACCTGCCCATGCTCGTCGCCGGGGAGCTTCCAATTCGCATAGTTCGCGGGGTAACAGCTCGTAACTGCTGCTACAACTGACGAGAGAGGGCGGTATGCCAAAACAAGTCACTGTCGCCATGTTGTAACGGTATTAGTGCCATCATGGCTTGCATGAACCCCCTGGTCCTGGGCTTACTCTAGTACGAAGGAAGGGAAATGTTCCTCGGCTCCCCCATCCCATTGCAACCTTTGTTTTTACCATGTGGAAGGAATCTCACCTGCACTGCGAGGGACCTAGTCATTATTACGAATCCATGTAGTCTGTTATTATAGTAGTATGCCACTTGGGGTAAAGGCTCCCATGCATTGAAGCCTATATAAACAGTGTTGATCCCCCCATTCTGTAAATCTTCCTTCCTCTTTTGCCCATCCAACGTTTTCCAATCGTTTGCCGATCATCCTTCTTAGCACTAGCCAAGTCCATTCATCAAGATGCAGTTCAAGTTCCTCGCCCTCGCCGCCTCCCTGGCCAGCGTCGCCTTTGCCGCCCCTGCTCCCCCGGCGACCATCAAGTCCTCCCTGGAGACCATTGGCACCGCCACCGTCAAGCTCAACGCGACCGTGGCCGGCTACTCGGGCGACCTCCTGGGCCTCATCCCCATCACCACCGACTCCATCGCGCTCCTCATCAACATCAAGTCGGGCACAAAGGTGGCCAACAACTCGCCCCAGCTCGACTTTGACACGGCCCTCGACATTGCGGGCGCCACGGGCACGCTGGCCAACGACGTCACCGACATCATCGCCACGCTCATCCGCACCAAGCCAAAGTTTGACAAGCTGCTGATTGTAACGCCCATCATCAAGGAGACGATTGTCACGCAGCGCGCGGCCACGGCGGAGCTGAGCAAGGCCATTCTCGCCAAGATTCCCGCCGAGCTGGCTGCCATTGCGGCGATTTTGATTCAGCAGATTGATGATACGTTTGCCCAGGGTGTTGCCGCTTACTCGTAAAGGATTTTTTTTCTCAAGGGGTGGGGGTGGGGGGGTGATGAATGATTTGGCAAGTTTGTTTCGGTGATTCGTCATGTTTGTTTATATGAATGAATGAGATGGGTTCCAAGAAAGCGATTGTTTTCACTGTAGTGGGTGGGGTTGGTCCGAGTATATGAAGGAGTATCAAGTACATATTCAAAAGATATTTACGATTTCAATATACCTATAATTGCGAGGCTGTAGATGCTTTCGTCTGTGCATCTCATCCCTCTACCAATGGCATTTAGAGTATATTTCAAAGGCGAGATGTACATACATTGGTCGCGATACGTGCAAGTTATTACACCCACATATAATTTGAATAGTTGTACCCATGGAAATACATACTTGTACTAAGAACAATATATTCAATTTCTATAATTATTCTTATAAAAAGCTTTTTGGTTAAAATAATATTTACAATTTATTAAGTATTTTTAACTAGCTGTCCGCAGAGGCTGTGCGCTTCTCGACGCATCTAAACATTCTGCAGCACAGCGTAGAGTGAGAGTAAAGAGCCGCACGTTGAACCAGTATTGACTGCATCAAATTTATTGCACTCACCCATGCTTTATACATCTTGTCTGGAAAATAAATACTGAATATGGTGCATCTTGTTTCAACAGGCGCCAGAGTTCTACATATACTGTGTTTACTGCAGCTGTATCCTTGCTTCTGACTGTAATTGAGATCATCCAATGGAAACCTTTCACATTTTCATTTCATATTTACTTTTCACATTTACTTTTTATTTCCATGTCACTTTCTCCATAACATCCATCTTCTAATCCATCTGGTCCACCGTCGGCGTAGCCTGGCCGCTCGTCTGCACACCACCCGAGGCCAGCTTGAGATGCTCCGCCTTGACATCAAACCGCCACCCAAACTTGTCCTCCACCTGGCCCAGCTGGATGCCCTTTAGCTGCTTCAGCACCTTCAAGCACACGGGGCCCGCATCCTCCTGCGAATCAGGAATGTACATGACCGTCTCCGACTCGGCATCCCTCGTCACATTCTCCGCCTGAGGGAGGCCGCCCAGGTCGGCGCGGCGCGTAATCGACCGGATGGGCACCAGCGCCGCCGCCGTGCCCGCGGCCATGACCTCGGTGAACCGGGGCAGCTCGCTGTACTTGACGGACCTCTTCTCCACCTTCCACCCCCAGCTGCGGCCAATCTCCTGCACGCTCGCGCTCGTCACGCTGTCAATCACGCAGTTGGAGTCCGGCACGACGAGGGTAACATCGTCCTCGCCCTTTGCAATCACGCCAATGAAGCCGCTCGTGCTAAACTCGTCAATCTCCTCGTGGCGCGCGCTGTCCAGGTGCAGTGTAATTCCATAGCCCTCGGCGCGCGCCTTGTCACTCCAGCGGAGAACAGGCGCGTAATTACCACCAATCTTTGCATTGCCCGTACCCTTGGGCGCCGTGCGGTCAAAATCATCCAGAATCAGCGCCTTTACCGGGTGGGTGCCGTGGTACACGCCCGTGGGAATCACAAAGACGGCAAAGGTGTACTCCTCGGGCGGGTTCAGACCCAGCTGGGCGCTGGAGCCGTAGAGCTGGGGCCGGATGTACATGGCGGCGCCCGTCTCGTGCGGGGGCACGAAGCCGGCGTTGAGGGCGACGGCGGCGCGGCAGGCGTCGATGAAGAGCTGCTCGGGGACGTGGGGCATCGAGGCGACGTCGGCCGAGTGCTGGAGGCGGACGGCGTTGCGGTCCGGGCGAAAGATGGCGATTCCTGCCTCGCCAGGCATGCGGAAGGCCTTGAGCCCTTCGTAGGCCTGCTGGCCGTAGTTGAGGGCGGGGGCCATGCCGTGGATGCGCATGAAGGGGTCGGTGACGAACTTGAGGGGCGTCCACTGGCCGGTGGCCTTTGTGTAGGTCGATTCGATGTGTCCATTGACTGTTTTTGGTGGTCAGCAAACGGATGACTCGATCAAGCAAGCAACGAGGGAGGGGGAGGGGCGGATGATTTTTCGTACCTTCACGAACTTTGAAACCGACATTGGACCAGTCAATGGTATTGACCGCAGGAGGAGGGAAAGCTGCCATGTTGTAAAAAGGGATCCCTGGATCTGGATAATGTATGGTAGAAAGGTGTCGATGCTAAAGTAAAGAAGAAACGGGTGAGCTTGGAGGGGCACCACTTCGCGGGGCAGTCTTAGCCGATGGTTAGTTGTTGGTTGGGGGCTCTTGAGCATCCCATTAGGTGCTTATGGCCCCGCCATCGGAGCCCGATGAGACGGGAATCGAATCGACACTGAAGCACAAATTAGACTTACAAGATAAAGTGGCGCTGGTAAGCACGCAGCGACAATGTCCAAGACACACACAAAAAAACAAAAAAAAAGTTGATGGGGAGTAAAACACGTTTCAAGATGCCATAAATAAAGCTCATAGTGTCCGGTAAAGACCGACTGGCACCGAGTACACCGCAGGAAACCTTCCGATGTCGCTTTTCGGGCCTAGCTTGACTGGCTGGCTGTTACGGCTGTGACTGGCTGCTCCGTAGACTTGCCACACCTGTTTCCGGCTTGTGCTGTGGTGTGGTGGTGCTGCTTATAGCGCAATTGACCCCTTCTCATTGGCCTCATTGGCCTCATTGGCTACCCATTAGTTTTGAGCTGTCCGTACTCCTCACTTGGAAGCTGAATTGACAAAATAAATTGAACAAGAAAAAAAAAGAGAAAATTCTGTAAACAAGGTACTGTCACGTCACATTCTTAACCATATAAAGAAATCTAATGTATTTCTTAAAAGCCCTCGCGGGTCTCATGTGTGCATGTATTGCCATGTCTGCGTGTCTGTGTCTGTGTCTGTGTCTGCGTGCTCTACTGTTTTCATCTCATCAGAAAAGAAAAGACCGTGGTTTGTCACACTAAACTAATTCGTCGCGCGTGCTCTGCTAATAATCGGAATCCCGCTAAAACGCCGTATAAAGTAAAAGCTGGGATATTGGCGAAGCAGAATAAGACTCGCCTCTAAAACAAAAAAACGACAAAGAAAAAGAGAATATGTATTTCGCCCAAAGAAGAAAAGGAGAGAGAGAGTGTGTGTGTATGTCAAGTCAAAAGAGTAAAACAAAACTTCAAAAGCCACGCTTTCATTTTCCCCATCATTCCGCCAACCTCATTCATTCAAAACTTTACGCCCCCGTCTGCCCAAACCCGATGCCAGCAAGACGCTGAAGGAACGTAAGAACGCCTGAAAAAAAAAGTTAGCAAATTCGAAGACGGGAATAGCAGCCAGAAACATCAAAACTCACCACTGACACCTTGGGTCAACGTGGCACTGGCTTCCGTGCTACGGCTGCCCAGGCTAACCGTCACCACCTCGCCCACCGTCCCAACGTCACCCAGCAGGTTCGCCCACTTGAACACCTTTTCGTCCTCGCGCCCGTCGCCAATCACCATCATAAAGTCCACGCTCTCCTTGTGCTGCCCGTCCGGCGCCAGGTGCCGCTTCAGCCTGTCAAACACCTGCTGCGCTGCCGTGCTCTTGGTCCAGTCCGCCGGCTCCACGATGATGCAGTGCTCCATCAGCACCGCGTGCACCCGCTGCGACTCGCACGCGTCGTTGACGTGGCTCGTGCAGTCCGCCGCCAGCCGCGACGCCGACTCAAAGTCCTCGGCGTTGCCAAAGTGGAAAATCAGACTGCACCGCCGCTCCTCCAGCTCCGACCCCGGCGTCCGCTCCAGGTAGTACGTGAGAATGTTCTTGACCGAGCGCTTCCAGTTCTTAATCTGAGACGTGTCGGCCATTTCCTCCCACTCCACCTCCCCGTGGTCCCGCAGAAAGCACCCATTCTCCGCAATCAGTCCCAGGTTCGGCACCCGCTGGAACACCCGGTCCAGCTCCTCCGGCAGCCGTCCCGACATGACGTACACGCTGTTGCGCTCATCCAGCAGCAGCTCGTTGAGCACATCCAGCGTTCTCTGCGGGCTCACGGGAATGATTTGGTTGACCGGGCCCCAGTTTACCAGCGTGCCCTCATAGTCCAGGATGAACAGCCGGCGTTTGGAGAGCCTGTACTTGTCCATGACCACGGGCACAGAAAGCCGAGGCACCGACGTCTGGTCGCGCTTGTGCTGGGTCTCATAGGCCCGGTCGAGACGAGACAAAAACTCTGTGGACCAGTGCGCCCCAGTGTGCAGCGAGACGGCCTTGTACAGATTCTCCCACCGCGTCTTCTTTTCGTCGTCGGACATTTCCAGGGCCTGCTTGATGGCATCCGCGCACTGGCGATAGTCCCACGGGTTGACGCGAAGCTCGTTGCCGTTGAAGAGCGACGACGTGCCAGTAAACTCGGACAGAATCAACGACCCATACTTTTTCTCTGGGTAGATTTTACCGTCCTGGCAAAAGAGATACTCGTGTGACGTCAGGTTCATGCCCTCACGCTGGCTGGTAATCATGAGAGCATCGGCAATGCTGAGCAGCGCCAGGTACTGGGCATAGTCAATGTCCTGCTTCAGGTAGACGACGGGCTGGTACGCGAGGTTCGCCCACGAGGAATTGACGCGGGTGACAATATCAGACACGGTCGCATCCAGGTCGCTCTTTTCACTAGACGACAGCGCCACTTGGATCAGCACCGTGTGCTCGCGCCACTCTGGGTACTTGTTGAGGAACAGCTCGTACGAGAGCAGCTTCTGGCGGACGCCGCGCACATGATCCAGCTTGTCCCGCGCGACAATGAGCTTCTTGCCCTTGTATCGCTCCTGAAGAATGTCGAGCCAGCGTGTGACTTCCGACTTTTCCCGGTGCAGCGAGAGGCTGATGGGGTCGATGCCAATCGCCAGATTGACAACGTCGACGAACCTATCTTCCAGCTGCAGGCCCTCGGGCGTGGCCTCGACGCTGAGAATGCGGCTGCACGTCTGCAAAAAGTGGCGGTTGTATTCGCGGATCTGAAAGCCCACCAGGTTGGCACCCAGCATGCCCTCGAGGAGCTGCTTGCGGACGGCGAGGCAGCGAAAGACCTCGGACGAGGGAAAGGGCACGTGCAAAAAGAAGCCAATCTTGGCCTCGGGCAGCTTCTGGCGAACCATGTTGGGGACGAGAAGCAGGTGGTAGTCGTGGACCCAGACGACGTCGCCGCGCTTCCAGTTGGCGACAATCTTGTCGGCAAAGGCCTGGTTGACGTTGACGTAAAACTGCCACGAGTGGTCCTCGTAGGCCTTGCTCTTGGGGTTGTCGGGGATCTGGTAGTGGAAGACGGGCCAGAGGATCTGCTTGCAAAAGTGGCTGTAGTGGCCGTCAAAGTCCTTGTCGGAGCAAAAGACGGTCAGCATGTCGTGCTCCGTGGCAAGCGTGTCCTCAATGTTTTGCTTCTGGTCCGTCTCGTCGAGGGCATCGGTGGGCATGCCGAGGGTGCCCACCCACATGTGCTCGCCCAGCTTGCCGTCGCGGGCGGCGGCGTCGACGGCATTGCGCAGGCCACCGTTGCCCTGGTCGGCATTGACGACCTTGAAGGGCGCCGAGGCAAAGACGCGGTCATGGCTGTCGCTTCGGAGATGCGGCTTAGGCTGCACGACGCCGCGACGGCCAAGCTCGCGGGCCTTTTGCAGAGTGCGGCCCTGCTCAAAGGCATGGGCGGCTGGGGGCGAGTTGGCGCGGGACTTGGGCTGGTCGGAGCGATGGCCCCAGGACTGGGAGAGCTTGTCGGTGGGCGACTCCATCTCGTGGGGGTATTGGATTCGCAAGCCATCTTCGTTGGCAAAGAGATTGGGCGACCGGGACTCGTCGGTAGGCGTGTGCGGCGGCGTGATGTCTGGCCGGGGAGCGAAGAGGCTAGGGCGATCAGGCGCAGCCTGGGAGACGGGTTTGCGAGGCTCGGTGACGGAAGAGCGACGTCTGTTTATTGTAGAGCGGCGAGGGGGTGTGCCGGGCAGCTGGAACTGCACCGTCTTTGGTAAGAAACTAGAATGTGCACAAGATTTGTTAGCATGCAATGCAATGTGCTTTTGAGTTTGTGATGCCAAGCCTGGCAGTGGCGGCGGTTATTGAAGCGGGGGAGGGGCTTACAGTGAGCAGACAAACACAGTCATCTTGAAGCAGTCTTGTTGACAATGAGGGAGTATAAAAGCAAGATTCGATAAAGACGTTGAATTCGAGGTCCACGATGCAGCTTGGCGGCCGTATGCTTGCTGGCGAATTTGTAACCGATAAAGCAAAGATAGCTCCTCTTAGCTGTTAGAGCTGGTAAGCCATGAGGGCTACTGTATGTTGGACCAAGGACAGGACAGGACAGATCAAGGACAGTGTTGACCGATTAAGCGAGCGCGTAAAACGCGATATGAAGATGCAGTATGCGTCGTGTTATAGCGCATAGGCGATTGAGCTGATGAATGCAAAGGAAAAAAAGTCCAACGGGTAAGCTTTTTTTTGGGGATGGCTGGTTGTTGTTTGAGAAACCGTCGTCAGCCCAGCTTGGCGGGGAGCGTTTTGAAAATGTTGGCGGGGGCGCGGCCTGGGAAGCCACAGGGAGCCACAGGGAGCCACTTGCGCTGTATCGCACTGACACGCCGCTGATGCTGCCACTTGTTGGGCGGTTACCAGAAACAGAATGGTAGCTGAGGGATGGCCAGCCTTAGCCTATGATAACCGGCGACCTATTATTATACTGGGTAGCGCGAGTCCCAACACTTGAGACGTTTTGCTTTCTTTTTAAGGTTTATCTTTTTTTTTTCCTGGTGGTGGCGGATTGCAGATGAGAGGTTGGAGGGCCAAGGTCGTGGGGTACCTGATTCAATCAGTGTCTCTCCTGCGCTATTTAAAGCTTTTGGGGCAAGGAAAGATAAGAGAAAAGAAATGTGTGTAAGAAGGTACCTGTAAATGTAACTATACTCCCGTATGTGGCAGAGGTACTGTACTAGATGGTTATAGGATATATGAAGAGGGCTATGCTGTTCTGGGTGGTGCAGATGCTGGCGGTGCCGAGACCAGGCGTGCGTTTCGTCGACGACGTAATAACGACGGTGCGATTCTGCTGGAGCTATTGCTTTTGCTCCGCGGTTAAAGCTATGCCGTGTTTGACAAAAATGGGCAGCATCATCAGCACAAGGTGAATCGAGATTAATCGCTCAACGTGCAGGGGGCAAGGTACCTTGCAGGGAACAATCACTCCAGACAGTGATGGGGCAGGCTTTTTTCTCCTTCTTTTTCTTGTCCCTTTTATCCTCTGGGGATTCTGTAAATAAATAAAAGAAATGACAACGTAGCAGTCAATGGCCTCGGAGAGGGGCCAAGCACACACTTGCTGCAGTGTATGCTGGGCGGCGGCGAAGCTTTTTCGTCTGAAAGGGAACGGGTGGGTTCAAAACGGCTGTCGATCCAAGCCACAATTCTTGGAAACTCTGTTTTATTTTCCCTTCTTTAACTTTTGTTTCCTAATGCTGCAGCGCTACAGCATGCAGCTGCTTTCCTTTGGACGGATGACTGCTGACTGATGGTGCACTGCTGACTGACGGTGCGCTGCTGAATGTGGTCAAGGTTTGTCGTGAGCGACGACAAGGATTCTCGGGTCAACTTGATGGCAAATAGAAAAAGGTGAGCCGTCACTTTTGATGCAGTTAGGCAGGTTGCGCCTCTTTTCTTGAAAAGGCAGTCCGGTTGAGGTGAACAAGACCAAGGAATAAGAGTCCGTCAAAGTAGGTAGGCAGGCAGAGCCGAGTCCAGTCAAGACATGAAAAAAGGATGTGATTGATGGTCACTTGCTCCTTTTATTCATCTTGTTGGTCTCTCTTCAATTTGGTCCGTCTCGTTTTCGTCTTTTATTCACCATCATCTGGTTAGGCTGCGAATTTAGCTCTTACTTGAAAACCCATGGCAGCCCAATATCAAAATTTATTTAATTGTTTTATTTTTATTCGTCCATCAAGCCCGTCAGTGGCCCAAGCGGGCAAAAATTCAATAGCCGCCCCTCCCTCCCCTCCAATAAGACGGCTTTTGTGTTGCTTGTCGACAGTCCATCATCGTGAAAGCTTCATACTCTGTAGTCACCTGCCCCCCCTCCCCAGCTATTTCTTTTTATTGAAGAAATATTATCGTAGCGAAAAGAATTGGGCTCTGTCTTTTTGACGGGGCCTCCGGTGTGTCTCTCCTAATAAATGTGCTACATAACAGGGTATGTCTGTTTCTCCCTCTGTTTACCGTGTAGAGTTAGACTCGCCACTACTTACAGCTGAGGCTCCCGCCCGCCCGCTTCCGCCATCGCCGCCGCCGTAATGCATCTATAAGAACAAATCACTCATATAATTCCTGACAGCATTGGATGCCTATGTAGATTCTAATGGCAGAAGACTACTAAACAATATAGTAATTTCATCATTGTAACCATCCCGTTCTGCCCGGCATTTACTCGGCCCTCTCCGGCGTTCATCCCTTTAGGTACCCATCATGCCAACCTAGTCTATTTTCGACATGTATTTCTCAATAAATACATGGCTCCAAGGCTTAAAAATAACTAAATAAAAATGACCAAGGTTTTATAATCGCTCACAAGAGCTCTCTGCGCTACCAATCATTCAAGAGGATGCACAATGTAAGACGTGCGTTTGGCCAAGAGCAAATCACACCTTGGCCCCTCATCTCTACCCCATGCTTGAAACTCGGTCATTTTTCTTCCCTTCTTTCATCTGCCAGTCTTGTATCTGGTTATTTATTTTCTTTTAATAATTTTTCCTTCCCTTGGCCCAGAGGCCCACCAGAACTGCAACGATGCAGTCCTGCAGTCCAGCGTGCATTAGCCCACTCGCGGGCCGAGCCCTCTTGTTCGCCGCCACCATCCATGGCGTTGGGCTCTTCGCTTCGCGCCCGCAAATCCCCGTTCTGATTTTCTTGCATGCATGTCTGGAATTAGTCTTGCCGTTTTCTTACCTGTCAGGGAGCAATCCCCTAGACCCTTTTCAAACTGTACACACAAAATCGATTGAACCGCGGCAGTCTCGGCTTAGCCCGCAACAACCTCCTCTCTCAATTCTCACCAAGCCCAGCTGACTGGCTCGTCTGTCCAAGTTGCGGGTTGGACAACACATTCGCTCTGTTTATTAATCTGTCGCCTGTCCTTCTGTCTCTTCCCTGTATGTTGTGCAACGCACCAAACTATACATTTCTTGAATTGTTCCATTCTTTGTGTAGCGTCTTCCGTCTCGACTCGTTGATTCATACTCCAAATCCCGCTCTGTACATTGTCCACGACAATCTTACCCTGTGGCGGCGGGTGGCTTGTCCTCTTCCCGCATGCATGCGTTTCCAAGTAAAACACCCCGCCTCTGCGTTGTTCAAAGGCGGCGCAACCTCGCATCGCATCCCATGCAGCAGCTGGTTCGCAAGGCTCTGGCTCGCTTCTTCACATGATTGATACATTGATCCAGGTTTCTAGTTGTATTCCTTTCGTTTTGACTTGTATCACTTCATCGATCTCTCTCTTTTTGATCCCAATGTAAATGTCAACTCCGCAGATGACCTCTTTTATCGGAGGCTTTGCACGAACCTATGCATGACCAGGCCAACTACCAACCCCAGATCTTTTTTTTGTAATTTTTACTATAATTTTCATTTCTACAACAGGTTTAATTGAGACAGTCTCGGAATAATCTCATCGGCGTTGTCTAGTATCCACATCTCTCCGCACATTCAACTTCCCCAACCTTTTTCTCAGGTACTCGTCCATCTCCTCCTCCCTACATTGACCATGCATGGCCTGTTTTTCTCTTTGTCCCATGTGTCAAATGTCATAATTCACCTTGCACTCCTTCGCCTACGCAATACGCCTTTTCTGTTCAAAAAGAAACGCCACAGCGTCAAACCCGTCGTCACAAGCTTACACCTGGGTTGTCCCAGCCCCGCGATGCAATCGGCCAATCGCATCGTGCAACTGACAGCCTGCAGACAGAGCTCTTGGCCACTCACATTGATGGCCGCCGTGTACAAGACAAGATAGAGAAAAATAAGCCCATGCTTTTATCATCTATTGCAAAACTTTTATTTAAAAAAAAACCCAAGTATACCCCTCAATCTATCATGCACGCCACGTCAATATCCCATTCCTTGCATGAACCCAAAAGTCGTCATCGTCGCATTTCGTGCATATAATAAACGATCATCTATACTAGGACATGTAATGCCCTCATGAAATATACGCTCTCTCATTCTATCCCTTTTCTTTGACTTTTAATTTCTTTAATTGCACCATAGGCGCACCGCCTTGTCCTTTCCGCCACTGCCAACCTTTTTTCCGTCTGGACTCCAGTCAACCGCATAGACCTCATCTTGGTGGCCAGGCAGGTCGGAAGCCAACTTGTGCGTCGCCATTGACCACACCTTTAGCGTTGTATCCTTGGATGCCGTCACCAGCAGTCGCGAGTCTGCAGAAAACGCGCACTGGTATACCGGCGCCACGTGGCCTCGGAGCGTGTTGATGAATTTGCCGTCCCTAGTATTGTCATGTCAGTCCTATCGCTCTTTAAAAAATCACACCACTTTTTTTCAGTCCATTACAAGTCATAAAATTCCTCCTTGTCCACATACCTCGCATTCCATAGTTTTGTGTGGTTATCCCACCCTGAGCTGGCAATCAGGGTGCCATCCGGCGAAAACGTTACATGGTTCACCTGCTTCTGGTGTCCCAGCATCCTCGCCACCGGCTTCGTCCCTTGCGACGGATCCCACAGGTACATGGTAAAATCATCGCTTGCCGAGACTAGCCGCTCAGCAACCTTTCCCTGTATTCTCGCAGCCTTTTCGAATCGCGCCTTGGCCTTGGCACGCTTTTCCTCCTCCGTCTTGGGCGTCGGCGTGTGATCAAAGTAAGATGTCCTCAGCGCAAACTCCGTCGACAGCGCCAGGTGGTTGACCCAATGGGCGTGCGACGAGAGCGTGTGCAGGAGCGTCCCCAGCTCCGCGTTCCATATCTTTACAGTCTTGTCGTGGCTGGCTGTGTAAATATTTCCTGTGCCTCCCCATTTCACGCAGCTGACGCTGCTCTTGTGTCCCGACAGCACATGCTCCGTCGTGCCATTGTCCACAACCCAGATGCGCACCGTCGAGTCTTTGCTGGCACTGGCCAGCCGTGGCGTGCCGTCCCGCCACAGGTGGTACGGCTCCCACGCAATGTTTGTCACCCATTTGGCATGCCCGCTGAATGTTCCCCCAGAAACGGCCTTGCCGGTAACCGGGTCCCACAGACGAACCGTCTTGTCCATGCTGCCCGTCGCCAGTCGCTGCCCGTCAGGAGACCACGCGACGCACAGCACCCAGCCCTTGTGGCCGGAAAGAGTATGTTTAGGCGTTCCGGTATCGGTGTCCATGATTCTCGCCGTGTTGTCGCCCGACCCGGTGGCCAGCAGGCTGCTCGTCTGCGGCGGAAACTGTGCTGCCAGAATGGCTTCGCCGTGTCCCGGAATGCGATGCGACATGCGCGTGACGGCTTGTACTTTGAACACGGCCTGAGGCTCGGCGCTCAGTGTCACCGTGGTCTCGAAGGGGTTTTCCACGCCATGGCTGCGTAGCAATTGGAGTAGATCGCTCGGGTACTGGTCGACAATGATGTCGCTGCCGGGGATGTGGATTCTGAATCGGTATGGGACGAATTCCTCTTTTTCCTAATTTCCCAAAAGTTAGTCATTGTCATGGAATTCAGCCTGTTGCACGGCGTACCCTTGCGAGAAGTGTATTCAGAAGAAGCGACAGGTTTTTCTCTGAAGCGTCGGCGAGCGGGACCTCGACCAGTGCCTGCTGATTGCCATCTGGGTCGACAAAGCGAGCCTTGATGGAGCCCTCAGGACCGGCCGCGACCGTAACATCCTGCTGCACACGGGCGCGCTCGAGGACTTCGCGGCGTTGTCTTTTGGACGGAGGGGGGAGAACTGTCGACATTTTGCTGTATAATCCGTATTCTTGCAGGAGCAGGATTGCCAGAAAAGTCGTCGATATCTAGTGGGGCACCTGGCAAAAAACCAAAATTTTGGCGGTGAAATTCTTGCAGGCTAAAGCTAATCGCTTGGCCTGTTTTTACAGCGCCACCCACTGTCGGTCACTAATTTAGTCGCCCGTCAGTAGTCACTGTCGGTCACTGTCGGTACCTGTTGGTACTATCGGTTGCTGTAAGCCTGGTATAGATGATGTCAAGAATTTGGCCCCCGAACCCGTCTTGAATTATTCACAAAATGCTGAAATTGCGAGATTCCAATATCCGGTATTGGCACTGCTGCTTGTGCGGCTGCATGGTCCATTTGAAACTGAGTGTCGTTAATCAATTGCTGTCCCAAGAGTTGTCCATCCCCCTGCAGATGGTCCTGCAGCTGTTCTGCTTCAGGCACGAGATCCTCGGCCATGTTTACTCGCTGTCTTTTGTTGGCTGGCGCCATGTTGCTCGCTTCCACGTCGTTTTGTCGCTTCTCTTGCGCTTCTTTCCGCTGCTGGCGCTGCGTAGCCTCATTCTCCACGGCATACATGGCAGCAATACGCAGCTGAAGAGTAGAAAGTATCTGCATTCTCTCCGCACTTGAAAGCTTCCTGTATTCTCCTTTGAGTTGGTTGAATGTGTCCCCAGTGAGCCGTAACGTTGTGTCTGGCACCCCGGCTACTTGCAAGGCTGACAAGGTTTCTGCCTCTTGTGATGGCACATCTGCGACTGTTTTTGTTGGTAAATTTCATTCCACAGAGAGACGTATTCCTTACCTGTAGTTTCCGTATCCTCTTCCTCGTCATGGACAGGCTCTGGTGTGCCATGCTCGGGCGTGCCTGGTTCATGGTTGTGCTCATCACAGACAATGGTCAATACCCAGCCCCCAACAGACTTGCGGTTAACTGCCTTGGCCTTCCAGGGACAATCCGTCTTCTTGGTCGTCGTTTTATGCTTGGTCGCCGTGCATTTGTATGGACGGCCGCCGCGGTCGCATACCAAGTCGCAGCGGACAATGGCATTATTTGGCACATCCGCACCACCCATCCGTGAACGGTGTGACCGTACCTTGACAATCTTATAACCCTCCCTCTCCATCCGCTCATTGAGGTGTTGGATGAGATTCTCATAGCTGTTATAGACACCCGAGAGGGGTACTGAAACTGCTGCTAAAATGCCGTACATGGTTGTGGTGCCTTTGTCTTGCTCTACTATAAAAGAAGGGGATTATTTAGAGGTGCGGATTTTGATGGTGCCTGGTGCCAATGCAGACAGTGTGCACAAATGTGGGGAGCACAGCGTCAAGTCCAACGTCAACCTGCGTTTGCGCACTTACAGCATCATTCACGGTGCATCACAGTACATCAGCGTATACCTTGTCATATTAACCGACTTGTCATTTATTCCTGTCGTCAAAATGGAAAAGAAACCAGTCAAAAAAAAGTCTTCAAAGCCAAATTCCACCTCATCTCGATATTTTACCAATTCGACAGCAACGCGCAGTAGTACGCCAAGCTCGTCTCACACGTCGACTGGACGCCGACAGCAGAAAGGGCCTGCTCCAAACGCGACACCAAAGAGACATCAGCAAGCATATTCCTCTGCCAATTCCATATCAACATCAACCCCGGCTTTAACCCAGTCCGAAATAGGGACCTCTCTCAGCCGTCCTACTACGGCATCAGGCCGAAAATCCAGGGCAACCAGTGCATCTTCTGTCTTGGGCGTTGGAGAGGCACATACCATTGTCTGCGCCGTTTGCGAGGCTCGGGGTGTCTCTCCATCAGTTGGCATCGCTTTTGTCAATACTTCGCTTGGTGAGGTCGTTCTCAGCCAGATCTGTGATAATCAATCCTATGTCAAAACTCTCCACAAGATTCGCATTAATGCCCCAGCTCGAATCGTCTGCCTGGCACAGTCAACCCAAGGAACCAAATCCAGTAACCTGATGCCTCTTTTACGTGCCATGTTTTTCGATACTCCTATAGACGAGACTGACCGATCATGCTGGTCCGAAGAGCAGGGCAAGGATTACATCCATAAACTAGCATTTGAGACGGACATTCAGCCCATTGAAGTCGCTCTACAGGGCAAATACTATGCTCTGTGCGCTCTTGCCGCGGTAAGAATGCAGCATCAGAATCAAAACAAATCATGCTCATACTTCTAGGCCATGACACAAGTTGAGCAGCAATTTTCCATAACCTTTGCGCCCCATTCTTTAAGACTACGCTACCAGCCGTCGGATGACACAATGATGATTGACATTTCAGCAATACAATGTCTAGAAATCCTCCAAAATAGTCGCTCTACTAAATCAAAAGACAGTCTATACGGCCTGCTCAACCATACTTCAACCCCAATGGGTGGCCGGATGCTGCGTAGCAACATGCTTCAGCCACCTACTCTATACGACTCGTTTATTGCTCCCCGTTACGAGGCTTTGGAAGAACTGACAGTAAACGAAGAAATGTTTTTAGAAATTCGAAAAGGTACTTTACTTTTCTTTCTAACTTTCTTTTCTTTTCATGGCAGTTTTATTAACAATTAAAAGCGTTAAAGCACTTTTCCGATGTGGAAAAGCTTCTAACAAAGGTAGTACCGCAATGTCAGCCAACCAACAACAGCTAACGAAACGTGGCCAGTTGATCACGATTCCGTCAGCATCAAAGATATCGCAGGCAGAACAGCAAATCAACCAGTTGCTCATGGTCAAATCGTTTCTAGAAGCAGCCAAGGACTTGAACGCTGCCATGATCCCGGCCAGGGCTCCTTTGTTGGTCAAAATCCGTGATCTCTGTGGCCTGGAGAAAATTGCCTCCATACTACAGAAGCTAACAACAGTAATGGAACCCGACGTGACGTACACGAAATCTGCGCTCGATTTACGTAACCAGCGGACATTTGCTGTACGGTCTGGCATCAGCGGCATCTTGGATGTATCGCGCCAGGCGTACAAGGAACTAACTGAAGAAATACACATTTACGTCGAACAGCTCAATGGTAGGTCATAACTATCCGTTTACTTTCATTTCTGACACCTAGACTAGAGAAGCACAAGATTGGGGCCACATTAAAATATGACAATGGCCGTAAATATTGGCTGAAGCTTAACATTGGTGATTACAACGCTGTCGATCCGCCGGGCTTTCTCATCAACGTAGTGAAAAAACGCGGGGCCATTGAATGCCAGACACTGGATCTCGTAAAACTGAACATGCGACTTTCCGATACATCGAATGAGGTTGTATTTCGCAGTGATGCCATAATGGAACAGCTTGTTTCCGGCTTGCAATCCGACGCATCACATCTGTTTAAAATGTGTGAATCGATTGGCCTCATGGACATGCTTGCCTCGTTTGCGCAACTCAGCACCACCCGAGACTATGTCCGACCAGAGTTTACCAACAGGCTGGCATTGAAATCTGCTAGGCACCCTTTACTTGACAAGGTAGAGGTGGTTTTCGTCTGGAAACTGTTGAGTCGCTGACACATGCAGATTCTTGCCGAACGGTTTGTACCCAATGACTACTTTGCCGCAGAGCAGCACTGCTTCCATATCGTCACCGGATTCAACATGGGCGGTAAAAGCACCTACATACGGGCCGTTGCGCTTCTCCAAATTATGGCACAGATAGGCTGCTTCGTGCCTGCCGAATACGCCTCGTTTTCTATAATCCACAACATTTTCACACGTATTTCGCTGAGTGACAATATAGAAGCGGGACTGTCTAGCTTTTCCGTTGAAATGCGCGACATGGCCTTCATTCTGCGCAATGTAGACCAACGGAGCATGGTGATAATTGACGAGCTCGGTCGAGGCACCAGCACTCGTGACGGCCTTGCCATTGCCATTGCCATGGCGGAAGCACTGATCGAATCAAAGGCATTTGTTTGGTTTGCCACGCATTTTCTCGACCTCACCCGTGTGCTGGCCAACCGGCCCGGTGTTTTGAATCTACATCTAGCGTCGGACTGCTCAATGGGTGACAATGGTGTGCCGCACATCACCATGCGCTACAAGACGGAGCGAGGCCCCGAAAGCGATGAACAAGATTACGGGATAAACTTGGCCAAGGCCATTGGACTTCCGCGGACCATGATCCGAAAGGCGGAGGAGTTTGTGCGCTATAGTAGACAACTGAAAGACGCGGCTCGGCAGAATTCAGAGTCGCAGAAGCTGCTGAGGCGTCGACAGCTGATTCTGGATCTTCATGAGGCGTTGAAGCAGGCAAAGGTTGATGGTGCAGAAGATGCTCTCCCGGGGTATCTCAAGCAGTTGCAGCATGAATTTGTGACGCAAATGGCAGAAATTGAAGAGTCTGGATGAGGGCGAAGTGTGTACATGGTAAATTTCAAGTGGCTGATTTATTACACTAACATGATGTAGATGATTGCTTGACAGTTTTTGCCAATCATTGCCTACTCGAGAGGGTACTAGTACAGTAGATGTAATATATTAATACAAATCAATACGAAAGAAACGCCACAACTCCATCGCATCCAACAAGAAATCAATTAGGCAAACTCGGCCGTTTCCTTTTCACTCCATTCCCAGAACCGCCTCGGCAGCGCGTCCGGGTCGGTCTTGCTGTCCCTTACGCTCTGGAGGACATCGGAGCGGACATAGTCGTCGCCGAGCCGGCCCCAGGGAATGACAAAGGCGCCGCAGTTGTCGCTCGTCACCTCGTCGCTCCACCCGCAAAAGAGCTCCGTGTACGCGCCCTGCCGGGACGGGTGGCCGAGGAACAGCGCCGGCTGGAGGATGGCGGGCAGGTGGCGGTAGAGGCCGCTGTTGAGGGTACCCGGGTTGAAGGCGACGCTGACGATGCCGTCCTGGGCGGCGGCGCTGCGGCGGTGGTACTCGTTGGCGTAAAAGTAGTTGCCCACCTTGGACTGGCCGTAGTTGAGGAGCTGAAAGTTTGTCTTCCATGGTGGCCCCGTCTTCCCATCACCCTCCTCCTCAAGCAGCGTGATGCCACCAGTCGGGGAGAGGATGTTGACCGCGAGCGACGAGGCCCACAGGACACGCACGGAGTCCTTATGACTCGTGCGTGCCGTGGCGCGCAGGATGGGCGTGAGCAGCTTGGTGAGCAGGAACGGGCCCAGACAGTTGGTGGCCATGTGCAGCTCATGCCCTTGCGCGCCAGCCAGAGGCGCGGACCAGGTGGTGAGCATGACGCCTGCATTGTTGACCAGGACGTCCAGCCGCGTCTCCTTTGCGAGAAATGCCTCGACGGCGGGCTTGATGGTGGTGAGGTCCGAGAGGTCAAGGCGCAGGAACTCGAGGCGGCCCGTGGAGGACGGGTGCTTCTCCCGGGCGAGGGCAATGGCGGCGGCCGTCTTGTCGGGGCTGCGGCCGGCGAGGTAGACGACGGCGTTTTTGGAATAGAGGATCTGCATGAGCTGCTCGCCGACGCCGGCGTAGGCGCCAGAGACGATGTGCACGCGGCCGGTCTGGTCGGGCAGGTTGGCCTCGGTGAGCGGCGCGGCGGGAATGAAGATGTTTTGGGGCAGGCCCTGGGTGATGTAGTGAAGGCCAAACATGGTTGATTTTCAAAAAGGAATCACACAGTAATAACAAACACTTGCACTGTATCCCTCTGCTTGATTGACGGGAAACTTGATTGAGCAATTAGATTGTTTGTTTTCGTATCAATTCAACAATGGCAAGTTAAGGGGGCACAACAGAGAATGAAGGGACGGAGTACCGAGGTTGTTTGTTAATCGTCGAAATCTAGCCGCTTCTGCGGAGTAGTTGTTCAACTTGACTAGATTTACCCGCCGCCACATGCGATATTAATTTAAGCCGACCCGCGCCTGTCTGTCCTTTGCATGTGCTTGTCTCGTCAACTCGCTGAATGTGGAGTTGGTTTATGTACTTTCCTGTTTTGGATTGGTTTATTTTAATTAATTTTTTGCAGTCTTTTTTCCAAGCCTTGTTGTTTAATGGCAACTAAGTTATAAGTCGCATGCATCTCTTCTTATTTACCAACACCAGTTACACTAGCTACACATATATGGATCTGCATAAAAAATGATAAAAAATAAAGAGAGAGAGAGTGAAAGAGATTATGATATCCTCAAAGTGAATGATTAAATGAAGCTCAACACTACCACCCAAACTATCGTCGTATCTTTAAGCCTATTGACCTATTCTCAACAGTCAATCGAACCGCCATCTACAGACACTAGCTTGCCAGATCCTAGCAGACTTCAGACTATTAGTCATTTTTGATAGACGGATAGCTGGTATGTAATACTGGTCGTCAACATAGCCGTAGTTGATCAATACCTAGTACAAGGCATGATTCTGGAAGACGGAGCTGCTAGTAATGACATGCAATAGAATTAAGGAAAAGGGACGGTGCGGCGGAGGCTAATTGCGGGAGATCATAAGCCAAAACAAAACCATTCACTGTACATACGACCATAGATACCAGNNACACCGGCTGTTGTATGTTTTTGGTATTTTTGCATATTATGTATTTTTTTATAATATTTTTTTGGTTGATGTAAAGTTTAAGTTTATGCGAAGCGTAAGAAAACGATTGTGGTGATTTATGTGCTAGTGGCTGCGCTTGGCCTTAAAGACAATAGGCCAGGTTTCCTTTCTTGGACAGGGGAGCCTCCTGCTGCATACAGAGCTAAATTTATAGCCATTCAGTTACTGTTGCTTCTCACACATTATTGTTCAAAACAACGGAAAGGCTATCCGGTGTGGCATAACTACCTCATGCGTTAATTTGACAAGCAAACTATAGAAAGCTTCTGTCAACGCCTCACTATTGTTCAGGTCCCTGTTCGGACTGATTACGAGACTATACTTGGTCTTCCCTTCTGGTGGAGGAAGCTCCAAATGGTGGAGTGGTCGACTTTTTATAATCCAACCGCAGACAGGATTATCCATTGTTCACAAAGGCCAGTGGCTGGCTGTTTTCTAGGCAGCATATATATATGACGTTCGGGGTCAAGGAATGGCGACGTGAATCCCCCTGCAGCAGTTACAGACGGCCCATGACGGCAGCATTAAGCGCCCGACCTGAAGCATCGACAGGGGCCCGCCTGCATAAGAGAGGGGTACATGTGTGTTTTTAGAGGGTTTAATACACCTGTGAAAGTACTCCGTACTATTAATATGTTTTACTAGATGTACCAGCGTCTATCTATGTGCGGCATCCCAGCGGTTGCCTATCTAGTAACCTCCGAGACAGAGAGTAGATGAACAGTAACCACACTGGCAAAGTTCCTATTTAAAGCCATGTCGTACCGCACACGCACTGAGGCGGGTAGAAACCCTTGTAAAACGGAACCCTCAGCTTCGTTGTTTGGCGATGAATGAGTTGCGCAATACCACTACCAATCATACCGCGACTGTGGGCTGGCAAGACCAGCCCGACGGCCGCGGAACCTACGATATCCTCAAAAGCTGCATCGGCACACTCGCCCTTCTCTGCTGGTCCAGCATCTGCCCCAATGTGTCCCGGTCCGGCGGCGGCGGCAGCAGCGGTCGCTCCCGTTTCGCCATCGCCCGTGGAAAGCTACACCTCTTCTTCCTCTCCCTCCTCGGCCCCGACTTTGTCCTGTTCGTGGCCGTCGGTCAGCTGCACCGCGCCTGGGACGACAGAAAGGGGCTCCAAGAACGAGGAACTTCGAATGGCGGCAAGGAGGCCTGGAACCTACGAGCATGCTACTTTATCAACATGGGCGGTCTATGCATTCGCTTCCCTGCCGAGGGAGAAGCCAAGCAGCAGCAGTTCCCTGTCACTTGCACTGAGTTAATGTACTTGGTCGACAAGGGCTACTTGGAGGCCCTCCCCACCATCTCCGAGGAGCAGATTGACGTGCGCAACAGGTCCGACAGCCTCTCGCGCGCCATTGCCGCGGCGCAGGTCCTCTGGTTCACGGTGAGTACTCTGGCCCGCGTCGCGCAAGGGCTGCACATTACCTCGCTCGAGCTCACGACGCTGAGCACCGTGCTCGTCATGCTGGCCTGCTCGGCCGCCTGGTGGCGCAAGCCCATGGACATTGCCGACCCCATCATTGTAGACTGCGACACGCCTTTATCGACCATTCTCAGCAGGGCAGAGGAACCCCCGGGAACTGACCCAAGGAGCCGACAGTACGGCTCGACGCCGCTGAGCTTTTTGGATAGGCGGGAGTGGTTCATGGGCCGGCTGTGGTGCTCGTACATGAATATTCTCCGTCTTTTACGCCTCAAACTGTGGCGACTGTTTCGAAACCATGCGGACGAAGAAGAAGCAGCCAAGGAGACGGCGTCTTTTCCCAACAGCTTCCCCTCGGTCGAGTTTCCGCCCGTGACATTTCGAGCGGAGCTGCTCCCGGGTATCCTCATAATAATCTACAGCTCCCTGTTCCTGTCCGCCTGGGACGGGTACTTTCCGACAGCCGTGGAGAAGACGCTCTGGCGCGTGTCGAGCGCCATCGCCATGGGGTACGGCCTGCTCGGCTGCGGGATTGCCTCTCTCGATCACCATAAAGAGCGTCTGGCCAGGTGGTGCCGTGATCGATGGGGCCAAATGACGAGGAGGGGGGGTAGGAGGAGGAGCAAGGATCCAGAGGTGATGGACCTGGTCGGGGCTGATGGCCATGGCCATGACGACGTTTGTGCGCAAAGGAGGACGTGGTACAGGACATGTCTGCAGCGCCTGTCGCGCCCGCCGAACTGGTTGCGGAGACTGTCCAACTTGTCTCTGGACCCGAACCTGGACATGGACCTGTGGGTTTGGATTTCGGCTACGTTTCTGTGCATAGTCTACTGCTTCTCTAGGCTCTTTATCCTCGTCGAGGACATTATTGGCTTGCGCCGGCAGCCGCTGAGCACGTACGAGGCTATTGATTGGGCGCGGTTCTCGCCTGTGCTTTAGCTTGCGGCAATGTATTACGAAGGAGGAAAATAATTTAGATTTTGAGCAGTCTTGTCATAAATATGCACATATACTTCACCTTTGTTACCACTTGCGTTTACAGTGTTGTGACGACCGAGGAGAAACACCAGCATAATGAGAATGGCCTTTTTCTTTTCTTTTTTTTCATTATTTTTCGAGATTAAGAATGCAGCTATTGCTTATCGTGTAATAGCCGCAAAACATTCGTAGTCGGTCTAAAGTTACAACTTTATCAAGCTACAATAGATGGCTTTTTGCATTTGCTCAGGTTTTAGCCTCACCATGAATTAAACCCGTGCTATGGACACTGATTGGGTGGGATCATTGGGCGGACTATGAAAAACAGACTACCTTTGCGGCGTCAAGCTGGGGCTGAATTGATTAACTCCCCCCCTCTGAATTGAAGTGGCCAGTGGGTAGGTAGTTTGCGGAATGCTCGGCCAGGGTGAGATGTCAATGACGAGGCTGACAGCCCAGCTTGCACATCTATTGAACCATAATAATGATAATCTTTGGTCAGCAGATGGCGTCCACTTACCAGGTTTTTGTCGGGTCGGAACAATAATACGCATAACTATAAGTCCGCCTTGTTCTGCATCCCAAGCTACTATTGGCTTTTAACTTTTAACCATGTTACAGGGGCAGTGGAACTTGGATTTTAAAATGTAATAAGTCTGCAAGAGGAAATATTGTTCAAAGCGCTGTCAAAGCTTCCCGCGCCGCCCGCCTCATCAGCTGAGTAGCGGATGACTTTCTCCGGCGTTGTGTCGTAATTATAAAGTAGTGCGCATGCGCTTGCCCACCTGGGCTTTTTTCGCACGACTTGTTACACGAAATCGTCGGGTGGTCGCCGATATGCTGAACAAGAAATGCATCATAGACATGGGAACAACTCCATATAAAATCAAGTCTCAAAAACGTACGACAGGCATGTCTCACTGCTATATATGGACGTGATCGGGGATAGATCATTATGGGATTTTCCTGGGTTTGCTCACTCTTTTTGGCCCCCAGCATGCCAAGCGTGAGACTGCGACGGAGAGTTTAGTTGCATTTCAGCCCACAAGGGCCGGGCCAGAGTGTCTAGCGTTGCAGGAACGGGTGGGAAGACGCACTAACTAGCGGTAGTTGATAACGCAGTTGTCAGTTCTAGTGCGAAGAATAGTTGGCCCACTTGTTGGTGACTGATAGAGGGAGGCTGGCGTCAAAACGCTTGTCGGGAAGTGGGATACGGGAGGAAACAATGCAGGTTGAGGTGTGGCGCGCGAAAAGGGCAGCATATGAGTGAACCAGCATCAGATACCTGCATCGCTGCATCCTGCATCTCTCCAATGGAAAAGAAATGCACTGTGACAAGAAGAGGAGCAAAGCGAGTTACTGGCAATCTATGCACTTGCTCACCCGTCAGCCACGGCTAGCTCCCGCTGCACATGGCGACAGAAAAGGGAAAAGACCTTCACTGATCAGAGGTCACAGGGCCGGCCTGCAGCAGCCTAGTTGATTGGGCCAGATTTGGGGGCTTGCAGCAGCTGTAACTGCAAAGACCATTCGAATAGGCTGTGAGAGCTGCGAGCTTGAGACGATGCTGGATGCCAAGGTTGTGCCTGCAACCCCTCTATTTAGTGGCTTGTGCACCATCTTATCAGTATGAGTGGACAATGACTTTTTGAAGCCGCTAATCCTTTGCTAGAGGCGACTCTGTACAGACATAGCCCAGAATACTGGTAAAGTGTAAAAAGTCTTGGAGTCTGCCTGACAGCTGGACAAGGTGAACATGGTAGGAATCAGGAAAGCTTCTGTCTCAGAGAAGAGCTCTGGGCTCTAGGCTCTAATATGCCAGATCTTTCTGCTTTTAGGTGACGGGGCCATTGGTCATGATTTTTGTCGGCTCAAAAGTACCAACTATTAGTTGTGCCCGGCCTTAAATTTGGTGAAGCGATTTGTCGAGCTCAGCGATGGCTCGACACAAAGTAGATAAACAAGAGTGCCCAATACATGCCAGAGTCTTCAAAATTGATCGGTACCAGGTCAACAGGTCTGAGAAGAGCAAATGCATCGTCAACCTTGTCCGAAATTGGGCATCAAATAGCTGTGGGACTTGTGGACACCTGTTGCCAGTCAATCCAGTCTGCCCACACCACCATCGCCCTGATGGGGCCTTCTGTCAAAATAAATGAATCGGATTAGGAGGGTATAAGCCTGCTCTGTTCAGGTGATGCGCCGCCCCAAGTCAAGTGCGAGGCTGATTATCAGAGAATGAGTCTGACGCAATCTTGTGCATCTGTTTCGTATCGACTTTGTTCCAAATTCCAGGGTCATGGACCGCTCTTTTCCTTTTTGCGCAGTATTTACTTTTGTCTCGGTATTACCTGTGGCCATTGCGACTTTGCTAGGGCTGAGGATGTGGCTGCTCATTTCTTGCAAGAACAAGGTCGAGGATTGGTTGGCTGCAAATACAGCTAGCAGGATAATATTGTCAGACGGCGGTGCCGGCCAGTAATTAAAGACGAACATCCTTGTAGGCGGATGGAGGGTCCCAATTCCCCAAACTCCTGGGCCGACTGCTGACTGGCCGACTTGTTTCGCCCATTGCGAGGTGTTTGGGCAGTTGTTTTATTAGCCCGGTTTTGCCTGTTGTGGGCACTGCACGATTGTGTCTTGGTGCGCCAGAATGCAACCTAAATGCAAGCCACACTTGGTAGACCACATAATGACCCAGTGCTTGATATCGTTTGCTCGGCAGTGGACTCGAGTTGACCGCACAAGAGTTTTACGGCGTCGGAAGATGTGGGTTGGCCTTGGACGATTTACCATTACTGTCCCAAGATGTAGCATATCGACCATGGACCAAGGGGCCGTTTGCACAAACTTACTGGCAGGCGAGCTTTTGTACTGAGAGGCGACGGAGGCAGGCAGAGTGTGGCGTGGTAATAACTAAAGTTACAGGCCGCCACAACGCCTCACTTTCTTGCCAGTTTCCTGTTTCGTGCCTGGACAGTGCGGGAGACGAGCGATGGCTTGGCAGGCCAGGCAAGGCGCCTTGGGTGCCATGTGCCTCGACTATCGGTGTAGATTCCCAGTGACAACAGCGCAGATGGGCATGCGTGGGCTGGCACATGAGGCTGGTGTAAGTTGTATGTACACTAGCTTTTAGTAGTGTGTCGACGGTGCGTGTCTTATATGGGGTGCAGCAACCAGTAGTTTGGTAAAATGGACCCCTAGATTCAAACGCAGACATGGCCGGCTACTTTTGGTCTTGTTTCCTCTCTCCTCGTCGCTTTTGGTTCGTTTTGCTGGCAAGTTGCTTTTTTTGTAGCGGTGTTGGCCTCTTAAGTGTACCTGTCTGTACTAAGTTGGTGTACATTGTACAGCTCAGGATGGTCACCGCAACTTCTTTTTTTTTTTATGCCGTGTCACATTTTGCATCTTGTCCCTTGCTTCCGTTTATTTTTGCATCCATCTGCAAGTTTCGGATTTTGTTGCTTTTGTTGACGGAAGTGCTCTTCGGGTGTAACATGGACGAAGAGGTTTCCGAAAACACGACAAGATCAGCGTTTCTTTCGGGAAGGGGTCTTTTCAGCGCCGATGCTCAACCCTGCGTCATGTTTGGTTCATCGCTGTTTCGTGGGATTCCCATTTGCTGTAGTCTGCCAAGCAGTATGAGGAGGATTCCTTTGGCAAGCCTACATTGCCACCAAGTTAATATATTTTGACCTTTGGCTTTTTGACTATTGTACACTCCGTATTACCAGTACTGCTGGAGAGTCGGCAACGTTTTTTTTTTCAACTCCACCGGCCGGATGGAAAAGTAATTTGGCATGTCTCCTCCCACCATGTGCTAGTGGGAATCCATGGCGTGGGATGGGGCATGGCAAATGGAAGGCAAATGGAAGGACAGGGGCAAGCTGGACCGTGCCCCGTGATGGACGACAGTCGCTGTCGGTCGGTGTAGTTGGGCGTTTTGGCCATTGGTATGGTTCTTGTGAGGTGTTGACACGGGCACCATGACGACAAACAGCGCCTATCAATTCTGCTGTGACGACATTTGGCGTAGATCGCACTTTTGGCCGGGGGGCACTAGGGCAGGTGAGTCGGTAGGTTGAGCAATCACAATTAGCAGTAGCAAGTTGGTGTTGGCTTGTGAATTTTTGTTGGGTGATTTGCGGCTGTCACTGGCAGGTGATTGTTCAAGTTGGTGATGTTGCCCTGTTTGCTGACACGTATGCTGGTTGGTAGCTGGCTGCTGGTTGGTCACGCCAACAATACCAGTGAGCAGCGAGCATCACAGGGGAACTGCCTCAGAACAGGCGCCGCGGAGGGAGCTCCGTTGGCACCTACAGTGTACCGCCTCGCAGGAATGATACTGTGCTGGAGCTCCAACGCACAGGACAATGAGTTGATTATTAGCGCAGAATAATTCCAGGCAGTGGACTTTTGCTCCACTCGACTGCAACCAAAGAGGCAGCTGCTGCAGCTCTGCAAGGCGTCAGGGCTTGCCAGGGTGCTGTGGCTGCCAGCTTTCCCACTGGAACCACTTTGCTAGCCGGAACCACTTTCCTGGGCCCCAGCTCTCTTGACTGGTCCGTCCTGTTCCCAGACCATATCCCCTGGTCGCCATGGTACCTTTTCTTGCGTGCCACTCGCCGCACCACGGCAGGTCACTCCTCGACAGCAACTTATCTGGAGTTTTCCCACCCTGGCACAACCCTCCTTGCCCTCCCCCGCTGGCTGCCCGCCAAAAGGTGCTAGCGCATCCATCGCCGAAGGGGCTCCTCCTAAGAGCACCCGCCAACACTTCGCTAATGAGCCAGGGTAGCCCCCCCAGGTGCCACCTTTGTGCCACCTTTTGGTGCCACCTGCGTGCCACCGACCTTCGTACCCCTTCTGGCTTCTGGCTTCTGGCGGGCTTCTGGCGGATACCAATAAAGGAAGCCCTTCACTCTTCCCCAGCCAACTACCGACTCCTCTCAAGTCTTTCACAGCTTATTAGCAACCCATCTCCCGACTGCCATGGCTCGTTGCCCTTTTTCTTTCATCTCGTGAGGATTTTCTCGTCTTGGTTTTTGGTTTCGCCTTTTCGAATCTCGACCTGCGTCTTGGTCATTGATTTTCCCCGGGACAACACACGCTGCGTCGATCACTAGGACAGTCCTTGGCTGACGCAACAGTGTTTCGTCAGGACCAGCACCAAGGCCAGCCAAAGCAAACCACAGGGCTGCCTATCATACTGTACCGCTGGACAGCTGTCAGTATTTCAGTTGTCAACGCCCCCCCTTGCTAGCACCAACGACGACCGCTGCGTTTCCCCCTTCTTCTTCTTCGCCGCCTTTGTCCGTACAAATCGTTTCGGTTGCCGCTTCACATTTCTCACCAATTACGAATTTTTCTTTTTCCACCACTGAGCTCATTACCTTACTCAGCCTCGGTCATTTTTGTCTTTTCTAATCGACCCCAAGCGTCCGTCTGTCGCCACCCCTCTCGCCTCAAACTGGTCACGCTGCACCTGCCCGCCCAGACCACCCTCTCGCCAGGACCCTTATTACGTCGGTGGCAAACAACTGCTCGCATCAGCATACGCACCAACCAATCAACCAACCAACCGATTTGACGCCAGCCTCGTTATAGTCGACCTGTTTCGCGCTTCTCTTTTCACCACAGCCAATCCATCTTCAAAATATCTTGAAAATATCATCCTCCAAGCTTGGCCTATTTCAACCTCCCAACTCGGTTGCTGAATTACTCTCTCCATCTCGCCCTGCGACTACCTACGCGTCCACCATTTTACAAACATGTCGGACGACCAAGATACTTACTCTACAGGGTCACATCCCATTGTCCGCTCCGATTCATCTTCCTCGACAACCGCCTCGGAACACAACGAGCCCATTATTCACCAGCCCATTCCAACACGCCCGCGTCTGCCCAGCCGCAAGAGCAGCGGTCCCCTCGTCGTAGATCGTGACAGCTCAGAGGTCGGACCCGTTGAGTCGCACTTTGGACCCGACGATGTCAGAGCCATGAGCCCCAGACGCACCAGCGAAGACATTGACAAGCTCGGCAAGGAAGCTCGCGAAGAGCTGCGCCGGTAAGCTACACACAAAAAACAGATATCAAATCGACTTATCCCACTAACCCCCCACTCAGGCATGCCAAGGCTTTGCAAGATTCACTCATCGATATTTTCAACCGCCTAGAAGCCGTTCGCGAAGAGCACGACAAGCTCGATAGCAACAACAAGTTTCTGCAAAAATACATTGGCGACCTTATGAGTACCAGTAAAATTACCGCTTCAGGCAGCCGTCCCAAGAAATAGACTCGACACGCAATAAGCCAACCTCCCTCGCTTTCCTGCCCCCGGCAAGCCAACACCGGCGCCATGACCCTCCTGCCAATACTCTGCCGCCAAATCAAGGCAAAAAAGAAACGCAAATCTTCTTCCGCCGACCCCCCTTTTACGAATCTCTAGACGATTCGCTTCCCCCTCCTGAGCATTTTGAAGCGCCAGCCTTGCAAAACAAAGCCACAATTTTTGCGGCACGATACCCCCTGCCACTGGCGTATTTTTCTTGCCTTTACTGCATCCCTTCGTTTCTGCTGATTCGGCCTCGGCACCAATACCTTTTTTTTTCAATTCATGTACAATACAGTGTTGCTTATCTCTCCCAACGGTGGTTCTTCTGGCAGATTGTCCAGTCTTGGCAGCTGTCTAGATTAGTACCCTTGGCACAGAGTTGTGCGACTCACCTTTCTAAAGCATCCTGGTGGCGTTTTTTACTTGATTCGGATTTTTTATTATTATTCTTCTTCTTTCGGTTCTTTTCATTTCTTTTGGCATTTTTACCCAGGGGTTTTTCTACTCCCTTTTTTCATGTCTCGGACCCCGTTGACGCTGGCTTTTTTTTCATTGGCCTAGAACGTCCAGATCGACGATGACGATTTATTTTATGGATGAAACGAATTACAAAAAAAGAATTAGTTTCGGTTTTTTCCTTTTCCAAAAAGGTTCCTTCTTTTTGCCTTGGAGCAGTGGGCCAAGGTAGACTGTCAATCCAACAATTTTCTACATTCCATCATTGCCTCGCCCTTGTGCTATTCTGTTGTGCCGTTTGTTAGTAGGGATTTGCAGGTATGACGTAGCTACCCCTTGTTTACCAAAAGGGCTGCACACCGACCAACCGTGTTTCACATGCGAGGAAAATCAGGTCAACACTCCATTCCCTGTCAATGCAATGACATGGATCCAACCAAAAAGATGTGCAGCTCCCTGCCGGAATTAAATTCGAAAATGGTGGCCTGAAACTTGATGGTATTAGTTCATAGGCGGACTAATTAGAACGACTAAAAACAAAAACAATATATTTGGGATAAATCGCCACAAATGGCGGGTATAGCAGACATGTTAATAAATGAAATACCAGCACAGACATGAATGAGAATTGGACAAAAAAATTGAAGGGCAAAAAAGAAAAAGTTTGCTTCGGAGGGGAATCGAACCCCCGATCTTCGCATTACGAGTGCGACGCCTTACCACTTGGCCACCAAAGCTGATGATGTTCTATGTCTCCAAGCGAGATTATACCAATCTATATTATGACAAAGACAGTTTTGTTGAAAAGCTGACGGACTTCCACTTTTAAAGAAAGCCCAGGAATAACACTAATGATCATCCAAATGGCAGCAATGTTACCAGTAATCAAGTCACGTTAGTTGCATTTTCAGCAAGATAAGTTTCCCTAGCTGTGGTGCTCTTGATATAATATTTTATGTATTACATGGTTTTATTACTATTGCGGTTGTTTCCGCTATTCATGGTCAATTCTACTATTTATTTTTATTCTCCTCTTGTAATTGATTCTGCCATTTTAATTAATTTTGCTATTATAATTGATTTCGCTGTTATGATTGATTTCGCTGTTATAATTGATTTCGCTGTTATGATTGATTTTACTAATATAATTAATTTTGCTCTTGTGGTTGATTTTGCTATTGCGATTGATCTTTGTTCTTTCTTTTCTTTATTACCAATTACGCCTTATTGCGTGTCAATAAGCGCATTGATTGTTTGAGGTCGTCCACATTTGGTGTTGTAATCTTGACTATGGTCAGACTGCTCCTAGTTCATGTGGTTTCTTTGAGCAGGTTATGAGACGCAGGGTGTGAAAAGATACAAAAAGATACAAAAATGAAAGAACCATATCATGGTTCGGATTTTGATGCTTCGGATGGGATTCGAACCCACGGTCTTCGCATTACAAGTGCGACGCCTTACCACTTGGCCACCAAAGCGCCCATTGGATTGTGGAGTCGTGGACAACTATTTAACTATATATACACTCTAAACAATGAGCAGATCCATCCATTGCTTATTTCTAATGCTTTTCTCGGCAACCAGTAACACGGATTTGCTCTTTCAACCTCTTAGATGTTTCTGAAATGGATATAACATCAGGCGATATTAAATATTTACTCGAGCCTGAGCTTCAATTGTGGAAAAGCTGTTTGGCATGAATGGAAGCCAGGCTACCCTGCACAGAGACAGTTGAAATCTAGCGCCGTCCCTGAGCCAAATTGACGGCGATATTCTGCCTGAGCTTTGTTATTTACTGAATTAACAGTATTGGTTAGTTTTTTAGTGTGCTTTTTAAATGTTTCGGTTGTATATGTTTGGCAACATAAAGCTATCAATGTTGAATTGATATGATAGTTTTAACTCATTGTCAGCCCTCATAGAGCTGCCCAACAATCAGTTCAGCACCACAGCCAAACAATAAATAAAATTGCTGACTATGAATTCAGATCAACACTCTGTTTAACCTTTCTCTACTCCATATCCTGGCATTAATTATCGCTCTTTACACTGTCACGTCACGTGTTGTGTGTGGCTTACCGCCATCATTTGGCGGATGAACGGCCAAACGGCCGAGATCCACCCAAGCCTCCTCTATGAGCTTGAATCGGGTCAAGCGTCACTGAAGTCATTTCAACCTCGACTTGTGCAACACAACGTCCACCAGGAACACGAGGTTCAACCACACAAAAAAAAGGAAGAGTCGTCATGCGTCTCTCACCCCTCCTCGCCGCGCTCGCTTCTGTGCCAGCAGTGCTCGGCTTCAAAGAGCAGACGCCCCTCAATGGCAAGCACGGCAAGCTGCACGGCGGCAGCAGCAGCGCCGACCAGCACGCCGCCGCCGCCCCGCCGTACCGCCAGACACTGATTGACCTGCACCGCAACCTCGTCTCCATCCCGTCCATCTCCGGCGACGAGTACAAGGTCGGCCAGTGGCTCGTCGACTACCTCATCAGCAGGAATTTTCGCGCCGACATCCAGTTCGTCGCGCCGCGCGAGGGCACGCCCGACGGCGCCCAGCGCTTCAACGTCCTCGCCTGGCCTGGCCGGCACGATGCGGACCCGAAGCCCAAGGTGCTCGTCACCAGCCACATTGACGTCGTCCCGCCCTTCATCAGCTACGGCATCGAGGACGGGCCCATCACAAAGGACACCGTCATCAAGGGCCGCGGCTCCGTGGACGCCAAGGCCGCCGTCGCCGCCATGACGGTGGCAGTCGAAGAGCTCGTGGCAGCCGGGCGCATCCACAACGACGACGTGATGCTCCTCTTCGTCGTGGGCGAGGAGGTCTCGGGCGACGGCATGGTTGCCTTTAGCGACGCCGTGCTGGCGCGCGAGGAGCCGCCGTCGTGGCACGCCGTCGTCTTTGGCGAGCCGACGGAGAGCAAGCTCGTGTGCGGCCACAAGGGCATGCTGTCCTGCAACCTCCAAGTACGGGGCGTCGCGAGCCACAGCGGGTATCCCTGGCTGGGCAAGTCGGCCAACGAGCTGCTCGTGCGTGCCGCGGCCCGGATCATGGACGCGGACCTGGGCAGCTCCGAGCTGTACGGCAACTCGACGTTCAATCTCGGCATCATGCAGGGCGGCATCGCGAACAATGTGGTGCCGGCGTCGGCGTCGGCCAAGTTTAGCGTCCGGGTGGCCATTGGCCCCCAGGATGGCGGTCAACTGCTGGTCAAGAAGAAGATTGAAGATATTCTGGCCGAGGTGGACGAGGATGCTTTTGAGATGACGTGCGTTCCAGGTTACGGCACCGTGAACTGCAACTGTGACGTTGAGGGTAAGTATACATTTTCAGAGCTACATATAGGAGTGAATACTAACCACTTGCAGGTTTTGAGAAGCTGACAGTCAACTATGGCACGGATGTGCCCAATCTCAAGGGCAACTTTACAAGATATCTGTACGGTCCTGGCTCTATTCTCGTTGCTCATGGCGAGAACGAGGCTCTCACTGTGGGCGATCTGGAGGCGGCTGTCGAAAACTACGAAAAGCTGATTGAGTATGCATTGCATAATTAAGCTCATCACGACGTACTGTTATTTATCATTGCATTGAATGTACGAGTAAGAAGTCTATACCATCATATATATTTGCATCACATAATATCAAGTTTTATTAGTTTAATCACGTTTCCAGCAATATAATTGTAACACCAAAGACAATTCTCTACATCGTGGACTTTTAGTTATTATGGAAACTTGGTCTATTTTGCTGACTTGAACAAAGTTGCCAATACATTGTTGAACTAGTCCATCGCATCCCAGTCTACTTGAGTGTAGTAGCTCGCCACCAAGTTCTCTTTGCCAAGGCTCATCTTCCATATTGTGGTGTTTTGAATGCGCAAAGTTAGCCTCGCATCCAGACGCTGCGTATGTTGATATTATTCTTGCATCCGTAATAGTTTCGGATAACGAATGAGAATCGCGAACAGGCAGGATCAACATATGCGTTGACCTGACTTGTACGGCTGGAAATCCACATGGATCTGCCTTCACCGCGACTGTTGCTCCATAAACCATAGCACGTCTTCTGAGTAGGCCGCAACATCCATCCCATCTGGTCCGCGTCGTGGCAGTCAACCCACGAGAAGGCAATGACCCATGTCGCCATGTCACGGCCGGCGAGCTTCTCGACAGGCGGCGGCCCAGCCAAATCGGCGTCATCTTCCGCAATCCAATACTCGGGTAGAGCTCCGAAGTCGTTGGTCAGGGCCCATTTGGAGGCCGTATCTGGCACAGTACCATTGTAGTCGGCGGCCCAGAGGCGACCTGGGTGCGCAGCTCGTATAGCATCATCCAGCACAACAGGGACTGGCCGCTATTATAGAGTTTGATTAGTAAAGCTAATGCAAATTTAGAATTGTAATATAACTTTGGTAACCATACTGCTGGCGACGCCTGTCCGTGTCCAAGGCTGGCAAGCAAAAGGCAGCCAAGAGTCTGGTATAGAACAGAAGACTTCATTTTTTTCAATAGGAAAGATATAAGTATTAGATCAATGGCTGTATTGCAAAGTAGAAATTAACAAGCATGTTTTATGTCTTCTGTTGGAAGACTTATATAGTTTCATTCTAGCAGACTCATGACGCCCAACGGAGCTTGCCGTCGCTTCGAACAATTAATAACGCGTGCAAGGGATGTGCCGAATAATTCCTTGGACTAATTTAACTCTCTGCTTATACTACGAGTCATTTGGGCCTAGATCATGCCAGAAAACAAATACCGTTGTTGGTCCCTTCGGGTTGGTAATGTCCCCGGCACCGCCTCAGAGGCAAGGGACAAGACTAAATGCCGTTGAATACGGAGTCCAGAATAAAAAATGGCATGATCAGTCCTGTGATGCCCATTGAGACCAATTTGCCGAATCTAAACTACCAGGTGAATCGGCAGCACCACCATGAGGGCAATCTGATAAGGAATTCCTACCAGTTAGCCTAGATTGGCAAGGCTTTCGATATCCATGCATGGGGCCACTTGGAAGCGCGAAAGAACCTCACCCTACATTCGGCCTAATCTTGATGGTGTTGCTGCGTGGATTGTCTCCAAGAACAAAAGAATAAGCTCGAGATAAAATATCAGAATCAATGTATCTCGCAAGGAATTTCCCAAAATATCTATTATCGCTTCCTTCGGCTCGTTGGCAGTTGGGTTATCGAATCATGAATAATTCCGGTATCGGCTGGTAGTCGGCGAGTATCGCCCTTTGATTTACAACCCCTAGATTCATGACGAAGATTCACCAAGGCACGTGGGAGCAGTCCATTTGTGCCGCTCGGTAAACAAAAGGCACCGATGGCGTTCCCATACATCCAGATTGCCATGACTGAAAGTATAAAGAACATGCCGCAGCCCCGTTTGTCCGTTTTCTCAACCGTGCTCGTCATTCAAAAAGTATTCGCTTTCTATCAAAAGTTCAATTTACTACTGCCTTGCACTATGCGTTACCACGTGTTGATTATTGGTTTGGCTCTTGGTGTCTTTGGTAGCCAAAGTGGCAACGGTGTAGGTCCAGATGGAAATACAAACCAGATGCCAGAATCAGCAAGACTCCTGCTAACAGATCTGCAGACGGACACTGAATGCATGAGACTCGCAACTACGGCGGAGAAAGCGGCATATCCGGACCGAATTTGGTTTTCCGGGATGGAGAATAAGCCCGCGGGCAATGATACCGGTCATTACGGTCTCACAAACGATTTCGGCGCCACGGCCGCCTATTGGAACTTCCTGCCCGCCAACGGTACAATCACGGCCCTCAATGGAACCATCACGGCCCTCAATGGAACCCTCGCGGCCCCTGAGGCTCGGGGGGAGGCCGCCGGGCTTGACAAGCGTTTTCCGGGCTCTGTGAAGCTTTATTACGGTTGGGGCTGTGCTGGTTACGGAACCCCGATGGAACGGCTGGCGAGCAACCTGTGCTACGGCAACTGGGGCGCGGGACGGATTTCATCCATCTACATTCCTTCCATGGGCTTCAACGACTGGATCAACTTTTACGAGGACAAATCCTGCCAGGCATACGTTAGCCAAGTCTATCATTGGTCCGGCTGTCTTGAAGTGAACTTCAACAGCTTCTATGGGTGCACAAGATGCCGCTGAAATAGCAGCCTTTGGTGTGGTTAATATACGCCCGCTGGCCCGTTAATTAGTCTTCTTAATAAAATATTTCTTTTTACGGGTTAATTTTTTCTCTTGTCTTGGTTTATTTAGTTCTTGACCACCTGTGCCCAGCGCTCGGGCATAATTCTGGAAAAGTCAAAGTTGCCGTCTGGCCCCTTTTCAACGACACCCTTCTCCGTCACGACGGCATCGATGAGCTCTGCCGGCGTCACATCAAAGGCCGGGTTCCAGACGTTGATGCGCTGGTCAGCCGTGGCAATGCGCACCTTGGTAGTCTCGTCGACAGTGCCGTCGGGCTTGATGACAGCGCCAGTGATTTGCGTGAGCTCCGCGGGCTTGCGTTCCTCAATCTTGATACCATCGCCGGTCTCCGTGACGAGGTCGATGCTGGTCGTGGGAGCGGCGACGACAAACTTGATGCCGTGGTGCCTGGCCAGCACAGCCAGCTGGTAGGTGCCGACCTTGTTGGCCGTGTCGCCGTTGCGGACGACGCGGTCGGCGCCGACAATGACGGCGGCAATGTTCTTCTCGGCACCCCTTGTGCGGAAGAGCGAGGCGGCCATGGAGTCGGTGATTAGGGTGCTGGGGATGTTCTCAAAGACGAGCTCAAACGCCGTGAGGCGGCTCCCCTGGTTGTAGGGCCGCGTCTCGGTGCAGAAGGCGTGCTGGAGGAGGCCCTTGGACTGGAGCGTCCGGATTATGCCGAGTGCGGTGCCGTGGCCAGAGGTGGCGAGCGAGCCCGTGTTGCAGTGTGTCAGCACGGAAATCTGCCTGTCCGGGCCAGCTCGGCCGTGAACGCGCAGCCACTCAGCTCCATGGTCACCAATGGCCAGGTTGGTCTTGAGATCCTTTTCGAAAATCTTCTCGGCCTCGTCGACAAAGGCTTGTATGATTTCGTCTTTGCTGGCAGCGTCGCCGGCGGCACGGATCCTGGCCTTGAGCTGGTTGATGGCGTTGGTCAGGTCCACCGCAGTCGGGCGGCTCTCCTTGAGGTAGTCGAGGGCGGTGTCAATGTATTCCACAGTCTGCTGCGTGGAAAGGTCCGGGACGGGACTGTTGTGCAGCTCAACGGCAAGACCCAGACTTGCGACAATCGCAATTGCGGGCGCGCCTCGGGTTCGCATGCTGGCGATGCTGTCAAAGGCTTCCTCGCGCGTGGCTACATTGTCGTAGTGGAATTCATGAGGCAGGCGAAGCTGGTCGAGGACCTCGAGCTTGCCCCGTGAATACTTGACGGCCTGAAGAGTCGACATTTCCTGTAGTGATTAATTGTATAATGAAGGAAGAGAATTGTCGTTCTCATGAGCTGTCTTACTGTCTTACAACTTTGCCCCTCCATCGCCCTATAAATTCTGCCGCGACCCCGCTATAACGTTCACGTTGATGGCGTCAGACAGGGGAGTGGCTCGATTGATGGACGCCACGTGTAGCGCTCACCGCCCTGTGGCTGTGGTGGCTAGTGGTGGCTCGTAGGTACACCCTGGCTCTCCACAGCATTTGGTGGCCCAGCCGTGCTGTCAGGGGCTTGCTTGCCTGAAAGAGGCTGGCCACCAAGGCCACACAGCTCCCAGTTGCGACAGACAAACCAGTCCCCCCATACTGTACAGGAACCTTCCCAACGCTGCTCTCCAAAGTCCAATGGCAATCGCTTTGCCATGGAGCAGCAAGCTTCAACGTCAAAAGTAACAGGTAATTCACATCACCAAAAATAGTCTCCTGTGGGTTGGTGGTCTCGGGCTAATCTCGCTCACCGTCTAGTCGAGTACTTTGACCCTCATAATGTCTACGAGCTCCTGAAACCCGGCCTGATTCCCCGTCTGCCGTTGCACAATCTCCACTGGCAGTCGCATTCAGGACCGCTGCGATCCATCGACACACTTCATATAGAACTGCTCGAGGGCAGCCACGGCCAGAAGCAGGAGAAGCCCGGAAGCCCTGCGCCAGCTAGACAGCCGGCGACGCCCGAGATCAAGGACGATGGCTTTCAGACGCAGGCGGTGGGCGGCGGCCAGCCCAAAGCCTCCGAGAGCAGCGACACCCAGCCCGCCTTGGGCAAAGGTACCGTAGGACGGCGCCATCAGATTCCTGGGCTGCGCCGGACGCCGTACCTCAAAGTCCTCCTCGTTCGATGCGACGACAACGAATCATACAAGAGCACCGTTCGCGCAGAGGTTCGCGAATGGATCAAAGAGCACACACCGCCCGCGAGCTCCTCCAAAAAGGTTAGCAACCAGGAGAACCACGACGCGTATGAGTGGCTCATCATTCACGTCGTCATCCCCAACACGGCGGCATCCACGCAACCTCGCAGCAGCAGCAGCAGCAAGACCGAAGGAGGCACGGAAAAGAGCTCCACGTCGCGTTGGAGGACAGGCACCACGCCCTTGATGGAAAAGTTCCGCTCCGACTTCAACAGCTCGAGCAAAGGTGCCCCAGACCGCGTCGCACAAATCCGAATCGGTATCAACGATGTCCCGTACGACTTGCTGCCGCGCGTTGTGCCTGTAGTGCCTTCTGGGTACAATGAAAACGAGCAGGATGCTGAGAGAGCCTGGAACGAGCTGGTGACCAAGTTTAAGAACCTGATCCTCAGCTCCTTTGACCAGCGAGTCACGCAGTACGAGGAAGACATCAAGGAAAAGGATATCCAGCGGACCCTGCCCGGCTGGAACTTTTGCACCTTCTTCATACTAAAGGAAGGTCTGGCGCTTGGATTTGAGAATGTTGGTCTCGTGGAAGACGCCCTAGTTGGCTATGATGAACTTAATGTTGGCCTGGACCTGGTTCTTGCTGAACAGGCCGAGACGGGAGAGCCCGAGAGCCACGGTGGCGCAATGCTGCCCTTTACCGAAGATCTGAGGTTGATTGCGCGCAAGGCCCTAGGTGAAGGCTCGGCGTCCAACGACGAAGAGGCCGTCGACCTCCAGTCGACTGAAAAGCCGTCGCTTGAGGTTGATGACATTCCTATTAGTGCTGTGAAAAAGGCCTACCGCGACATGATTCTGGCCAACAAGGTATCAGTGTTTGACTTTCGATGTTACATATTCTCGCGTCAAATTGCCCTGCTACTGCGACAAGCCAACACATCCGTTACAAGAGAGCAGCTCCTTTCTAGGCTCAAGGAGCAGCAAGAGTCTGTTCTTCACGGTGTAGCACCAATGGCCAAAGCCACCCCCCTTAAAGAAGACGATACTGAAAACCTTGCTATTTTGGCAGAAATCTGTCAGAGGACGCTTGAGTTTGTTCCCTCGCTATCCAACGTCATGCGGCATGACATCATCACATCCCTATCAACCGACTCACCAAAGGGCACAGAAAAGGAGTTTAGCCCTGATGCGTATCAAGTCATTGACAATCTGGTGTCCTCCTTTGCCTTTTCCATTGCTCAGCAAATTCTTGCCCAAACGGCCACAAAGGCATTACCAATTCCGCCGTCGTCTCTCCCCCCCGCAAACGATACTGAGCAGAAAATGTCAATCCCCGAACCCAAGACGATGATGCATCCAGCCAGAAACTCGTCTCTAAACGATCGATCACCTAGAAACCCACCACCTAGCCCAGGCTTTCCAGGTCCCGGACGTGCGCCGGGCGACGATAAAAATACGCCCTTCTTGAAAACAGGCATCGAAGAGCTGGCTGCAGGCCGTGCTGAGCTGTATATGATGTCAAGGAGCATTCTGCAACGACTGGGGAGAATTCGCGGCTGGAGCACCGGCTGGGACGAGGCTCCGATTGTGCACGACTCGGGTATAGAGGATATGGAGGAGATTAACCTTGATGATGATGATAACGACAGCAATGATGATGATTCAACAAAGAGCGAACAAAAATCAAGTACAGAAGTGACGCCCAATGGCGGTGGAATCCGCAGCCAGCTGCTCCTATCTGCGACGGAAAACTCTCAAGACTTTTACCGTCTCTATGAGATTTTGACCGACAAGGCGCTACGCCATTATACAGTGGCAGATCAGCAAAGCACGGTGCAGACGACCATTGCCGACCTAGCGGTCTTGAAATTTTTCCTAAAGGAATACGCGGTGGCCAAGGCATATTTTGACAAGGCGCTGCAATTTTTTAGCGAATCGGGCTGGAGCATGATTGAGCTCTCGATGCTCGTCATGTACCTGCAGTGTCTAAGCGAACGCAACGCCAACCTCGAGTACGTGCGGGCTGCATTGCAGCTCCTGACAATGTCGAGCGCCGCCGAATTCTCTCGCATACAGGACTCGTCGGCGCGCCGGCTGCGGCCAAAACAAGAGTCGGAAGACTCACCTATCAAAGGCGTTGTCGCAAAGCTTTGTGATTTGGCGTCGTCCCTGCGCAGCGATGTTCGGTCGCCGTTATCACTTTTTTTTACGAATGTAGAGCTCCTAGGGACACCGGTTTATGATGAGGGCAGAGACAGATGCTCCATTACAATCGGTGTATGGAGTCTGCTGCCTGACGACATTACGCTAGACAGGATTCTGCTAAAGGTTTCCGGTGTCGACGAAGGCCCGATAAAAGATTTAACCTTTGAAAGCAAGGGAGATGTTATATTGAAGCCGGGCAAGAACAAATTGTCCGTCTCCAACAATGTGAGTTTTGCCATTTATAACCGCGTTGAATGTACCGCCGCTAATGCGGTTTCCAGTCTGTTATTCCAGGTAAATACAAGGTCAACCATTTTGGCCTGCACGCTGGCCGCCTTTTCCTCCACTACGACGCCGACGTCAACACGTCGCAGTCCTCTGCGGCCGGTGCCATTTTCAAACAACCCGAGTTCACATTGTACCAGCATTCAAGGGCTCTCGATGTCGACCTCAAAGCCGCCAAGCACACTGCCCTGGACAAGAACAACAGCCTCGACATCACCGTCAGCACCGGCTGGAACTCGCTCAAGCGCTGCGAGGTCCGTATCAAGCCCAACTCGGGCGGCTTGCGGTTACTCACCACCGAGACCAAAGTAGTCGGCTCCGAACTCGAGCTGGCGAAGCCGCCCGAAGCAGGCACCTTCGTCTTCAACGCCGTTGCGTCTGACACGTCTGTTACGCTGCGCTTCCCTTTCTCTACCGAACTAGATCTCGACGACGTCTTTGCCCGGATCGAAGTCAACTACGTCACCGATGCCGACGAATCCTACCACCTCGCCAAGTCCTTTAGCGTGCCCGTCTCCCTCGCCGTCGGGGTTAATGTCCAAGACGTCTTCAAGCACGGCTCGCTCTTTTCGCGTTTCAACGTGACCACGGCAACAACGGGGCCGCTGCGCCTCTACAAGAGCGAGCTCCTCGACTCGGAGCTCTTTGCGGCTACTTCTGGCGGTGAACCGGTTGCCCCCATCACAGTGTTCCCCAAACAGTCCGCCAGCCTCCTCTATCGTGTCCGCCGCACGAGCACGGCGCGCGCCAAGACCCGTGCAGCCAGGACAATGTATCTCCGGCTGCATTACACGCAGCTCCACACAGAAGTGGGCGACCTCGTTCGCGCCTCCATCACCGAGGCGTTGCGGTCTGAGTCGGGTGGTGGCCTCGCGCAGTACACGCGCGCTGTCCTCGCCGCGCTGGCCAAGGATCTCAAGCAGAGCCTGCAGCCGCACGACCTCGAGCGCGCCGCCCTCCTCGGCGCGGTGTCCACCTCGTTCCTCCAGGGCGTGGCCTGGGAGAAGCGCCTCCAGGGACTCGCCTCCGACGCCGTCGTCGCCGGCCTGGCCGCATGCCTGCGCACCTGGCAGACGCAACACCGACACATCCCCATGGCCAACAACACGAGCCCCGCCAGCAGCGGCGGCGAGGTGGCGTCCATCCTTATCCCCGTCGAGGTGCCCTCGCTCACCATTGTTCACACTGCCGACATTCGCTTCCAGAAAGCAGCAGCAGCAGGAGGAGGAAACGACGAGGCTACACCGACCATCTTCCTCAACCAGGTCCTTCATGCCACGCTGCATCTAAAGTGGACGCGCGTCTGGGATACCGAGAGCACGCTCGCCGATGACTTGGAGTTTAGCTACGACGTCTCCGCCAGCGCCGATGCATGGCTCATTGGCGGCCGGCGCAAGGGCCACTTTATCATTCCCGGATGCACCACCACCACCACCGCCGCCGAGGGCGGCGTGTCGTCGACGCCAGAGACAGAGGCCGAGATTCCACTGATTCTTATCCCGCAAAAGCAAGGCTGGCTGCCGTATCCGGGCGTGGAAATCCGTCAAGTGCACAGTGAACCGCAGAGAAGCAGCGGTGGCGACCCCCCCAGCCATACTATCGAGGTCGATTGGAGGAATTTGGGCGAAACGGTACGGGTCGTCAGTGACAAACAGGCGCTCACCGTCAGCCTGGACGCAAGTGGCCCCTCGGGTGGACCGTTGGTCTTTGAGAGTGAAAGCAGGCCAAAGGCTGAGGGTATTCGAATAGTTGCCTAGTGGACAGCAGACAGCTACACACGATTCAGGAATGCATGTATCAATGGAATGACAAAATCATGTATTAAAACGCTCCATATTAGAAGCAATGGAAATACTGCAGTGGTGTAACAAGTAAAACTAGGCGTTTACCCACAAACCAACCCGGGCATATTAACACGCAGTACAAGAGATATTGCACTCAAAGTCATGGACGCCTAAACCCAAGGCTCCAAAATGTAACAACTACCCAGAAGCTCAATGCTACTAGAGACTGGCATAAATTTACATGCGTCGTTTAAAGAAATTACCTCTAATCAGACGTTGGCCTTTTCTCCCAATGGGTTGAGTCGAATGCGTGGGCTGGCCCGGCGGGGCTCCTCATCATCCTCAAAGGCCTTCGAGGCTGTCGGTGTAAAGTTACGAAGCCGCTTCACTGACTTTTCCACACATGACTTGGCGCCTTTTTTATAAAGTCAGTGTTTTGGCCCCTGTAAATATATTCCCAAGGAGTACATACTGTTGCATGGTTAAGGACTGACATCAGGTGGCATAAGAGTTGCTGTGATGCTGCTTCCGCTAGCCTTGTAAAGTTGCTGCGATACTTTGCGAACAGTAACTGATTCTTCATTTGTGGAAACAACCGCATGCGCAGATGGAGATATTGCAACCTGTCTGGTTTTATTTTCCTTTCGTGATTTCACCTCCATAGCTGGGGTCGGGACGAGTGACGGTGGTGTGGCTGTTGACTGGCTGAGGAACGAGGTGTTTATACTCTCTTCTAGTCCTCTGGGAAGAGGACTGTGGCTCGAGAAGACCGGAAATGGTATACCTATGATTGTCAATAATTGCCAAAGTTGTACTGTACCGTGACGCACCTTCGGCCTGTGTTGTGTCCAGTCCACAAGTTGTAGGGGTGTTGGTCGGCACTTTCATGTGCGCCATGTCCGCCTCGTCATCGTTTTTGCCCGCAAAGCTGGCTGTAATTTGCTCCACAAGAGGAGGTGTCTGGGTTGCGGAAACATAGTCTGGCATGCTGGTGTCGGTACTCGACTTTCGCCCAGCGCGACTTGCTCTGTGCGAATTGACGTTGAGGCTCGCGTCGCCATTGAGTCCCATACCGATACCACTGAGCCACTCAAAATAAGCATTAGCTTCGACAAAGGGATCAGCTGCAGTAGGGTTGAAGTTTGGTTGAGACTCTTGGAAATCATATGTTGGTTGCTTTGGATCAGGGCGATGCTTCATCGTCTGGGAGCGACTCGTAACACCGGCCATGACCTGAGCCAATGAAGAACTGTCAGGCAGACCAAGATACCGAGAGCGAGGAGAGTGAGCGTGGAACACTCCAGTCTCCAACTGCCTGGCAGGCGGGACCGAAGAAGTAAATGGCACTGTGCGCCACATCGCAGCGTTTGGCCACGCAATGCCCGAGCTCTCGAGGATATCTGCCAGACTGTTAGAACAAGCCATGAGCTAGACACGGCCACCATACCAAGCGGTGCATGCTGAAATGAGAATGCAATCACGTTTTTGATCCTCTCTAGAGGCATTGATAGAGAATCGCGGGGATAACTCTCGCTGATGACAACTTTGATGCGACCCAAGTCATCAGCGGGGCTCCAGTAGCTCTGATTCAGAAGCTCTCGCTGGAAGTTTGGGAAGTTGAGCGATTCCATTTCTCCATTCTCGGATATTTCTACCAGGCATTACAACATTAGAATGTACATGTTGGGTTCGAGGTAGGCCGTACCGAAAGAGTTTTTCAAGACGTTTGGCCATGGCCCGGCTTGATTCATCAAAGACGTCCTACAAATTGTAAGCAAAAGTCGAAGAGGGGCACTTTGAGGAATAGGCTGACGAAACCAGCTGGCCATCCACGAATAGACGAGCCTCAAAGACTACACTATCTGCGTGCTTTCCGTATGCCCGAGTATACTGGCTAATCGGTGGCGTGGACCAGGAGTGGATGGACAGCTTGTACGGAGCACCCGGTGCCAGACTCGGGATAAAACAGCAAACTGTCGGAATACCATGGGCTCCATGGATGTGGGATAGTTCTAGGGTAGAATTAATGACATTGAAGAGGAAGATGGGAAATTTGGAAAATTTACCGCCGTCATGGACCACATGGCAGGCTACTTTGAACTCTTTCAGAGGAACCTTGCAGTCGCGCGGGAATAGAAGAATATCCCAGTCCTCGTACCGCATAGTGTCGGGAATCTTCAAAGGGTATGGAAAGCAAAGGCTAGCACCGAGCCCCGAGGTTCAATGGCGGTGATGTTCCGTCAGATAATCGGCCTGCTCAAGACAAGTGTTGGCATTAGCATCAGAGGAACAAAGCCGCAGTCCAAACTGCCACGGACATGAGAAATAACAGTAATCGGACGAATGTTCCTGTTAACTGCAACTACAGCAACCAGTGGCGTGGTTTGAGTAGCGAAAAACAGCTGCAGCAGGAGTAGACGAACAGAGATGGACAGGAGAGCCTGAGAACGCCACTGCCAATCGTGTACATGGAGCATGTAGTTCAGCGTAGGGGAGGCATAATCGTCTAGCTAACAACGATGGAAAGCAGTTAGAAGAGTTTCTTGCTCAAGTGTCGAATTAAGAGGAATAGATACCAAGAAATGCCGTGCTGTGGCAGGCAGGTCAATGATCCAGTTGTGTGAGTTTGCAGCTGGCAAACACGTTAGCAGCCGCCAGACTTTTGCAGTCGACAAGACATCACTTGTAGACAACGGACCACCTGCTTATACCAAGTAACTCTTTCACATTAATCCAAGCCAATTGTTTTTCTACTTTTTTTTCTTATGTTTCTTCTCGACATCAACACAAATGCAAGCGACTCTTCCTATAAAACTCTTGCAACTTGTCAACTGCTCGATAAAAACTCCCATTTTTAGCTCGGGTTGCTTTAAACTCGTGTTATACAGCCATACTATCAGTATGCTATTTCAACAACGTAACGCCTTGTGTCGCTTCGGCAGAACCAGGATATCGAATGACAAAGCAACACGACTCTTCCTTCCCACTAGTACCATGCCTGTGTATGTACAAAAGAGATTTCGGTTTAGTCTTGTGGTCTTGTAGTCTAAGGTTCCTCATCTCCCTCCTTGCGTGCCTATTAGATGTTAGCGGCGCTCCTCGTTATTCTGTCACTGTTGCGTAACATACTCTCACGGCACCAGGTCCACCAAGCTCCTTCTCCAGGCCGCCCTCAAATTCGCGGGGGTATGAGGGCCTATCGGGGTAGTTTAGGTACACGAGGCCGGTGACACCGAGGAAAGTAGCGACAAAGGTGCCAATCATGATGAGACCAGGACCAGTGGTAGTCCAGGTGTAGTCCCAAGGCGAGAAGATGCCGAGCACATCGTTGTCTTCGTGGACGGGCTCACCAAAGTTTCGTCTCTCCTGGGGATCCCACCACTGAGCATGGGGATCACGGTGCTGTCTCTTGATACGAGGAGGGTTGATGTAGCCGCCGTTCTGCGTCAAAAGTTAGCCGACTTGTCTCTATTCCCACCATGTCGGAAAGTCGCTCGACTGACCATGCCGGGGTCCTCGGCCGCGGTGAGGGTGTGAGGCTCGGGATATTTCTCATCGAGAGTACGCTTATCGGCGTAGTGAGTCGGTAGGTAGGCTCGGCGCTGGGCAATTGGTGAGCGGCGAGCAGCGGCAGCAACAAGGCTGGTGCGCAGGGCCGAAGAGCGCACAATTCGTTGGGGAAGCATCTGCGTCGGGAGACCAATGTTAATTTTGGGTGATTACGAAGGCATGCGGCGACAGTCTGACGACGCACCTGGGGCGAATTGACTGCGTTGCGGCGACAACGAGCTTTGGGATTGATGGCTTGTCGGAGAAGCTGTCAAGCAGTAGGCTTTTGGTCGTGAGGATCTGGCCAATTCCGGTGCCTGAGGCAGCAATGCAACCAGAGCAAAGTCGCGCGACACAAACGGAGCTAGCCTTGATCGGGCTGCTTTGTGACTTATAATGGGAGCTTGCTTGGGGTGTAGTGTGCATTCGCTCCGGTGCAAGAAAGATAAAATAAAATTATAACGTAAAGCACATGAGAGAATAGTGTACAGTAGTTGAAAAATATATTCCACCAATATTAATGATGCTAGTGATGTATACAGCCATCCAGTGCTGTTGTACGAGTACGAAGCTCGAGGGCGCTGGCCCCACCACACCCGATGCTACAGGCAGCTTCTGATTTAGGAACTAACTTAGGGGGGTCGAATCGCCACTACAAGGGCTGCTCCAGCTATCTCACGCCCCGTGTCGTGCGCTGCGCGTTTCCTCAGGGCACAACTCATCATCTTCTCGCCAAAAAGTTTTGCCCGCGACATCCAGAGACAACCAGATTCAGCTCTAGCACCACCCATGAATCACTGACTATGAAAAGATTTTGCGCAGGGGTTTGGAAATACGATTTGCACCTATAGATTTTAAAATTCTGCAATAAATGCCATCGGCGCGGAGACAAACGCCTCCCACTCTGGCTGGTTCTGTGTCGTGATCATGGCAGGCACCGCGTCGCCAGGGGAACCTGAGCCTGTCAACGACCTTGCCATCCCCAAACCAGAATCCGAGGATGCTCACGGCTTGAGATCCAAGCAGCAACACTTGGACGGACAATCTGCCACGGTTCAGACAAACGGACACGCGCCCGACGACACAACCCTCGCCTCCAACGGCCACGATACAGACCCCCACGATACTCACGACCATGACGACTCGGAGCGTCCGACAAAGCGCCAACGAACGCGAGATGCAACACCGCCATCGAGTGCGCGGAAGCCGAAGCCAGAGTCCCCGCCGTGGAAGCGAGCCGCTGCCGAAGGGCCAACCTCCTTTACCGAGAACGGGCGGCGCAAGTCTGGTCGAATCAACCTGCTCCCATTGGAACTGGTGCCCCAGGGCAAAACAAGAACGACTAGGGGATCCCGTGGAAGCGGAAGCGCACAGACGAAAACTCCCAAGAAGGAGGACCATGCTACCCCGGCGAGGACCTCACGAACCGCCGCTGTGACGCCAGTCTCGCGGCAGGCTCGAAAGCCATCCATCTCGCAGTCTGCGCCGAATTCTTCATCAAAATCTGCCTCAAAGCGGGCAGCTCCCACACCGAGATCAACAATTCGCTCCCGACGCCGCACACCGTCCCCCTCTGCGCCACCCACACGCCATTCGACACGACCGACACGATCGTCTCGCCATGCCGACGCCGACGGTGCCGAAGAGGCAGATCTGCTGAGCCGATCCCCACGAATTAAGTTGCGTGTTGGACGTTCTGGATTCATCCCACTGGTTCACCCAGGGCAAGTACCCAAGCGACCCAGGATTGGTACCACCTTCGAAGATTTCTGGACTCGTGCTGGTGGCTTGCCGGTGGAAGAGGGTGGCCTGCATACGTCGGAGGACGGCCCATACTATACCGAGGAGCTGGCTCGAAAAGAGGCCATGACTATAATGCGAATTGAAAAAGAGGCTGAGCCTGGAGGTCTTCTCGCACCTGGCCGTTGCTCCCTGTTTGCGCCCGAAGGAGACGATGATGTTCCGAGACAATGGGCGCGGCAGGATCACATGGTCAAAGCAGTGGCCAATTTCCGGAAGCTACTCGTGGGAGAACAGCAACGGCACAGATTTACTGCTAAGAAGCTAGCAGAGGCTTGCCGTGACGAATGGATACGAAGGCAGCCGAAATCGACCGAGCAGCTCGAAGCCGAGGCAAGGGAGCTCTGTCTTGCTCGATACAAACTAGTGCTTAAAGGCTTGACAGGAACATGGGAAAATGTGCGTGCCTATGTCAACAAGCAGCGGCTGGAGGAATGGGAGGTGGAGGAGCAAAAACGAGTCAAGGCCGCGTTGAACGAGGCCGTCAACCTTTCCGAACAAAAACTCCAAGCCAGGCAGGCCGGCCTTGATTCCGAACTTGTATCGGAAGATGACGGGTTTGATGATCTTAGCGACGACATGAGCGAGGGCATGAGCGGAATGGAACAGGGCGATTCGGATCTTGCCTCAAACGAAGGTAGCGACGACGACGACTCGGATGAGGATAGCGATGTAATGTCATCCTCCGAAGACGAAGATGGCGATGACGCCAAGGACATTGCCGACGAAGGATTGACACAAGAACAACTCCGAAAAAAATACGCCAATATTCCTGATTTCGACCCAGGCAGCAATGAGGAAGAGGCTACGGATGCCGTCACCGACGCACCTACAGACGCCGCGACAACGCAAGTCGGAGCAGAAACAACCGACGCTGGTGCCGAAACGACCGACGAATCTATTGATATGGATGATGACTTGGGGTCAAGCGATGATGGAGGAGCCGGCAGTGACGACTCCGAGGAGGAAGAGTCAGACGATGACGCCGGAGGCATGCTCGGACTTTTGTTTGGAAAATCAGAGATTAAAAAGTTTAAACAAGAAGTCGACAGCGAGGCGCCCACAGTTCAAGAGGAGGATGAGCAACCGGACGTGGCAGTCGACGTTGCGGAGGACCATTCCATGCACGGCGACGGCGCTGACGAGGAGGACGAAGTCTCACTTATCCAGCACCCGGACGCACTCGATAAAGTAGAACCGCAGCCGGCAGCGGAGAAGGAGGCCAACGGGGTGAACGGTGTACACGTCAATGGAGAAGATGAGGGCGTGATTGAGTCGCATGCTGACACAATGGATATCGACATGGAAACGGCAGAACCCGTGGCGGAAGAGGAACCCGTCAAGGTTGAAGATGGAGCTCAAACAGCAGATCTCGTGGTGGAAGAAGCAACCGCCGAGGCCGAAGAGAAGGAGTATACCATGTCAGATGCTCCCGCACCAGAGGTGACGACGGATCAAAAGCCTGCTAGCCCAGAGACGGACGGAGTCTCAGTTGCGCAAACTCTACCTCCTACTCAATCACCGGCTACGAGCGAAACCAAGGACTCAGAAACGGATTCATCATCAGCCCTTGTACCGGCAAAGAGCAAATCAGATGATAACAGATCGGCATCCCCGAGTAACCAATCGACTCACAAGACAGAAGTGCCATTTCTCCTTCGCGGCACTCTTCGCGAGTATCAGCGGGATGGACTGGACTGGTTGGCTGGACTGTATGCCAACAACACGAATGGTATCCTAGCAGACGAAATGGGTCTAGGAAAGACTATTCAGACAATTGCTCTTTTGGCGCATCTGGCTTGCCAACACGAAGTCTGGGGACCTCACTTGGTTATTGTGCCCACGAGTGTCATGCTCAACTGGGAAATGGAGTTTAAAAAGTGGTGCCCAGGATTTAAAATTCTAGCCTACTATGGTACCCAAGACGAGCGAAAGAGAAAACGACAAGGATGGAACAATGATGATGTGTGGAACGTGTGCATCACTTCATATCAACTCGTACTACAGGACCAGCAAGTGTTTAAACGTCGGCGATGGCATTACATGATTCTCGACGAAGCGCACAACATTAAAAACTTCAAGTCGCAGCGATGGCAAACGCTGCTCGGCTTCAACACGCGCGCACGACTGCTACTGACTGGCACGCCGCTGCAGAACAACCTGACGGAGCTGTGGTCACTCCTTTTCTTCTTGATGCCGGCGCAGAATGGAGAGGGTGGATTTGCAGATTTGCAAGAGTTCCACGACTGGTTCCACAAACCCGAGTCCCAGATTCTGGAAAGTGGACGCGACCAGATGGACGAGGAGGCCAAGGCGATCATCTCCAAACTTCACAAAGTGCTGCGGCCGTATCTGCTGCGGCGTCTCAAGGCCGACGTGGAGAAGCAGATGCCAGCCAAATACGAGCACGTGGAGTTTTGCCGCCTCTCCAAGCGACAACGCGAACTGTACGACGGCTTCCTCTCTCGATCGGACACGAAAGAAACGCTCTCGTCGGGCAACTACTTGTCCATTATCAACTGCCTGATGCAACTGCGCAAGGTGTGCAACCATCCTGATCTCTTCATCGACCGACCCATCATGACGTCGTTTCGCCAAGGGAGCTCTGTGCCGGCCGAGTACCAAGTGGCAGAGCAGCGTGTGCAGCGGCTTCTCCTGAGGGAGAAACGGATGAGCAAAGTCGACCTCCGGTTTCTCAACCTTGTCCCGACCATGTACGAATCGCAGTCGAGCGCGCACTGCGAGCGTGCTGCGCAGCTCAGCGCGTATCGCTCCATGATTGACATGAAGGAGGCGCAGCGGGCTCGCGCGCAGCATGCGTATGCACATCTGGACCCCATGACGGTAGAATCCACAGTGGAATACCTGGAGAGTGTATCGAGATGGGGCCGATTCGAGGAGCTTCAGCACTTGGTGTATGTGAATGCACTGCGGCGGCAGCAGCGGCCCGTGTACGGGTCAAACATTGTGGAAATGCTGACAATGGACGCGCACAAGCGACCGTGCCGACCGCGACCCAAGGTGTCCAAGTTTATTATGAGCTGGTTCGAGGACGAATCCACGTCCATCGGTGCGCTGACGCCGAGTCTCGACGAGCGGTCTGCAGCGTACAAGCCGCTCATTGAAAAGTTTACTTGCGTCACGCCGGCGGTGGTGACGAGAGACATGAACCAGGTTCTGCTAGGACGCAAGACGGCGGCGCACTTTACGGACGAGGACCTGAAGCTCTCTGCGCCGGTGCGGTGGGCGCCTTTCCTGCCCAAGGAGGCGCCGGCGGATCCGTGGCATGAGGCGCGCATGCGGCACACGATTCAGTTTCCGGACAGGCGACTGCTGCAGTACGACTGCGGAAAGCTGCAGGCGCTCGACAAGCTGCTGCGCAAGCTGCAGTCGGGGGGCCACCGCGCGCTCATATTCACGCAAATGACCAAGGTGCTAGACATTCTGGAGCAGTTTCTCAACATTCACGGGCACAAGTACCTGCGGCTGGATGGATCGACCAAGGTGGAGCAGCGACAGATTCTGACGGACCGGTTCAACAATGACACGCGCATTCTCTGCTTTATCCTGTCGACGCGATCGGGCGGTCTGGGCATCAACCTGACGGGGGCGGACACGGTCATCTTTTACGACCAGGACTGGAACCCGGCCATGGACAAGCAGTGCCAGGACCGATGCCACCGGATCGGGCAGACGCGGGACGTGCACATTTACCGGCTGGTGAGCGAGCACACGATTGAGGCCAACATTCTGCGCAAGGCGTCGCAGAAGCAGATGCTGGACGACGTGGTGATTCAGGAGGGCGAGTTTACGACGGACTACTTTAACAAGATGACGATTAAAGACGTGCTGGCGGATAAAGTGGACGACACGAGCGAGGGCGTGTCGGCGGCGGACGCGGCGCTGGACCGGGTGCTTGGGGGAGGCGGCGGGGAGGGTAATAACAACGCGCGGTCGGTGGGCCGGGCCCTGGAGCAGGCGGAGGATAGGGAAGATGTGGTGGCGGCGCGGCAGGCGGAGAAGGAGATTCACGATGATGATGCGGATTTCACGGAGAAGGGGCCGACGACGAGCGGACAGGCATCCGGGACGTCGACGGCACGGCAGGGGACGCCGCTGGACAAGGTGGACGAGGAGGTGGTGTTTGGTGATGATGGCAAGGTGGTGGAGGTGGAGTACAATGCGTACGGGGAGCGGATGGGTACGATTGACGAGTTTATGCTGGCGTTTATGCGGGAGGCGCTGCGGTACACGAAGCTGGATCTGCCCAAGGACAAGAAGAAGAGCAAGAAGAAGGGTAAAGATACGCGAAAGCGATGAGGAGAGAAAGAAGGAAGAAGCAAGAATGGAAGAAAGAACAAAAGAACAAAGAACAAAAGAACAAAGAACAAAAGAACAAGAGAAAAGAAGAAAAGAAACATGGAAGGAAGCAAGACACTCTATGGAAATGCATTTTGGGTATGGGTCTTGAAGATTCAGATGCAGACAGGGATTGGCATGTACACTACTACTCTGCTCCAAGCGGATGGCATAAAGGGGTTGATTTTGTGTTGATTTTGGGATTGTCTTTGTTTTTGCATTATTGCCTGGCGTAATGGGGGCTCTCGGTTGCTACACATTGGATTTGAATGAAGTGATGGTTCTCTCACTATCTTTGTTCAAGGCGGATAAAAAAGTTTACATGGAATTGGAAATGGAGGGTTGGATGGCTAGTGTAAACAATGTATCAAGTATCAAGTGTCAAGTATCAATGTAACAATACGTGTATACGTGTATACCCGTAATATGTGTAATATGTGTAATAGTGTAATAGTGTAATAGTGTAATAGTGTAATACGTGCAATACGTGCAATACGTGTGAATAGGCGAGTGTAGTTGGAAATGGTCATGAGCTAAGCCAAGTGATGATGATGTGATTATGAGCGGAAGAGACGGAAGAGGCGGACAAGATGTGAATGGCTGAATGGCTGAATGGCTGAATGCTGAATAGGCTGAATAGGCTATGAATAGTACAATACAATGCTGCGCCAAAACGTGGCCAGCCACAGCAAGCCTTGATTATTATCCCATATCTGCGTGACATATAAATAACCATTGCCCCGTACTGGTAGCTGGGCTTTATTGGCTGTGAGGATCAGTGCCTGATAGGGCCGTGGCAAGGCATTGGCAGGATTGGCAGGATTGGCAGACAGTGGGCAGTGGGCGCCATAATGTAACGCTGGCATGCGGCTTTCAGTGGGTTTCCCGCTGCCCACGGGCCACTGCCCAGCCAACTAGCCAGGGGACTCGGTACAGTCGATGGACGGCAGATTGAAATGAAGGTTCAATGAATAGTCTTTTTATTTTATAATTATAATTTTATTTCAACTCTCTTCTGGCCAAGTTTGGAATGTAAACATTTATTCATGCAAGTGTAAATGTATAATACTCACCTCTGCGTGATATCACAAGTACCTCTCCATACTCGAATAGCCGCAAGGTACTTGGCTCTGCCGGCCAGATGCTGATCAGTGGACACGTCAGGCCACCGCTGTGCTGTGCTGTTCACTGCTGTGCTGTCCCCTGTGATCCCCTGTGATCCCCCAGTGATGCCTGGCTTCGGTCGCCTCAGTCCCACCGCTTCTTGTTCCTGATCTTCAAACGCATCCTTCATCCCAACGCTGCACGCCTCTGCCACTGAAACATTTTCCGCCTCTCAACCTGTCTCTCACTCCCTGGCTGCGAATGGGCCTTGATCTGACAAAAACTGGTGGCTCTAAACGCATCCCGACCACTGATACAACCCTCCTCCCGCCATCTACGGTAACCCCTGCCTCTGCCTGGTAGGAGGGTTGACGCGCCGCCCACCTCTTTTCTGCTGGGTGCCCGCCACCTCCCCCGGATTCCCATTCTCGATTCCACCATTCCTTTTCAACCTTCAATTCTCTCGGCGACTCGGTGCGCATCGGACCGTCAATCGCAATGCAGGCTCCGGCCAAAGCCAATGCCGACTACCAAGTTCGGAGGACAAAGGTATGCTGCCGCCAAAAGCCCACGACGACATAATGCCCAGCGCCACCCCTGTGCTATACTTTTTTGCTTTTGCTTTTTTTCCATTTGCCCTCTTGATGGCGCGGATATCTCTCCGCGTGTGCGCCTCACTGGAACAAAATATTACTGCTCAGAAATTTCTGATTTTACAATCTGTGGTTTTGCTAATCATCATGTGTGCCCTTCTCTAGCTTGCCAATTCCTACCAAGAGCTCCTCAAGTACGTGCTGCCCAGCCTCGCCACATAATGGCTGCCAACAATGGCCCTCCTTGCGCCCGGCGCAACTAACCCTCTTGTAGTGAATTCTCAAGCAACGATCTCAAGTCGGTCGGAAACTATACCCTCGGACGCTTGATTGGCAAGGGATCCTTTGGAAAGGTCTACCTGGCCACCCACAAGCTCACCAATGGCTCCAAGGTTAGTGTCTGGCCCGTCATTCTGTCGCCCTTTTCTTCCCCCGGCTGCTAACCTCTCACCAGGTCGTTCTCAAGTCGGCCAACAAGAGCGACTCTAACCTCGCTCGCGAGATTCATCACCATCGACAATTCGTCCATCCACACATTGCCCGATTATACGAAGTCATAGTTACAGAGAGCCTTGTCTGGCTTGTTCTGGAGTACTGCTCAGGTAGGTCGTTGTGCTGCTCGTACAACTTGCATCCCTCGACCGTCACTAATCAATCGCAGGCGACGAGTTGTACAACTATCTACTCGATCACGGCCCCCTCTCCGTCGACAAGGTGCAAAAAATCTTTGCGCAGCTCGTTGGCGCAGTCAGCTATGTCCACATGCAATCCTGCGTCCATCGTGACCTCAAGCTCGAAAATATCCTCTTCGACAAGCATGAAAACGTCAAACTAGTCGATTTTGGGTTTACAAGAGAATATGAGGGCAGGGTCAATCACCTACAAACCTTTTGCGGAACGATATGCTACTCAGCGCCAGAGATGCTCAAGGGCGAAAAATACGCCGGCGAAAAGGTCGATGTCTGGAGTCTGGGCATTATTCTATACTCGTTACTCTGTGGCGAGCTGCCGTTTGATGACGACGACGATAATGTGACACGATCGAGGATTCTCGCCCAAGAACCAAAATATCCGGCCCATATACCCCAGGACGCCGTGTCACTGATCAAGGCTCTGCTATCAAAACGGCCTATTTTACGACCAAGCCTGCCCGAGATTCTGGCACACCCTTTTCTAGCTGACCATGCCGCCGCTCAGCAGGCCATTCTCGAAATCAAACCACAGCCGCCCTTTGCGTCGCCCCTAGAAAAGGACTGCCTTCAGCGCATGAGAAGCGCTGGCGTTGATATTGACGCCGTCATAGAGAGCGTGCTGGCGCAACGATGCGACGCACTCACCGGTTGGTGGATATTGCTGCTAGAAAAGGAAGATCGAAAAATGAAGAGACGCGAAAAGAAGAGGCGAGAAAAGGAAACGGAACGAAGCTTGCGCCGACTCTCAGCCGCCTCAAGTCGACTTGAGCGATTGGCACCCACGCTGCAAGATGTCGACGAGGACGGCGGCCTCACTACACAATTTATTCGCCTCGGCGACCAACCTGGCCAGCGACGTGGCCGCAGCGAGCGACGAAGCGCGCAGTATTATGATATCACGATAACAGACCTGCCCGAGCTCACTGAAGTGGCAAGGGAAAGCGGCGCGCTGAGCGAAAGTGACACTGCGCGGCCGACTGACAACCAGTCCATCCGGTCCGTCTCAACCTCCTACAACCACAGGCCCATACCACCACCCAAAGAAGGCGTCATTCGCAGCGCAAGGTCGCGCGGATCGACACTCCACCTCATCACAACCGCTGATTCTTTTAGCAGAGCCCAGCAGAGCCCCGGGCTCATGGTCAACGGCAAGGCCCTCAACGGTTCGTCCAAGCCCAAGAAGAAGCCCAGCATCATGGCGCATTGGAAGCACTGGACGCACTGGTTCAAGGAGAACACCAAGGTCCGCCGCAAAGGACACGTGCGCCAGGCTAGCAGCAGCACGCCCGACCTGCACAACAAGGAAGCCAAGGACGACTCGGACAAGGACGCCAGCCCGCGCCCGCAGACGAGCAAGTACCCCAACTCGTCCAGCACCGCCGGCATCCACCTCACAGCGGCGCTGCCCAAGGGCGTCGTGGCTAACGGCCACTATGCCAAGGCGGCCTCGCCCGGACGACGGGTGCTCTCCAAGAGCAGCACCATGACGAATGCCAGCAGCCTGACAACATTGGGGCAGCCGCAGCCGCAGCGGCCAAGGGTCTCAACCACCTCGCACGCATACAAGAGACAGTCGCTGTCGCCTGCGCCCATGACGCCGCGCTCCATGGTGCGACGGTCCTCGGCTGGTCTCCGCGGTCGCAAGTCGACGTCATCCTCTGTATCGTCGGTCCGCTCGCTGCATCACCACCACCATACACATTCCAAAGCGTCCTCGACGAGCTCAGCGGGGTCCGTGTCGGGCGTCAAGACACCGCTGGGCCGCACACACTCGCCGCACCACTCGGTCAAAGTCCTCCCAGCGACGCCGACTTCATTTGCGTTTCCGTCAAATATTCGTCTAGTCCGCGGGTCACCCGCACCCGCGCCCTTGCAGCTCTACAACGAAGGCATGCCGGGCGGAGGAGGCGGCGGCGGAAGCGGCCTGTACCACCGTGCGCCGGGCTCACCGAATCCCTTTGCAGGCGGCGTGCAGTTTGCCAAGCGCAAGAAGAATCTCTTCAAGGGGCCTAGTCTAAACCTCCCCACGATTTCCTCCTCATCTAGGGCGTCGAGCGCCGGTGGGTCGCACTCGCGCAGCGGCAGCGGGTCCAACAGGCGGCGCTCGGGCGAGAGCGGGATCCCGGGGATTCAGGAGGAGGACGAGATGAGCATGATGGAGCATCACCTCCCCCCGCGGGAGGAGGATGAGGAGGAGATTGAAGAGGTGGAGATGTTTAATCCGATTGTGGGCGGGCCGGGGGAGATTGTGGAGGAGCATATTATTGAAGATGATGAGCTGCCGTCGGCGCTGGATCTGAATGATGCGGAGCGACGGACGAGTCTGGAGCATGGTGTGGCGATTGGAGTGAAGTAGACCGGCTATTAACACCTCACTTGACCTGCCGCCTTTATTGTTTTGTTGGAGGTGGCGAGTGTTTTTGAGTTGCAGATCTGGCTTTGCTTTCTTGGCATCTGCATGGCATGTTTCCTTCTTTCACACCCCATTTTTCACATGTTCTTTTTCTTCAACTTTTTTCTTTGACGTTTTATATCATGTTGACATTCCTGCTGGAGGAAAACAATCTATACCCACTTGTTTGAGGTGTGCGAGGATTAGAGGAGATTTAGTATATGCTGAATGAATGTATTTATATTGTACGACTTAAGCGTGAACTCTTTGATGAAGCGGCGATGGCGTATTAATCATCGAATATTAATTATCCAGTATAATCATTGAATATATCATCGAAGACATCATTGTATATTATCATTGAATCTTATCGATCATTTTCATCGAATACATCATTGCATATCATCATTGAATCTTATCGACCATTGTGATCGAATACATCATCGGTTACTATCATCAAAATCATCGAAATCATTGAATATTATAGCTTCGTATATTATTATAGTTAAAATCACGAGGTCCTGTGTGCTGTTTGCCTCATTTTTGCATCAACATGCATTTTTGGACTCAGATTACGTTTGTGCGGTTACAGCTCATTATTCTTCCCGCACTCCGTCACCTCATAGTCGACCGTGTCATTGCCCGTCTTCCAAATCTTGGGCTTAAAGTCAATGTAGACGAGCTCGTTCTTCTCGGGCTTCCAGTCACCGTTGGTGTCGCGGTAGTAGACAATCTCGCTGGAGCCGGCGTCGCGCACCTCGACGGTGGTGTGGGAGAGGGCGCCGTCGGTGGACCAGGCAATGTGGTAGCACGACCCTTCGGCGACGGGGAAGGGCTTGGAGCAGCGGATGTTGCCTTCGGCGTCGATGCACTTTTCGACGGCGTAGTCGAGGACCTGGCCCTTGGAGACGGAGTCGCCGGCTGAAAAGTGTTAGTGAAGACGAAAGTTGAGAGGGTTGGTGAGAGCTTACTGATGACACTGGTGATGGCGAGACTGCCGGCGAGGAACTGCTGGGGAGAAGGCAGAATCATGATGAGTGATATTTTAAGTCGTGATTGATTTGATTGATTTGTTCAAGTTGATTAATGTGATGATGTTTGATGTTGATATGCAAGAACAAAGACTGGGTGGTTAGGATGAACGGTAGTTATGAACTTGAACGAATGCAGACGCCCCAAAGTACCTAACCTGTGAAATCAGGCCGCGTACACCTACAGCACCTGAAACTTGAAAACCGGATTCTTTGGTCCGAGCCTTGGCTTTTGTTGGGCTTGAAGCGGAGTTGGACCTACGCGATCGATGACGATGAGGATATGCCGCTTTGGGAATGGGTTACAAGGCCAGCCCAGGCCAGCCCCGGAGCTTGCGGCTCAGCCTAAGACTTATTAGGTAGGGCATTGTGGCGTTTTTACGCATTAAATTAAGTGGATTGATTCGATGCGGATCTTTTGTTTCTTGTTTTTGATTTGCTATTATTGTTTTGGGTTTGCTGGCCTTTGTTTTTTAGGACAAGAGTCTGGGGTGGAGCGTGGAGACAAAGGGCCGTGTGGGATGCAAGAAATAGACTGCTACGGTTATATCACCCAGGCAGACAGCAATACTGATGAAATATTCGAGCAACAGATTGCCACCTTGATATACACCACTGCAACACATTATATCCGGATTGTGTCATTTCGTCGTTAAGTACAACTATCTATACATGAACCTTGAACCTTGAACCGTGAACCGTAAAAACTCCATGCCATCCAAGAGTCCCCTCCCATTTTCGCCAATACACCCCCGTCTAAAACTGTGTTTAATGCATCATCTCCTTTTCCTGCCTCTTCCTCAGTCTATCCACGACATCATTTCTCTCCTCGCGCAGCGTCACCCACAGCCAAAACCACGCCACCATTTCGATAAACATGAATGTAAAAATGACTCTATTCTTGAGGCCATCGGTCGCAGACCCGCCGCCGCCGCCAAAGAAGCCGGGCTTGCGGCTGGTGCCGGTGGTGTAGGCGCCGAGGGGACCGGTCGGGCCAAAGACGTAGCTGTAAAAGACGAGGCCCATGGAGAACATGAAGCGGATGGGGGCTGCAACTGAAAGTCAGAGAGTGTTTTACGAGTTTTTATGAGTCTTTTCTTCTTCTTCTTCTTTTGAATGCGCACCTTGGGTTCCCCAGTAGTAGAGCGCGCCGAGCTCTTCGGGCATGGACAGGGAGACGAGGTCGCTGAGGCCAAAGAGGGCGAGGACGACGCCGAGAAAGGCGAGCGCTGGGCTGGGAGAGTCGAGGCCACGTGCTGGGGGCTATAGAAGAAGAAAAAGCAGGTTAGTATGCCTCTTGGGATTACGCGATGGAGCTGCGCTGAGTGCGTACCAGTCCCATGCTGCGCCCGAGAATGTAGACGAGAATCTGGTCGTCGACAGTGCCTGGGTTAAAGACCATGAAATATGCCATGGTCAGATGGAATAGGGATATCGAGGTAATGATGGTTTTGGCTGTGATGAGCGCCATCTTGGTCGATTTCGCTGACGGGTTGGCTTTCGCGGTATGCGAGTCTTCTTCTGTTCGTCGCCTGTCCGTCCGTGTCTCGTTTGTCGCCTGAATATGACTATCCAAGCCTTCGTTCTCGTGTGAGAGCTTCTGCTGCTGCTTCAGACCTCAAGTATAGGCCAGCTATCGCAAAAAAGATGAAGATGCAAAAGATCCGTACGTCGTGGGAAGCTTGTCGAGATCGCGTGCCCTTGTGGCTTTTCTTTGATTCATTAATTACCCCTGGCGAATCGGCAAAGTGGGGTGTTTGCAACGGCATTACAAACTTGTGCCTGTAAAGCGAATCAACGGGTCAAAACGGTGGCAGTGCTAATAAAGAACAAACAAACGGTGTTAAACAAGAAAAAGAAAACAAATAAATTAAATTAAATAATAACGAAACGGTAAGCTGCAGCCGGGGAAGTCGGAGAGAATGCTGTGGAATGCTGCGCAGGCTGGTCGCATGAAGCTCTGCACCTTGTATGCCCTGAATATCCCAAGTTGGGCTATTATGGTTGCCAAGAGCGTAACTTTGCAACAAGGTTGGCGTCAGCTCTTAAGGCTCCGATGCAACTTATTTCTGACATTCAAGTTGTATAAAGATGGTGATGCTTTTGGAATAGCAGTCGAGCTGTTACTACTTCAAACCTTGCCACGCGCTACAGCACTTCAAAGCCCTGTAATTTCTCTACACATCAGTAAGCGGCATTCAAATTACTCACTTCCAATAAAATCATGCAAAGCACATATATCAACAGGACTCGTACACCATCATTATGATGATGGCAATGCATTTATTTACCATTTTCAGGGTCGGCCTGCAGAAATGCTGCAGAAATGTTTCTTGCAATACATCGTCTGCGCTACGGTCCAAGTGCTGGGAGAGAGTTCACTTGAACTGAGCTGCGAAAAAGCAGCTGGCCAATTGCATGCCCCTTCAATCTCTCATAAATAACCGCCCTGTCGTAAATCAGCCTTGTATCATGCCCAACATCAGTGTTTGTGCCCAAACGCGACACAGCCACGCCACTTGCAGCCTCAACCCAGCTTGGATGTCTGACCTTCTGCTCCTTGGAAATGTATCCACGAGATTCCAAACCTCTGCATAAGCCTTGTATTGAACAAATCTTGTCAAACCAGTTTATTATCACCATATACGAACATGGCCGAGGTAGTAGGTGTCGTCGCCGCCGGCTTCGCTTTTGCAGAGGCGGTTGTCAAACTCCACACCATCAAGCGTCTATGGGACGATGTCAATGATGTGCCAGATAATATCAAGTCACTCGTGGAAAAAGTCACGCTAATTGGACTGTTGATCGAAGAGATGGAAGCCGACTTGATTAGTCCGAATCTAGCTTGCGCGACAGCTGGCAACAACATCCATACCTTCCTTGTCGCTTCTTGTCGTCGTTCACTGGATGTCTTGACCTTATCAGTCTCTGAGTTATCACAAGAGATCAAATCCAAGAAGCGCATCAAGAGGGCCGTGGTCAAGGGCAAAATCGTACTGAAAAAGGACTTCTGGGCCAGATATGAACAGCGTTTACAACAATTAGCATTGCATCTTGAGCTGACGCAGCAGCAACTGACAATGTGAGTCTCACATGCTCGCAAATTATGCTGAACCACTGGCTGAACATGGTAACAGATGGTTGATAAAACGCCAGCCCGAGATTATTGTCTCTCGCCTTGCGCAGTCGATCAAAGAGGCAGAGCCAAGCCGGACCAGAGACGTGGTCTGCACGACAACATGCTCTAGCCAGAATAAAGACAGTCACAAATTCACAGGAAAAATAACATATAGAACGAGAACCTCGTTACTATTTGGGAGCATTATTATTCATTCGACGCAGAATGGCGGCGCCACCCGGCACGACGTCGAATTTAACCCCCCAAACTGGCTCACACAAAAGGGATGGAGCATCATCACTTCAAGGAGCTACTCTGGATTTAATATTAACCTCCGAACATATAATGTCGTGGAACACGACGCACCAGTTATGAGGCTTGCATATCTTGGAGATATCCCCGGTTTGCTCGATCTCTTTGATAGGAAGCTCGCCTCGCCCTTTGATATCTCAAAGGGGGGAGACAGATTGATAGATGCAAGTATCACTTTACCCCCATCTACTTGACCAAGCTGACTGAGTAATAGTGCGCGATTGTATCGGCCGACGCACAAGTAGTTGCTACAATGGCTGATTGGGGACTGGATCTTGACCAATGCTTCGATCCCACCAAACATATACTTGGTATCTGTTATATGCTCATGCATAGAAACACAGAGAGAATTGAGGAGGTTCATCAACTGGCCTTATCCCGAAATGTCTATGAGAATATTGCCGACTCATGGGATTTCTGCGGCAAGGGAATGTCGAAGAGTGCAAAACTTCTTGTTACAACATGTGCAGCGGCGTCTTACGACGTGGGAACAATCCTACCGTATCTGTGGCCAGGATACTACGATTTACCAGTCGAAGAAAGGCTTAATTTTGCCAGAATGGCCTTCAACTCCAAGGCCTTTAGGTACTTTCTGTGGCCCGGTGGGAGAGTGAGACCAGACGATATTCACACGCTTGAGCAGCGTGGCACTACTCTTCTGTTTGCCATTGCAATGCAATACAGTACCAACACGTGTACAACGTGCAACTCTTCTTCTGCTTGGGATGAAGATTGGCGGCGCCTAGCAAGGGACGTCATTCCATTGACACCTTGGCTCGATGCAATCCGACAGCCACTGACTGATGGAGCGAGTTTTACGCCTAGTGCAGAGCTTTTCGCAGTTATAGCGGGATTTGAAATGGACTGTACATATGCAAGGAAGTTTTACAGAGATATGAGGGGACTTTTTACGGACTATGAATGTCAGATTGACTGTAAATGTGCGGCTCTTGGCTTCCCCTTGAGCGAGAGACGACGTATAGAGGAAAAAGAGCTTGCACTGCAGCGTTGGCTGGAGGACTTGCACATTTGCGGTATTGATTTGAACGTGTACGGCATGATAGCGAAAGAAATGTTCTTTGACCACTTTGAACACGGAGGGATTCCGCAAGAGAGGCTTCGAATTTACACTCGAGGAAGCAGAGACTTCTTGCTGACGTTAGCCGATGTCAGTTACGGTCCCATGCCCCAGGATTGGAAATTCGTGTGGACATTCGACTATGGCGAGATGGTTGCCGAATTTTGGGATTTGATTGAAGATCCACCTGTAAACATGATTGGAGCCTGGGTCGACGACGACTCCGAGGACTATGTTGAAGATTCCGACTCCTCCGACTCTGAGGATGACTCGATGATGACTGGTTTTCAAGTTCCCTTTTGGCTTGATGAAAGAAAGGCTATGGATTGAAAACTAAACGTCTATTTCGACCAAATTGGCTTATGCAGAGCGCATTTGACTGTATCAATCATGGAATTCGTGATGCAATTCCTTGTTTTTTCTCAGCCGCTCATTATGAAAGCCATCCAAAGAAATGCCGAAAACTCGTCCCCCCTTTGACACCATTCAGCCAGTTCCTCTGTAAAATGCAGACCGTCTATATTGTTGTCTATGCCATCGCTCTGCCGCACGGAATACTTTAGCAGGAGCAAGTCGCCGACCGTCACGCCGCTCCTTCCACGCTTCTTCTGCGTTATAACATATAGTTGGTGGCGTTTCTCCCACTCCTTGTCGGATATGTATTCCCATAGCTCACGGTAGCAGGGCAGAGGCAAGGGAATCACCTCTGGGCATGTACCCTTGGAAGGAGTGCGAATATCTAGGTGGAAGAGCGAGTCGATAATGTACAAGACGCAGCCAGCTCTGGCAGATCCGTTTCTGTCAGCATGCGAAAATGTTTGAGGGAAATAATTTTTGTTTGCGTACCTTCGTAGGCTCTCTGTGACGATCCAGCTGTTGCGTGTTATTCCCAGGGTCTCGGCATTCAAACCTGTCTCGCATGTAGTGAATAATCGTCTCGAGAACTTCTATTGTGCACGGGATGGTCAGCCGACTATTATATCAGGAGTCTAAGAGGATAAGACCAATGACAAAGAGGAAGATTAAGAAAATAATAATTATTTATTTTCTCTTGTTTCTCTTATTTCTCTTTCTCCTCTCATTTCTCCAAAAAAAAAAATTCTTAAACAGCTTGGATAGCCAGGACAGACAGGACAAAAAAAAGCCATACCTCTGATATAGACACAAGCTCTCTCGTGTCATTTTCTACTCTTGATTCGGCATCATGTGATTGCAAGAGACAATAAATTAATGCTGCCTGGAAATATTGCAGTAAAGTTGGACTGTCCTGGCTCTCGTACTAAAACAAAATTTGTCAATAATGTAGAACTAACTATAGGTGAGGGCGGGATATGGCATCGTACATTAGAGTATAGTTGCCGCGCGTGTGCATATATCTGCTGCCACACAAACGTCTTGGTTACTTTGGTCTTTGAGTAATACATCTGGACCAGGCTAGCGCATATGGCCAACGGCTCTGGTAAGCAGCTGTGGGCATCCTCGGCCGGGCATTCGGAATTGTGACCAACCACACACGGGGGATAGATGAATGGCGGTAACTGATGTCCGGATATCATCATGCGGGGATACGCGGTGATTTGTCCGAGGAGGATCTTGGCCGTGAGAGACCCCTGCGAGATGGTGCGAAAGCGCTGCGATAGGGACTGGCTAATTGACTTGTCTGACACATTCCCTTCCATCAGCCATTCTGGCATGAAGACCTGATAGGGATACGCGGGCATATTCCCGGCGGAAGTGTCTGGCATTCCTGCGTCTCCCGCCAACGATTCACCCATGCCCTGCAGGTCTGTGACGGGGCACGCAGAGCTCCGCCGCCTGGGGATGGCGGACTCCGGAGATTGGCTGTCGCCAAGGAGGGTAGTGGAAGACGGCACGGAGGACACGGAACCGCCACTGCTGTGGTGCTCATAAGAGGCCAGCGCTGTTCCTCCCCCCGGCCCATCGTGGACCCCGAATCCGTCGCCGGGAGTTGCAAGCGCTGGACGCAGGGCTCTGAGTTGGCGGGAGTCCCCTATTGAGCGTCGCGGGACTGGTCGCGAATCAGCTTTGTGGGAAGTTGCATACAGACAGTCGAGACATCGGGCAGAGCATCGGGCGCAAGGAAGAGCCAGTGAGCAGCGGGCCTTGGCCAGCCGGCAGTTTTGACAAGACTTGACTCGAGTATTGGGCATCCTGTTTTTGTTGTCCACTCACTCTTCTGTCAAAAATAGGTTGAAAAAGGTTTCATATTCCGGTCCTCCAAGTGTTGCACGATGAAGTCGGAGCTGCCGGGGACGACACTAGTGCCCCGGAGTTTCGCAGCCAATCAGGGCAGACGTGGCCGGAGATTGGAACCAATCATTGACGGCCATTTCCTACCGTCTCGTGTAAGTGCCTTCTCATCTATTAGCTATGCCATTACTTTATTGTTCGATGGCGGTCACAGAGGCGAGACTGGCAAATGAACGAGCCTGCGACCGGCTGGCAACGCGAAAATGTTATGCAGAAACTGGTATCAATTTCCTTTATTTGGTGTGAGGACTCTAGGGCGTTCTTGATGCCTATTCATCTCCAAGACATTGGGACAGATAACCGCTAACGAGTGAAAATGTTTTGGACGAAAAGGAAAAGTACAAGTCTATGAAAACAGTGTTTAAAACAGAAAAAAAGGGGGTTGTAAAATAACATCACCACATAGACAACGACTTATCCAACTTTTTGCACTCATTTATGACCTCACTGTAGAAACTCTGCGCAAGCCGTTTACCGTCTTCGGTATGGACAATCGGGGCTCGTCTAAATAAATTAATTGCATTAGAATTTGGTCTTGGGAAGAAATCCAAAGGATTGAAACAGCAATTGAACTTACTCTGCAACTTTGGAGTCGCTGAGATATGCGCCGTGCGATTCTTGGCCCGCTACTCCAATCGCATGAACGTATTTGTTGACTCCTTCGGTAAGACTCTTAGTTTTGGACATGAAGACGGAAGCAACAGAGATAAGAGCGCGGACATAAAAAGGGTAGGAGACTCCAAAGTTGGTGAGCACCTGCCCAGGAGACACATCATTCAGAATGACCAACTCCTTGTTGATGTGTGGCGCCAACTGCTGCACAAACATGGTGCTCATGAGCTTGGAGTCGGAGTAGCGCGCCGAGCCCTTGAATAGTGTCTTGTCGTCAAAGAATCCAATAACTGACCCCGATTTCGGCACGGGATTCTTCGTCAGTGAGTGGTCCATTTGGACGAAACTGCCCACCCACGTGAGACGCGACGGCTTCCCCTTGGCCTTTGCCGTGTGCTCAAGAAGAGGGAGCAGCTCCAACGTCAGCAGCGCGTTGGAGTAAACATTGACCTGCATCATCTTTTCGTGGCCGCTCTTGGCGAGCTCAAAGTCGAGACCGCCCAGTCCAGCGTTCAGGAGCACAATGTCGATCGTCGTGGTGAGCTTCCTCACCTGGTCGACAAAGGCGAGGCTGCTCTTGTAGTCGTCCATCTGTAGCTGAACCACATGAATGGCTACATCAGGATTCGCAGCGCGTAGCTGGGGCTTCGCGAGCAATTCTTGCTTGATTTCTTCAGCTCTGCGGACATTGCGCACACCCATGATCAAAGTGCCAACACCACGTCTAATGAGCTCCTCGCTCATGGCCAGTCCAAGCCCATTCGTTGTCCCTGTCACCACTGCGGTTTGGTCTTTGAATGTGATGGATGCCAAGTCATTTTTTATAGGTTTCGCCATTTTTTTTTAAGTGATTGACGAATTGTAGGTTGTGCTGTGTCTAATCTTGACGGATATTGTTTTATGTGCATGTTTGTTCTGCTGCCCGTTCCAAGGCAACAGCTAATGAGGATACCCTTTATATAATTTTTCTTCAACGGCAGTACCGGGTTATCAGTGATTGATCTTAATATGCAACCTCTTGTAATTCCGGGATTTCGGACTTGCGGGCCAATAGCAGCACAGGTTGATGCTAGCCGGGGCTCTGCCTTCAAGATCGCCACACGCGTACGTTGTGGGTGCCTCTGGAATAAGAATTAAAGGTAAAGAAAAGATTTAAAAAATTCAATACGGAAATTACACCCGAAAAGCAATAATTTAGTAACAGTCTGCCGGAGTTTACGATTAGCCTTGGATTTTGCAGTTTTCTCTTACCCGTGTCTCTCCGACGGCGCAGTTTCCACTATTCAGGCATATCAGATACTATTACACAAAGACTTTCTGTCTGGAATACTACCGATTTATTATTACTTTTGTTGAAGTGAGACTAGAAAGGATCGGTAGTATGTAAGGAATGAAGGCCATCAGTAGAAAAACAAAACAAACTACGTTCCTAGAGTGGCCTCTGAATCAGGCAAACTAGCGCTTTGTCGTACTGGCCATTCGATCCTTTGGATACCACAGTCGTCAGTAGCTCGCCCATCACGAGCAACGCCATCCAAAGGAAAAGCCCACTTCCAGAATCCCTCGCTTCCGAAAGGGATGACACCTGGTGGAAGGGCACTGCGTGGATAATCGGACGTACCGGTGCCAAAGCCAAGGTCTCTGCACGCATCTTGGTACAACTGATCTTCCATGGGCGAAAGTTTCCCTACAATTCCGTACGGCGTCGCGATGTTGGGGTTAGGCAACCCTTCAATACCGTGATCCCTCATCCAACGCACGATGTTTGCCTGCTCTGAGAGGGAGACAAGTGTGAAGCAAATGTCGCGCTCCTCACGCAGGCGCGTATCTTTTGTCGGGCTCACAGGGACATATGGCCGGGGTGAGCGAACCGCCTGTTTTTGCCCGCTTTCGCAGATGTACTTTTCTAGAGGAGGGCAGGAGCCTAGTGATTTCATAATGATAGCTTCGTAGACTTCAATGGAGTATATGCCTGGCTCCACGAGCCATGGATACTTGCGGTCTGGTAGTGATCCAGTAGGCGGATCTCGCAAGATGGTTTGTCTGTATTCGATGCCATGGCGAAAAATGGTATGTTGGGGTTGTTAGGCCTCCAGCTGTCAAACCTGTTGCGACCCCTACTGTGACGTGGCCTTGAGGAAGAGCTAGGCATGTTGGCTGGGACTAATAAGACAGAATCTTGGTGCTTTCTTAATTGTATTTGATCTCTTGATGGCGAAAGTGCAGAATTTTGCCGTTGGGAGTGAGGTGAGTTGAACACTTCCTGCGTGGTCGAGGTGCAGATTAACCAACCAAGTGATGAAACTTGGGAGTATCGACATATATATTTTCCACCCGGCAAGATCTTCAACACCGGGCCACGCCACTCAATAGGTGAAGTGTAACAAGTTTAACTTTGTGGTTGGCGCCAGGTGACTTTTGAGTCTTCTCCCCGAAGAGTGCGCTGTCAGCCACACGTCAGTGGACAGTCGCCATGCGTCTGCATCAACTGCCTATATCAATTATAATAATAACCAAGTTATTATTGAATCATTAAAAAAGAATTGGTGTTTTTTTCGATGTGCTGCGGTGGTCACTTGCCACTACGCTTGGCTGCACCTACAAACTACCAAGATACAGAAAACTGCGATGGCCGTTAGCATCTGCTGTTTGCACATCCCGGTCACATGGCTCTTTTATTCTCATAACCATCCTCGTCCGCTATGGCTACTTCAACGTCTCAACACATCATTCCCAACTTCATTTTCAGCTTCGTCAGCATCATCTAGAAAAGCAGCCTAATAGGCATAAGGCGAGGCAGCAGCCACACGACGAGAGTCAAGCTCAGCCTTTAGCACACAAGTGTAAGGCATCCTCCTCAGCATGGGAAATACGACGATAATACCAACTATTCCCATTTTTAGACCGTACCGTCTTCCCCGACGGTAAGGTGGTGACCAAGACTGCCGTGTCCAGCGTCGCCGCCGCTACCACCACCGCCGTCGACAGAAGAAGGAGAGGCGGGCGAAGGAGACGGAGAATGAGAAGGAGGAGCGGCTGCAGAGGGAGCACCGTGTGGAGGAGTTGGGGGAGAGGGAGGAGGTGGCGGGGAGGAAGAGAATGAAGAGAATGAAGAGAGGAGGAGGAGGAGGGCCCGAAGGTGGCCGAGGCGTGTCGTGGGCCTTGTGCCCAGTCGTGTTATTATTAAAGAAGAGTGTAAAAGATATGGACAAGCGTCATTTTTACATGAAAGACAACTAACCTAATCGAATATACTTTTTAAACAGTCAGGCTTGTCTTCTAACGCCGTGATGGTTCAGCCTACTTAAGACCTGTAGCTGCTCTACGATGGAGACAAGTGTATTCCGTGCATCTCCGGCAGACGCTTCATATCTGCCGGATGTTCCGTCCATATTCGACAGCGGTGGCCAAAAAGTGGCATGCTGGTGTTGTTTGGCTTCCAGGCTGACCTCGAGGAATGTCTCGACATTGTATTAGTAAACATTGCGAGAAAGCTCCAAAAGAAGAACTGCTGATGACCAGAAATGCACTGACACATGATACGAGTGCCGAAATTTACCATACGGAAACTTACGAGCCCCCTACGTCCTGACAACAAAGCCTCGTTACAATGTGTGCCAGTTTCAGTCAGTCAGATCAATCATCTCCTTGATACTTGGCGCAGAGCACCATGACAAAAACGAACAGAACTTTGCTAGGATTTGGTTAATTTTGCAACCCCTATTTCTGTTGTTGCTGCTATTGCTTGTTGCTACTATTTCTATTGTTGCTACTATTGCTACTATTGCCACTATTTCTACTATTTCTATTGCTATTGCTATTCTTGCCTCTATTGCAGCCGTTGTCGCTATCGATAGCTATTATGCATTAATCTTGCGCCAAATTAGAAAAGCCGGCAGCATGAATGCAGTTCGAGGGCAGTCGAGGCTGTGTCTACCAGTACCGTGGTCTTGGCTTCGCGTGGGGAGACATGCCCTCCACGTTTTCATGCGCGTTTTCATGCACGTTTTCATGCACGAATTGAGCAAGTTGCCGAAAAGCCGTTTGAATAGTAACAACAGTCCATTCTTAAATGTCAGGTACATGTACGTAAAAGCGAAAACAGAACAGGGATCTTGCAGCCTTGTCATCAAACTCCCAACCTCAATCCCTGCACGGAGCACGGAGCAACTAACTAGTTAGCTTTGGGGGGCGGTTTTTCCTTTCCTGGGCGGATTGCTTTTTCTGCACGTCCAGCCAATCCCCACAACGGATGTAACTTTCGGCTGGCGAGCGCGACCGCTTTCTATCGCCAGGGTGTGTCAGTATCATGATACGGCCTCGTCATGTCGGCCGTACCGTATCCGCACAGTACGGTTGACTTGTTCCTACAGGGGCTCACCGAGACAATCGAGGAGGCATTCATCCCAGTTCGGCGGGACCTGGCGCTCTGGAGCTTGTCGGCCCAGAACAAGCCTGGAAAAAGAACCGAAGGGGGGAGGAAGTAAAACTATCTTGGGGAAAATGAGAGACATGGCCTTACTGTTTCCCCCCCTGTACGCTTATTCGCTGGGAGTGTGTTGGAATCAACTGAAGGCTTGCGGCACGACTAACACCCTCAATTTGCTCATCCGTTGCGCTACGCTGGATTAGTTTGAACATTTCCATCGCATAATGAATCCTCTCTCCTAAACTCTGATTCTCAATGAAAATTTTACGACGTTTTGGTTAATGAATATTCATAATGGACGATCCGCAACGAGAACTGGTTACCGACCATAACAAGTCTCCTCTGATCCAGATCTTGGCATGGATGTTTTTCGTTATTGTGGTGCTGGCATGCATCGCCAGGACAGGCACCAAGTTGTACATGGTTAAAAGGCTCAAATCTGAAGATTGGTTTGCAATTGCCGCCACGGTATGACTGTTGTTCCTTGATCACCCCTGCAGCTGAATCCGAGCATCCTAACATTCTGCCTCGTCAGATAACTGCATGTGGACAGTACATTGCCCATGTCGCAAGTGGTTACAAAGGCCTAGGTAAGCATGCGGCAGACTTGTCGCCAGACCGAATTGACGGCGCGCTCAAGGTATGAGAATATCGAGACCTGAATACATGTCTTGAGAGCCACGCTCACGGTCGACAGGGACAATATGCCGCCGACATCTTGTTTATCGCGAGTCTTTTCTGTGCCAAAATTGCCACAGCAATGATGACAGTCTCGATCTCGCAACGCAGCTACAAGAAAATTATACTTGCCATCCAAGCTTTCATTGCGGCCTGGGCAGGAACTGGTGTCTTTGTTGTCCTCTTCCAATGCGGAGTACCAAGTCCATGGCACTACATTGGGAGGAAGTGCATCCAACACGTACGCCACACACTACTTGAAAACACTGCACATGGGCAAACATTAATCTCTCGACAGGTTTCTTTCTGGTCATACTTTAGCGCTGTCAATATTCTCACCGATTTGATTCTGATTGGAATAATGGTAGAAAATGTTCGACGCATCCAGACAGCATGGTCGAAAAAGTTCCTTGTCATCTCCGTGTTTGGGTGCCGCATATTGTACGTGCCCACTGTGTCGCGGCTCTTCGGACAAGTCCAAGCTAATCATATTGACCAGTGTTACGCCGGCCATTATTGCGCAGATTGTTTATACCAAGACCGCCTTTGCGACGGCCGACCCGACCTTCGACATGTGGCAATTGACCGTCATCATGGCCGTCATCAGCTGCGCCAGCATTCTCGCGATTTGCATACCAAACCTCAAGCCGTTCCTAGACAGCCTCGAATCAGGCCAGATCCGCATCGATGATTTGCGCCGCCAAGGCAAATCGAGCAGCGGAGGTTACCCGAGCTACAATCGCAACGCCTCCAACCAGGACAGCTCCCAGGGACGAGGGAGTCGCGCCAGGCCGGCCGCTGGCGGCAGCCACCAGACGTCGTCGCGCCAGGATCCGTTGGCCTCCAAGGTCTCGCAGCGAAGCAAAGTATTTGAAATGGTGGATATGCACAGGCCGAAAAAGGAACGTTCAGAGGGGCAGGCCAGCAGCGACGGCGACACGGCATGGGACAGGGAAAGCCACCACAGTCAGACGATTCTCATCCAGCAGACCAAGACATGGCATGTGGACGTCGAAGAAGTGAAGTAGGTGTGCGGCCTCAGCTGAAGCCTCATTGTCTGAGAGCAGGGAGGCCTGATATAATGCTTGCTTTTGTTTATTTGTAATTCTATCAAGTACTTGCGTGCGCCAGGATCTTTGTTGATCTCGTTAATCTCAGGATTTGCTCAAGGTTTGTTTCTGTATGTGGCTGCGATGATCACGGTCTAGAATATTAAGGGGAAAAAGCAAAAATATACTACTGTCCATATCTTGCAAAATTTCAAGAATAAAGAATAAAGAAATGAACGAATGAAGAAATATTCTGTACAACTTGTTGCATGTTACGCGGAGAGCCATAGAAAGTGCAAGTCACCCGAGGGAGAATCAACCGCCAATCAATTTATATACATCATTCATCCCCATCATTTATTCGACAAGTAGACCTCCAGCATTGCCGCTCGTGCAGTCGCTCTTTAGCTCATTCGCTTGGAGGCGCTAAACAGCCATCGCGTTCGCCACACCAGCCGATTTCATGTCTGTGCGATTTGACTGGTCTCTTTGGCTGTCACATCGCTCCAGGAGTCTGGTTCATGGCTTGATCTTTCAGCTGCACCGATCTTGACTTTTACCGGATGCCGAGTTGTTCTCTGCCAGTACGACTTGACACCCTTTGTGGGAGAATAAACAACAACACCAACTACGGGCAGAAACTTGAGCTAGGACAAAAAAATATTGCTCATTCTCAACGGCCAAGACCCTCGTTACCAGAGCCGTGTATTTAGCGGCCCCCATCCTGACGAGGCTTCCTGCGGAGTAACTACCCAGCAACCTGGTAAGCCTTAACTTTACGCAGCTTTTCTCCTGACTTTATCCCCTTCCGTCTGCGACCGAACAATATTAAACCCGGAACAGCCGTATTGGACTTCTTACAGTTCATCCCGACTTCTGGCATCATCACTGCACTTCCAGGACTTGTACACACGTTTGAAACCTGCTGAGGACCTCACTTCCGATTACCAGCCCACCTCGCCCACAAGGCAGACGAAGGGACTGGCGATTGTGGAGTTGAGCAGCTTGGAATTCTGAGATTAACTCACCGTTTGCCACTTTTTTTCTGCGCCTGCCCACTTAGCCCCTTTGTGCCCTAGATTTTGCGTCCCACCTGAACCTATAGCTAGAGAAGCTTGGCAACGATGCTTTTTTTTTGCTTTGCGTGCGCAAGCCACGCTATTCTGTTCGTCCTAGACTTCTGATTGCTCCTCTCATCAAGTTGCCGTGTCGTCAGGTGCGCTACTTTCTTTTCAAGTCATGCTAGTGTGTCTTTCAAAGGCCCCTGCACGTCCTAAGAGCCACGGAACTGAATTAGAATGGTTTCGCAGGAAAGTAGTGTTACATCGCGCCATGTTTCTTCTTCTCGGCCGGGTAATTAATCAACGTTTGCGTTTTCAACAAGCTAGCTTTGTACGAGCGCGCACTGGGTGGAAAAGCTGTCAGCTATCTGCAACCGCCCGAGATATACGTGTAGTTATCTGACAGCAAGGAGGGGGAGAGCTATAACTTCCGGCAACTATACATACGTGAGAATAGGACGGCCCAGAATTTCAGCTGTATAGATTGGACAGACGGCAGAGGCTTGGAATCCACAAACTTTAGGGGCCGTCCGTGTGGCTGGAAGTGCAGGGATGTTGATTTGTGCCAGCCAGCCTTTACGAGTCGACTGAGTTGGATTTTATTAACACTGTGCATCTCCGTACTTTGCATCCCTAGTAACAGTTTGCTGCAAATAACGCACCCCCTCCCCCCTACCACCAAATGTAACCATTGCCCCGTCAAGTAAATTAATAAATTAAGAAAACACCAGTTCGATTGGCCTGCCGGCCTGGAATGGGCGTCTCCGGGTCTGGACAACCTGGCCTGCCGGCCGTGGCTTCAACTCACAATCCATCAGCAACGCGTTATTTCCATACCCATGCTAAACTGAACTTCCCCTCTGGATTATCATGGCCCCCATGCATTGCAGAAACCCACTTGAACGTCTCCGCCTCTTGTTTTCCGGGCCAAAGATGATGGATAGTGGTCAACGACCACGGAGGGAATACCACGCTTAGACTGGCGTGCAACACTTTCCATCCCAGTGGCGCTCGGGGTTTCTTTTTTTCTGGGCTTGGGCCCTGGTTTACTTTGTATAATGGTACCGCGGAGACTGACTTGAATAACTGCCATCCGCTCCTGTCCGCTTCAGGGGAATCAACGAGTAACCGAAGGCTGTCTCGCCACAGTCCATCTAGACAAACCCCACCTGCATGGATCAAATCTTCAAGCCAGTCCTCTTCTTGTCTTGAAATTCTCTTTCCTCAAAACTTCATGAGCAAGAGCTTGCCACTTTAATCTCTGCACTGCAAGAACAATTTCACATTGTTATCTGGCAATCATGGGTGAAACTGCTCATGAGCTCGGCAACATGGCTTCCGCCTCTGCCAAAGGTCCTCGAGTAGAGGCGCTATCAAGCCCTCATAGTGAGGACGGCTCAAAGAGCGACTACGCCGACAGTGAGCAGCTCGCTCGTTTGGGAAAAAAGTCTGTTCTCAAGGTACGATTTTACAGAAAATATCCCATCTCTACTTGATGCAATTGCTTCACAGACTCGCGAAAATTGGCCTTGCGCTAACCTGCTCGGCTCCAGCGCAACTTTGGCTTCATGTCCATTCTCGGTTTTTCTTGCACTATCCTCATCACCTGGGAAGCCACGCTCGTCCTCGCCGCACAAGGCCTTGCCAATGGCGGCTATGCCGGTGTCATGTACGGCTACATCATTGTCTGGATCGGAAACATTAGCGTCTTTACGACTCTGTCTGAGCTGGCTTCCATGGCCCCGACTTCGGGCGGACAATACCATTGGGTTGCCATGATGGCACCGCGCAGCTGCTCCAAGTTTCTTAGCTACATTACCGGCTGGCTGGCTGTCGCCGGCTGGCAGGGATCGGTGGCCTCGTCCGCGTTCCTGACGGGCACCATGATTCAGAGCATGATTGTCATGAACAATCTCGACACGTACATCCCGCAGCCGTATCAGGGCACATTGCTGTTCTGGGCCATCATGCTGTTTGCCGTCTTGATCAACGCTGTTGTCAGCTCTGCGCTGCCCAAATTTGAGGGCCTGATCCTGATTCTGCACGTTTTGGGCTTCTTTGCCATTCTGATCCCCATGGTCACTCTAGGCTATCACGGTGATGCGCACCAAGTGTTCACCGAGTTCAACAATGGTGGCATGTGGCCTACTACGGGCCTCTCATTCATGGTTGGTTTGATTGGCAATGTGTTTGCCTTTGTTGGTACGTTTTTGCGACTGCCCTTTTATGAAATTGGAACATACCTTGCTAATGTCTATTAGGTGTCGATGCCGCATTCCACATGTCGGAGGAAACTCTCAACTCCGCCGTCACTGTGCCCAAGTCAATCTTCCTCAGCATGCTCATCAACGGCACAACTGGCTTCGCCATGACTGTTGCTGTATTGTTCTGCATCAAGGATGTCGGTGCTGTCCTCTCCTCCCCAATTGGCTTTGCTCACATGCAGCTGTTTCTGGACTCGACTGGCTCTGTCGCCGGCGCAACGGTCATGTCCGCCATCATTACTATCCTTGGTGCGTGCGCCACTGTCGGCATGCTTGCCTCTACATCGCGCGTGTTTTGGTCCTTTGCGCGCGACCGTGGTCTGCCTTTCTGGCGCACCCTCTCCCAGGTCGATGCTCGCACCACTGTGCCCCTCTGGGCTATTGCGTGCACCACTTGCATCGCTTGTCTGCTGGCTCTGATCAACCTGGGCAACGCGACCGCCCTGAATGCTGTCATCTCGCTCTCCGTCTCCTGCCTCTACCTCTCTTATTTCATCTGTGCCAGCTTGCTGCTGTATCGTCGCACTACCAAGGGCTTCAAGATGCCCGACTCCTCTGAGCTGCCCGCGCTTGCCAACACTACCGGCGCTGAGCTGGTTTGGGGTCCCTGGCACGTAAAAGGTGCTCTGGGCATCATCAACAATGCCTTTAGTTGTGCGTATCTTATCGTCATCTTCTTCTTCAGCTTCTGGCCAGGAATGATGAACCCTACCGCTGCGACTATGAACTGGGCGTCCGCCGTTACTGGATTCGTCCTCATCTTCAGTGTTCTCTACTACTTGATCTGGGCCAGGAAGGAATACGAAGGTCCTGTTGTTGAGATTTAGCACTTGGACTTTATAAAAGTCACTTCAACCTTTTTGTATGTACAACTTCACGTAGACTCATTATTAATAGTGGCGCCTCTGGCAGACTAGTAAAAAGCAAATGCTTTTCCCAACCAAATTCCTCGTCCCCAATAAAATACCCCACGAGCACTGTCCGTCGCGTAAGCTCACCCCGCAAGGTTTTATATGTCTCCGATTGCGGGGAAGTTGTAACCGCTTTCTGGTGAGACACGGTCCACCACGAAGCCTTCTCGGTCCGACATGAAGCCTATATAGACACCCATTCTTGACGGCTTGTTTCCCATGAAACATGGTTGTTTTATTTATCTTTCATCGGCCGGCATCTACAAATAGCATTTTTCCGTGAATCCTGATCATTGTCACGGTGCACACTCTCCTCCCCATAATCATAGTAATCGGGCATGTCTCAACCACGTGTCGCAAAGCAAGTGTCCGGAATTGTCGGCGGGCGAAAAGGAGAAAAGTTTCGCTTCACTGTAATTACTGATGGGCTCATCCGTTATGAGTGGGCGCCAGACGGCGATTTTGAAGATAGGCCGTCTGCTTTTGCTGTCAACCGCCACCAATACAGCGTCCCTGAGTACCGCCTTGTTGAGACAGACAGTTCCATTGCAATATTCACAGAACGCTTTCATCTAACCTACGATAAGCGGAAATTTTCGGCCGAAGGCCTCTTTGTTTGTGTTTATGGCAGCCTCGGCACAACATGGCGATACGGCGAGGTCTATGATACACTGGGCGGCACATACCGGACACTGGATGGTGTCGACGGTCGCGTCGGACTTGAACCCGGCGTGACATCACGCAAGGGCTTTGCGAATATTGACGACGATAGCATGCTGTTTACTGAGGATGGATTTATAGCGCCTCGTAAGCCTGGCCCGGATCGAGTCGACTCGTACCTATTTTGCTACGGGCACGACTACCGCGGCGCGGTCAAGGCCCTTTACCACGTCTCCGGCCCCCAGCCTCTGCTTCCCCGCTGGGCACTCGGCAACTGGTGGTCGCGATACTATGAATACACGGCAGAAACATACCTGGAACTCATGGATACTTTTGAAGAAAAACGGATTCCGCTTTCCGTCGCCGTCATTGACATGGATTGGCACTGGGTCAAAGATCCTCGCGTCGCCAAGGCAAAGTCCTCTGGGTGGTCGGGATACTCGTGGGATACAAACTTGTTCCCCGAGCCTCGACAGTTCATGGCTGAGCTTCACAAACGGAGATTAAAGGTGACTTTGAACGAGCACCCCGCGGATGGCGTCGCAAAGTACGAGGACATGTATGAGAAAATGGCCAAAGTGCTGGGACATGATACTTTGCATGGTGATCCGATCCCATTCAACATTACCGATCCGGAGTTTGTCAAGGCATACTACAGCATTCTTCTCAAGCACATTGAGGACGATGGCCTTGACTTCTGGTGGACCGACTGGCAGCAAGGCACTCACTCCTCCATGCCAGGCGTCGATCCGCTATGGGTGCTCAACCACTTCCACCTGCTTCACAATGAGCAGCTGCAGAAATCCCGTCCTGCTTCCGAGCGCAGCCATCCCATGATATTTTCGCGCTATGCTGGCCCCGGCAGCCATCGCTATGCGGTTGGGTTCTCGGGCGACACAGTCACGACATGGGAATCCCTGCAGTTCCAGCCTGAATTCACAGCGACGGCCAGCAACATCGGTTACGGCTGGTGGTCGAATGACATTGGCGGCCACATGTTTGGGTACCGCGACGATGAGCTCACCACGCGCTGGGTGCAGCTCGGCGTGCTCTCGCCGATCATGAGGCTGCACTCGACCAAGAGCCGATGGGTCTGCAAGGAACCCTGGAGACTCTCCACCGGCTCCGGGCACCGACCGCAAGATGCCGTCATCAGCTTCATGCGTCTCCGCCACAGGCTGCTTCCCTATCTGCACACAATGAACCGCCGGGCTGCCGAGCATGGCGAGCCCTTGATTCAGCCCATGTACTGGGAGTATCCCGAGCGCGAAGAGGCCTACCATGTGCCGAACCAGTACTACTTTGGCTCGCAGATGCTGGCGGTGCCGATCACATCGCCCCAGAACCGCGGGACAAAGACGGGCAAGGTCCAAGCATGGCTGCCCCCGGGGACGTGGGTCGACTTCTTTACCGGCGTGGTGTACGACGGCAACCGCAGCATGTGGCTAAGCAGGACGCTGGACAAGACGCCGCTTCTGCTTCGCCAGGGTGCCATTGTTCCTCTCGATGCTGACGTGGACGGCCGCAATGGGGCCGAGAACCCACGCGGCTTCGAAATTGTCGTCGTGGTTGGTGCCGATGGGCAGTTCAACATTATGGAAGAAGATGAGAGCGCGGAGGGCGGTGTCGACAAGGCTCCTTGGGTCCATACATCCATAGAGTATCTTCAACGCAAGGGCACACTAACAATAGGCCCCAATCGCGGCGGAGCGCTCGCCTACTCGAGGACATGGTCTGTTCGCTTCCTTGGACTGCGCAGCTCCGACAGAGTCATGGCCTCTGTTGGCGGCGCGTCTGCGAGCGTGACCACGGCTCAATCCGTCGAGAATGGCATCGTCGTAGAGCTTGGGCATATTGCCCCAGGCGACACCGCCATGGTCTACCTCGGCCCCAACCCGCAGCTTTCCATCAACGACACAGAATCTCTCATTTTTCCTCTTTTGTATGATGCGCAAATTGAATTCGGCCTCAAGGACAAGATTGATGCCATTATCAGTCCAAAGGACGTTCCGGTCTCGATCAGAGTGACGCAGATTGCGGCGCTGGACATGGACGAGGACCTGCGGCATATCTTGAATGAGTTCTTCCTGGCAGACAGCCGATCTTGACTGTAAAATTCGATCGCTCTGGTTCAATATGCAGGCACGATTACCAGTCAGCTGCTTTAGTTTAATTAATTATCGAAGCTATGCTCCCCTATGCCGCTTTATTCTATTCCGGTTACCAGAACGGCGCTTACATGCACTGGTCGTTGAGACAAATATTTTTTTCTGCTACACCTCTTGCTGTAACTAGTGCCAGTGAGGAGCGAGCTAATGGGAAAGGAGAACTTAAATTTATCGTCGTTACTAAGATAAAAGAAATTAATAAATTAAGAAAATTAGCAAAATTCAATCCACTAGCTATCCATCAAAGCTTGTCTTCTGGGCAATCTCGACCAGTTTACAAGCTTCTCCTATTATACGTCAGAGACACTAGTATGAAGTCAGACTCTTGAAAGCGAGCTACCCTTTCATTGGCTCCTTGCCGTTCCAACCACTGCCTTGAGTCAGCAATCTGATAATACATAAGTATTACTCGCGTCAAACTTACATGATATTAGCTCCTCCCAGATTTCGCCCATGTGATACATGCTGGAAACGTGGCCACCAGGAATTGTCTTTGCAGTCGCATTTTGGTAATTGGCTGCGATCCAGTTAGAATTCATACTCCCAATTATATCATCGGCCGATTTGACCACAAGGAGCGGCTTGCAGTGCTCCTCGTCGAGTTCCGCCGGTGCAAATCCCCAATCGGAGTGGATGACATCGGACACTTCCATAAATCCATCCCAGTTCTTGCAGCACTCCACTGTACTCATGGCCAATCGCCCAACAAACTCATCCTCGGTCTCTCCCTGGTCTGCCACCAGCTTCTTGAACTTTGCCTTTTCTTCCGGGTCCATGACGTTGAACACGGTCGTATTCAGAAAAGTCTTTGCCCCTTCGACAGTGCGCATTTTCGAGCCAATGGCGGCGCGAAAGGCGCGTTGCAGTGGCCGAAAGGGCAACTGCGATGGTGGTCCCACGGAAATCCACGTATTCCAATTCAGATCCTTGGCGTAGTTTTTGTCGTACTTGTACGGCGAGAAGCCCGCCAACAGCATGCCGCCCACAATCTTGCGGCCGGCGGGAAACTGATCATACGGAGCACCATAGAGCATCTGCGCCATGACGGTGCCGTACGATCCTCCAGCAACGTACAAGCTGTCAAAGTCGCCAGAGGGATAAAGGTGGGCGAGCAAAGCAGTCATGTCCCTGGCCAGACTGACGTTGAACGGCACAGCGAGGTCGCGGGTACTGGAGAGACCCATTCCGGCCGGCGTTGGTGCTATCCATTGGCATTTGATTTGGCGGCATGGTGCGGGAACATTGTGTGCGAGTCCGATGCTCATGATGCCGCTGAAGAATAAAACAACTGTTTTTGCATCGCTGGGGCCATTACAGGCATATGCTACCTGGCGGTTGTTTGGAAGCTGCAAAAGTTTCTGCGCACTACCCTGCTCTTTGGAGAATTCGGAATTGGAGGTCATTGCGAGGATATTGTAATGCTATTGTTTGTATATGTATACAGAAATGGAAATGGAAATGGAAATGGAAAATACACTCGTACTTATACAATGTCGCGAGATCCTACACTCCCTGGCTTTTACAAACATTCAAACTCGCTGCGCTAGTGACCGGCGCCATGTGGAGATCGGGATATCGCTTCGATCGTATTCTTACCGAAGTCGACTAGCGTTCGAAGATTGAAGGTCGCCTGGCCCGCCCATCTTGTCAGCTTGTCGAGGCAGCCGCATTGGACTTGCTGGATTGTTAGGGACTCATGATATGACGCATTCAAAGCAGATTTACTTGCTCAAATGGCTCTACTCCACTTCATTAGCCGGTGCCTGGCGTTAGTTTCCACGGTCTTGACCCGTACCTCATTACAAAACAAAGTGACAGCGACACACATTAGTTGACATCTCGCTACCCTAGAGTGTCTGTGCCAATAACGAAGTGCCACTGATGCCAGGAAGTTGCATGGATATTGCCTTCAACAGTGTCTCGGTGAATAGATAGAGGTAGAATCTTATTTTTATCTAGTAGCTCTCCGGAGTACTGTGTATAAAAACCATCACGCACTGTAGAGGTTGCATAACTCGGACTGGTATCAATGCTTCGCTACCAAATCTGGACAAGAAATAGTTTCATCCGCCGGGGGTAAGATTTGATCCAGGCAATACAAAAATGTTTATTTAATCAAACCTCTGGCTATAGGCCTTCATTTGGAAGGCTGCCAGTAATCCACCAGTTTACAGCTATGGCGCGACAAAGCCATTAGTTACGGCTCAGAATATTTAGCTGGCACTTTCGACATTGTGCGCAGAGCGCTCCCGCATGTGTTCTTGTGAATATGTTTCTTCAGTTTCGCTAATTTAATTAAGTTACTAATTTACTAATTTTGTTGACCTCGTTAACTTTACTGATTTTCCTAATTTAATTTGATTACCATCATTGAATTTAGTAACTCCGTTGACTCCTATGCTGTCGTTGATCTCTTCAATTATCTTTTTCTTTTTTTTTCTGATCGGTGTTTAATTTTTAAGAATACAATTAACATGCTGTGTGGAATTAGAAATAAACATTGGAAGATTATAAAAAAAATGCCCTCGAGGCTGCATTTCCTGTTCAGACTTCACGAATACTAAACACATCTGGAGCAAAAGGCCATGGCCGTGATGAGATGCAAGTAGATCTGTATTATATCTAGCGTATTATTAACACGTCCCCACGAGGAATTCTTGATACTCCTCAGGACGATGTATTGCAATCAACAGGCCCAGCTGAGGCCACGAGCGTCAAGGACAAGAGACGACCCTTTCCACGCGCGGCCAAAGGAACGAATGGAACCAAATTTCAATTCGACGGAAATCCTTTAAATCATGAGGGCAGCAGCGCCAAGAGCGGCAGCAGCAAGACCAGCAGCGGCAGCACCATGGTTGGTGGGAGCAGCACCCTTGGAGATGGAGCTGGTCTTGGTAGCAGTCGAGTTCGAGGGACCACCAGAGGGGGTGGACTTGGCGGTGGTGCTGGTGTTGTGGGTGGCAGGGATGGAACCGGTGCTGGCAACGGAGGTGGTGGCCCTGAATTACACGAAAACAGTCAGTCATCAGAAACAAGAGATGTAAAAATTTTGTGCTTTGTAAAGCGTCACACATACTTGGCAGTGGTGGAGGTGGTGGTGTCGGCGGCCAGGACGGCGGAGACGGCGACGAGGAGAACGGCAGCGAACTTCATTTTGAATTAAGGTATCGAAAAGATTTGAACTTTTTAGAAACACGAAAGGTTGAACTTGTTGGATTAAAAACGAGAGGACGTTTGAATAATAAACTGAAGTGGGCAATGCTTTGTAAAGTAGTACAGGGGAGAAAAGGTGGCTGCTTTGTCCGTTATATAGACGACTCACTGCAACGTTCCTGGCCACGCAGCGCCCACAAAAAAAACAACCAGCACATTACACGAGCTCGCCACACCCGGCCGGCATGCATTTACGAGGTGACAAGACCCATATGAGCCCGAGTCACCGCAGCAAGCCCCTGAGTTGATGGCGTAAATTATCGGAAGTACCAGTAGGTAATCTTAGACCTGCCCTGGTTTCTAGCCGATGAACAGGGCTGAGGAAATGAGCAAGTACTTTCGACCTCCAGAAAAGGAAAACAGAACGTACCATCAATAAAAGCTCAGCCTCAACTAATATTGGGTGCCTTCCCGTTAGAGACAGGCGCACTCTCAAACGGCGAGCCAGAGTGTGGTCAGAATGTTATCGAGGACGATGATCCCTTCCACAGAACGCCCGCCGCCCGGGAGCCGGTGAACGTCTTCTTTGATAATAAAAGCACTAACTTGTTATTAGCTAAGAGATGGTAACTAGTCCAAAGCCTGCTTCGGTGGGGGGTTGCAAAAGTTCCAATTTGAGTGGTCAAAGAGCTGCTCCGCCTCAGTCCTGCCCTTTGTAGGGCTGTGTTGGACTCGATCCCGACTGAATGTGGCTGGCGAAGCTGACGCAATCTCGTCCCAACAATGCATAATATGAGGTGAAATATCCGGTTTCGGAAAGTCTATTATTCTAAAGCAGGCATTTAACGACAACATAACCAATGTTCTAAATGTTCTAAAATGTTCTAATTACAAAATGAAAATCTATATGAGTAACCATTGCGTTCGTAACCGTTTCGTCAAGTCATGTAAAAAAGGTCTAGACCACAAACTCGCTCCGTAGTGGCGCAAGTTGTTTGTCTGACTGCAGACGTGTATGTACTGGGCATGCTGTGCCAAAAATATAAAATCAAGGCACCTCTCTCCCCATGGAAAAATAAAAAAAGACAGATAAGCCAACAGGAAGTGACTCTGTGCGTTGTGTGGCTGCAGGATTAGGCCAGGACCATGAACGATAAGCCCGTTGTTTATCAGAAACCAGAAGCATGGCAGACACCCTGGGCGATACCCACCCACTTATGGTAGGCGTCAGGGATCTGGGAGCGCTGGATCGCTTGGCAGAGGGCCGCGACTTCCATGCCGTGCCAGTTGTGGACGGCCTTCATGTCCTGGAAGAACAGGCCAGCGGAGCAGGCGGCATCCATGGTGCAGCCCACGTCGGTGTAATACATGGCACGTTGCTGGAATAGGCCGACACTGTCCTGGTCGTGTCCCACCCTGTCGTGCGGCATGCCCATGGATGCCGGCACGGCGTGGTTGGCAAACATGGCGAGCTCAGACTATAGTTTAATATTTCAAGGTCAGCCAATATTCAAGGTAAATTGCGCAACGGTGAGCGGCGGCGCGCGCAAGGAGAGAGATGGGGGTCAATAAAAGGGACAATGACGAACCTCTGTAAGAGCTGTCGCAATAGCCGTGGCGCATCCGAGGTGGCCAACGCCTTCAGCCCTGGCGCGCTCAATAATGGCGGTAGCGTACTTGGACTGCGACGCATCCAGGCCCGGAAGGTCTCGGCCTTTGATGGTTGTAGCGGGAGCTGGTGCGGCCAGAACGGTGGCGGCGCTGGCGACAAGGATGGCAAGGACAAATTTCATTGTGGCGGCGGTTTCGGTATATGAATATGAATAAGAAGTGGGAATCGTTCAAGTCAATGGGGCAGGAAGATGCGCAAATTTCTCGTTTGAAAGAGTATTGATTACTTTAGAGGCTTTATTGCTTGTTGGGATTGTTTCTACTTCATCAACACAACAGCGGTCGAGTTGCACCAGCCTTTATAGACAATTTCCATTCTGTCGTTTCATCGTTTTACTCTACTGCTTCGCCGGGCCAGAGCGATGGTTTGACTTTGGAATCCGGGGAAGCCCATCGACATTCCAACAGCATACTGGATAGAGAATAGTCCTACGGTCAGAACTTCACCAAAAGTCAAACGGTCTTGTCCGGTCTGCGATCGAGGCGAAATAAGCTTTGGCGGACCCGTCCCCCCCACGTGCCACATCGCTTGGTAGGGACTTGGTGAAGACACTGGCACCAATGTAGAGTCAACTCGTTACTCCTGGCTTCCATGATTGGTTCCGGATGAACCGGCAGTTACCCTTGTCGTCGCCGTCCTGCGAAAAGTGGCTTGCCTGACTGTGGATTCGCAGGCGTGCGCCGTCGCGCGGACTGCCCACCCACTAACTATTGTATGACGCGACGAGTTCATAGATAAGGCCTAGTTGCCAGTAGTCAGGGCGCCAAGACAAACCCGCCTCGACTGGAAGGTAAGTATCGAACGGCGATGGATTGGAGATGAGATTCAAATTGAATAAGTGCTAAACTAGGTTGACGAGGCCATCTGAGAGTGAACTATTACACAAACTCATATACAAAACGCCTGAAGAAGTAAAAAAAAAAAAAAAAGAGGACAAAAATACATTTCCAGACAAATATGGCGCAAAGAAAAAAAAAGAAATGACGCAATCCGTTGCCCGCTGGTGCAATTTCAGACAAAAAACCAAACTCTCATGCCTGATCGAGATCAATTTCAGCTTCCCGGCGGCGGAACCGAAGCGAAGATATCGGATCAGAAACAAGCATTGCACCACTCTCGTATACTTGCGGCGCGACATTCTCTGGTAGCTCAATGTCGTACTTGATCAGGATGCCGAGAAGAGCAACTTTGATCTCGTTGGCGGCAAAGAAGCGACCGGGGCAGGCGTGCTGTCCGTGGCCAAAGGCGGTGTGCTCCGGCGTCGTCGAGACAAGGTGCGCCGCATTGTGCTTGGCCGGGTCATCACGCATGCGGACGAAGCGATAAGGGTCCCAAGTGTCGGGGTTCTCGTGATTTGCAGCATCGCGCATATTGGTGGCCGTGACGGCGACCTTGCCGCCCTTCTTGAGCACAGTGCCATCGGAGAGAACGAAGCTTTCGCGGATATGGCGAGCCATGGACACTGAGCACATATGGATTAGTATGTTTTTTCGTCTTCCTCACTTCTTTGCTGAGCGCATCCGTCCACTACGTACCAAGGGAAATGGGCTTGATGCGCTGAGTCTCCTTGATGGTGCTATCCAGAAGCTTCATCTTGTACAGCGCCGTCTTCTCCCAACCGTCCGACTTGTAGATTTCAATGATTTCCTCACGGAGAGCTGGGATAACCTCTGGGTTCTTGGCGGTACGGAACAGGGTCTCGGAGAGCAAATCAGTCGTAGTGTGAATGGCGGCGAGTGATAATGCGAGCTGGAACATGGCGCCATCCAACTGCCTCTCGCTGTCGGCCGTGGCAAACCAGTCGATGGCGTCATTGGACTCGACATACTTCTCACCCGCTGCCTCGGCCGCATCGCGTGCCGCATATCTCTTGGCGATGATGGGACGGATAATTGTGCGCGCCTCCTTGACCATGGCCTGGGCAGTGAGGCAAGAGGATAAGAAGCGGTTGACAATGGGGCGCACAAATTTTGGCCATTGGCGCAACTCCTCGGCGGCGTTGAAGGTCGCGACGGTGTAGTCCTTGGTGACGCGTAGCCAGTCGGGGTTACGGCAGAGCTCCTCGCCGAGGAACACGCGAGAGGAGATGCGAGCCACGAGCTGAAGGACTGTCTGACGGACATTGGCTTCGTGCCATTCTATCAAGGTTTAAAAATCAGTCTGCCGCTTTCATTTTTGGGCTTGAAATTACCCGACATGAGATAATTTTTGTCAAGACATACCGGTGCTATCAGTGAGAATTTCCTGGAGGCTGAGAGACGTTTCTTCGGCAAGCGCGCCGGTAACCTTGGCTGCACCCCAACAATCAGAGTCTGCTTAAAATCTGGCATCAAATGCAAAACGGAAACAGAATACGTACCAAGCTGCTTGGTGAGATCCTTGCGGATTACACCTTGGACAAGAGTGTCGCTACTGCCGAGACGAAAAGGTTCAAACCCGGGGAGGTAGGAATGGAACATCTAGCAATATCCATCGTTAGCACCATGAGGACGAGAGCCAGACGCAATGATACTCACGCCCTGAGTGATTTCGGTAAATCCTAGCCTGCTATCGTTGCGAATTTCCTGTGCCATGCTCGGAGGTAGGACCGTCATTGGACCGCTATCAGTGACGACGAGGACGGGCTTGTCGGGGTTCTTTGCGAACCAGTCTCTGATAAGGTTCGCACCATCCTTCATCCAAACGGCCTTGGTCCTGGTGTCAGAGATCTCAAAGGCACCCTTGGCGTTGATGCGTGGCAGCCTGGAGGAAGTCGAGATTCTCAAGTAAAGGGCGATGGCTGTTGCGATGAGCGAAGCGAGAATGATTGGCAGAGGCTTGAGTGCTGCATCTTGAGGCAATGCCTCAAGATAGGTTTTTATTTCTGCAAGCATGATTTGCAGCACGCCTCTCGATCAGGGTAAACAATGGTCAACGTGGGCAAGTCCCAGTGTTGGAAAAGTATGGGAAGATGAGAGGGTGGGGGAGCCAGGGAAGAGGAAAGATTAGGTTGATCTTCAAGCTCTCGAAGGACTTGACCAGGATATATATAAAAAGTGGCTTGTGGAAGGCCGCCACCAGGTGATCGATTCTGACAATAGTACAAACTCAGGATGGACGCCGATGACACTGGATCCGCTGTGAGGAGCCACTCATTGAGGCGTGGCCAAGGCGCCCATTCTGGTTATATATGACAGCGGAAACGAGATATAGAGGCTGTTGTCAAATTCTGCCACAGAAACGCTAAATACGGGCCCATCTAGAGGGCGGCGCCTCTTTTCAGGCCCTCCACACGTTCCATCCTCATGATGATACTGATGAGAACACAAGCCACCCCACCCCACCTTTGCTTTTATTTTATTTTTATTTTTCGGAAATTCTATTACATTTTTTTATTGTTGCGCGTGATACACTACTACATCAGCAAGCAGAGTCGTGGCAGTGGCCAAGCAAACAAGCCAAAAGCGGGCAAGTATCGTTGGACAAGGTGAAGCTTTTGAAAAAGAAAGACGGGCGTCGGGTGGATTCATCACCCCGACTGAAATGTAAATGGAGCAAATATTAAACTAAACATGTACAGTACCATCACGATACGGGGTTCACTTTCTCACTGCCACCGGTAGAGAAAGCTACCCGGGTTACCGGGCGTTCTGCCAGCTTGAGCAGGGAGACGCAAGGACTGCCGGCATGAGGCTTCCAAAGTACCGGAGTTGGACCCATTTCAAGAAGTATATGCCCTGGGCCTCCAGCCAATTGCATCATTGCAAGAAACAAATATTCCGCGAATTATTCTCATAGCGTTGGGTACTAGGCACAGCGCATGAAACTGCACCACAAGTCTCCAGTCGACCTACTGCAAGACAGTCGGCGTCGTGTGGGTGCGTGCATACTTGGCCAATGATATGAAGCCTATTTCATTAAATAGGCAGATCGCCAGACACAGGAGTGGGGGATATCCCCCAACTATTACACTGCCCGCGTATTCAAATACGCGTAATCCGTTTATTACTCGTCCCCTCCTCCTAAGCTTCAACATGCCAGTCCCCCCATCCGACCCCATGACGAATCCTGATCATGAACTGCTGCTGCGTAACCAATTTATTCAAGTCCCGTCCCCCCACTGGCCTTGCGGGAAGCGTGCGATGCGCGATTGTTGCATCTCCGCCCCCGCGCAGCCACTGCCATCGTGGACCAACTCTGTGCGGATGAATCATTTTCGTGTCGTGCAAGATTGCGAAAATGCGCCAAGCAAGGATGAGTCGTTTATGCAACCCAAGACACGTATCATTTTCCGCGTATACAGCCGTTGCTATTATCTCCTAGGCCATATACTCACAATCACATGACGGGAGCAACGTTGAAACCCACGGTTTCACCGCAGCGACCAAGTCTGCCGCTATTGCACTGGGGTTAGGGAAGCGATCGTGTTGTGGACGCGGGCGTCAGAAAAGGAGCGAAATCGCATCGCACCCGAAGCCGCAAAATGGGGGCCAAGCCTCCAGTACACGTATAGTTCGGTTTTTGTTCAGTTTGGGGCAAAAGTCCGCTCCGCTCGCATTGGACTGAACTAGCATCAAAGAGTCTTCCTCGCTCCTCGTCGTCTAACAGACGGCCGCTTTTACTGGGTACATTCCCATGTGGGTGACAAAAAAACC
>FWCC01000713.1:0-13875 GCA_900169235.1 Zarea fungicola
AATCACACCCCGCGCAACACTAATTAATTCACCAAGGTCTGAAGGGCAGTTGTCAGCCAGAGAGCGACCACCAGGTGTGGGCCACAGCAGCGCCATGCAGCAATTGCGGGGGAGGAGTCTGGTGCCGTCGGTTACCGGAATGCAGGGTTGGGTGGTGTGGCAGACGGGCGGTCGGCGAAGAAATGGAAGGCATAAACAATGCGTTGATTAGGTGAATGGCAACGAATCCATGGCGGCGAGTTTGATGATGCGTGATGGACAACAAACATGAGACTGACTGCTGGAGACGTGGATTATTAATGATTAGGTCGGCACGCAGCTGTCTGCCAGCTGTCAGGAAAGGCATTGCCACAGCGCTTCGCAGCAGCAGTTGTCAAGGCTCCTGTCCTCCCCAAGTTTAGCTGTCTGCAGGCCCTGGACAGATACTGAGCCTTGCCCGGACTTATGGGCAGTACAGACAGCCCAGGGCTTCACTCAGCAGCTCCCATCCGCTGCGCCAACAGCAACCTTTGGGTGGCATCGGGCTTTTATCCTCTCCTCCCACAGCAAAATTACAGTCCTCTGCAACTACATCTGCATCGCAATTCATCTCTGGTGACGCCATTTATTAATCCAGGTTCCATTTGCGGTGGGTAGACGGAAGTCGGGCACCCACTTGTGTCGGTCCGTCGGGCGACCAGCCTAGCTTCACGACGGCTCATCGACCGACTTCCGTTTAATTGCTCATTTAGGGTCAAATCGCACGTGCATCCGATCGAGGTCTTGTCTTTCTTATTTCTGCTGATCCGAGATGCAGCTCCAGATATAAGCTGCCTTCCCCCCCACCCGTCATCCGTGAGTCGAGCCAGCATCCCTCACGCGCCATTATGCGTCATGGCCAGATATGTTCAGCACCTTTATCCGTAGTTATGATGACGATGCGACAAAGACGAAGATAGATCAATACAAGTCAAATGAAAGGCCCCAGCTCTTGCCGTATGGACAAAAGCGACAATGTTCGTTTCTGGACGCAGTCTTGCGGCGTGGATACTGGCCAGATAGCCTACCGGAACACGAACTGCCATCACAAAAATTACTAACGGCACAACCAATGTTTAAACATTATTTGACTATTTTCTCTAATTCTTTGATATTTTACATTGACCGCGTTTTCCATAAAAACCCCCCCCCCCCATCAACTGCCAGCCGTACAATAAACTCCGTCTCCTCCACACAGCCTAAGCAGTAAAAACACTCGATAAGGCGACAGCGACGTACATTTACCACAATTCGGGGATGGTAAATTTATTTTCAACAACAGATGGAAAAAATCGCTAATCGCCAATTACAAAGATTTCGTCGAGTGTGTTGGCAAAGTCATTACTACTGCTCGTAGTAGTGCCACGCGACGGAGGCGTCTTGGCCGCCAGCCGCTCGACAATTTCCCGAGAGTGCTGCGCCTTCTGCGCGGCCATGACATTTCCTGCCTCGCAGTTAACCTCCTTCTTTCTGCTGCAGAGGCTGCGAAGCTTGGTGTACATGGCCACGATTACCATGGGGATGGCCTTGGCGGCCATGACGAGCATGTTCTTGACCCCCGCCATGTCGTCGCGCAGCTCGCCAGTGCGGTGCTTGGCTCGCATGTCCACGATGATGAGGACAAGGAGGAATCCAAAGAAGAGACCGAGGAGAATGCCGCTCATGATGAGGAGTCCTCTGTCCTCTTTATCGTAGCTCATTGCGGCGTCGAGGATCATGTTGCCGACGGTGCTCATGTTCGTATTGTGTATCCCGTCTGGTTTGCGGCCGCGGTTCGGTTGGCTCGACTGCCAGCCATCGCATCGACGTATCCGCCATGGGAGGGGATTGAAGGCGCCACATATTCCATTGTTAATGAATTCTTAGGAAACGAGTGAAAAACGAGTGTGGGTTGGTTTGGTCTGTTTTGAGAGTGACAATGCAAATCAGGGAAAGAGAGAGATTAAGAGTGAGTATTGTGGAAGAAAAGGAAAAGAATGAATATTGGAATCGAACGTGACTTACTTTTTTGTATCTACTTGAGAAAAGAGTTTGAAATTGTAACGCATTGAAACTTTCACTTCACTCACTCGCGTAGCCTTTTAATTCGGGCGTTTTGTGGCGGCCCGGCGACTGCAGCAGCGGCTGTCTTGTGCCATGCTATGAACGTCTCTACAGCTATGAATTATTTTATTTTCAGTTTTATTAGAAAATGCGAGAGAAATTACGAATTGGCAGTCGGCCGTATCATGTTCATTTTGGGTCCTTTTTGGATAAAGTTGTCCCGACTCAATTCGTGAACCTCGAAGGTACACCGACATGGACGTTTTGTCATGTAAAATATTTTCCTTTGTGCCATTTTTCAATTTAATTGGTAATGGGTGAAGAAGCAAGCCGATCAGTCTGCGTAAGTAATAATATCTAACCCACGCCTAGAACCCCGAGAATTGCATCAATTATTCCAACAGGCCATCTATGCAACATCGTGTCTTAGAAACTCCAGTTCAAGCATGTCATAGAAATCCCTTCTTGGCCAGGCGTACGTAATTAAACGATCAAAGTCCGATGTGCCATATTTCTCGCATCTTCTTGCGATGGCATACAGAAACGCCACCGCCCAATGGCCGCTCCGGCGTCGTCCAGCCAGTGCCACCTGACATCATCATCCTGTCCTTGGTTCTAGAACAGCCCAGGAACGTATCCAGTAGAACATGGGCGCTCTTCCGAGTTCTTTGAAAATTCAACTCGGCTTCAGGGCAAGAAAGCATTCATGTCCGCAGTGTTCAGCAAATTCTCAAGTGCCAATACCAACAGCCAGTTGTGCGATCTAATCAAGATAGTGGCAGGCATAAAGTCTTGGAATTTAGTTAAATATTCTTCTTCTTCATAATTTTGATTTGCCTTTATCTACTTTTTTTCATTATTTGTCCCGCCGTCTTTTCTCATTACATGCGTGTTGCCACAAGCAGGTGCTTGCGAGCAAGTAGGCTAACATATCGCTTAAATCAACGAATCATTCTACATGCAACTCTATAGGTTTTGAAAGACTAACAATTATGTCATGATTTTTGCAGTGACTATCCTTTGTTAGCATGGCTTCTCGAAAGTGTCAACGATGAAACAAACTTACAATAGCAATTTTACTACGCGCACGAATTCTCTGGCCAAAAAAGACCAAAACCCACGGAATGACAGTGAGCGCCGCAGCTATCCCACCCAGCAGCCCGCCCGCTGGCCTTGTCCCTAAATTTCGAAACAAGGGAGTGGCGACAAGAGGGAATGCGCCGCCGAGAAGATTGCGGCAGAGACTCTGGGCAGCCAATGCCGACGACGCATAAACGTGGTACGTGTCTGCGAGGTAGTTGAATGTGGCAAGATATACTGAGTAAATGCCCCAGAGAGCAAATCCAAGGCCAATGGCCTGCGCATGGGCCTTCCAGTCCTGCGGGCAGAGAAAAGCGATGAATAAGCCTGCAGGCAGAAACATAGCCGTGACGCAGGCAAAATACAACCTCGACTCGGGTGCGTCGGCGGGGAACTTGCGCCGCATGAAGAGCCAGAACTTGGAGTTTGTCGGGGAGCCGCCATTTTCAAGGCTCTTCCAGTACTGGTGCTTGAGAAGCTGTTCCTGCAGGATACTCGTGACGGTCGCACAGGCGGTTGCCGCCATCAATGCAATGTATACGCGGCTAGACATGTCCAAGTTGCCGTTGTAGAGGAAGGGAACAACGGAGAAGGACAGGTACAAGATACCCCAAGAAAACGCCGCCCAGAGGGAGAAGCAAAAAACAACCGGCTCAGTGAATAAAAGGGCGAATGGGCGTTTGATGGAAGTGGTAATGAGAGCCACGAGAGACGGTCGTAACTCATCTGCCTGCACGACCCAGCGTATGCGGCGCAGCTCAGGCTCTTGGGCGCGGTGATGCTGCGGACGGTGGTCAGAGTCATTGGAATCTGAGCTCACACGCTCTGCGAGCCATACCTCGGACGACGAGGCAATGTTGGCATTTTCCAGGGAAATGTACATGCCATATTGTCCATGAGCTTCGAGTTGCCCGTACCAATCATTCAGTATCTTGGCCTTTCGAGTAAGCAGGACAGAGGCACGACTTTCTTTGAAGAAGGCAATGAGAAAGACCATGAGGACGGCATCCATGATCGCTTGGTGCCAAAATGTCCACTGCCATGCTCTGGTACGGTTCTTGATTATATTTATGAGGGCTGCCGACACGAGGGGGCCGGCGCCAGTTCCCAGTAGGACGGAGCCGCTGAAGAGAGCCATTGGTGTGTTTCTGTCTTCTTTGCCCCAGAGATCGGCAATCACACCACCGACGACGGCGCTGAAGACGGACGCACCCACTCCGACAAAGAAGCGGCACACCAGCATGCCGGCGACATGAGGCATGACAGAGCAGAGGGCCTGGAAGAGAACAAATATAATACCAGCGACAATGAAGATTGGATACCGTCCCCATGCCTCGGACAGGGGAGCCAAGGCCATAGGTGCAAAGCCGAAGCCCAGACAAAAGGTACTGATTCCAGCAATGACGGCGGTGCGGGATGTATGGAACTCATGTGCCATTAGGGCAGAGGGAGGAGAGTATGCACCGGGCGTGTATGCTGTGAGAAAGGTGGCGATGCAGGAGAGAACTAGAAGGACGCTTTTCCTCGCCGGGCTCCATTCTAGCGGCGACGTGTAGGCACGTAGATCTGGACATGGCGGTAATTTGGTTCCCGCAAGATGAAATGCCTGGTCGGGCGGTGGTGGTGTGGGTAGTTGTGAGTCAAAGGTGAGATACAGGTGAAGGACGGGACTTGAATCATCTAGTGTTGAGGAAGCGGTGTCTTTGGCCGTACCCTTTTCCGGGAATGAGTCTGAAAGGACATCTGTGACGGGAGAGTTACCGGGCCCGGCGTGGCGTATCGATTGCAAATCATCGAGCGGCGTTTGATCTATTTGAGCCATATTTGAAGCGTTGCCGTCACCGCGAGGAGGAAGAGTTGGGTTGGCGGGGTGGCAGCTCGCCGAGAGAGGAACGAAACGGACGGGAGTAGAGGATTCGCAACATGAAAGAGAATTTGTGCCAGACCGGCTGGCTATAAGAAGGGAAGACTGTTGTTGCTGACCGGGGTCGAGGGGGTGGGCGGGGAGAGAAATCCTTTGCCGTGTCCACGACGAGAAGTGACTTGTGGGCGGGTGTCGTAGTAATGGTGGGTTAACGGATATAAGCCACCCAGTAAAGACGCTCTACTACTGCCTTGTGTGTGCTTATCGAGTGGGCGGAGTACGGAATACGGAGTAGTACAGATTACGCTGATTTGAATTGCTAGCATATGAGCGAGCAACCCACTTTGCCACTAACAGGTAGAATCGGCCCGTAGGTACCCAGTAAACTGCCGGCTGGTAAGGAAAAGCTTGTCGGGAATAACAAGCAGCTTATTCCCAGCCTTGTTGCCGAAGCTGGCAATTGTTGCGTTTGCTTGGTGCCAGCTGCTGCCAGCTGCTGCGGGCTGGTGGACCCCGAGTTCTGTGACACCATCATTTCCATGCCCATGACACACTCCCACATTTCCCACATCCTCCTTGTCATACTTTCGTTTGTTATCCATACTCCTCGCCCATGATTTCATCTCATCCCCGCCCTGGCAAGATACAAAGTCTCTCTCTGCCTACAAATACATGACGATCCTGCGTTCTCTTGGCCCCAAATCGCTTGCATACGATGGATGCTGTCTTCACCTCGAGATGCCTTCCCTTAGAACAGGGGCCTACAGAGTAGCTATCCACTGCACAGTACGACGCACCTTTCATTTTGGGGAATTCTTTTTTTTTTTTTTTTCAAAAATGCCGCCGTTCTAGACCCGCGCCCTATTGACCATAAAATGTCACAAGCAAATGGAGACGAGCTTGCTCCCTCGCCCCGCCCACACTAATTTCTCTGCCGTGAACTGAGGCACTGAGGAGCTGTTGATGGCATTAATTACGGGATTTGTTTTCAAACTCGTTTCTCGGAAATAACATGCTTATTTCAATTTCTATTTTCTCATGGCCGTATACCGCCATCATTTCGCCGCGCACCACACCATCGAGTTTTATCGTCCCTCCAAGACTCTTCGCTGTGATGGAGAGGCAAGGCAGCGTTGACATTGCGGCTGTTGTCCATTTGTCTAGCCAGAGCCGTGCGGTATAGCAAGGTTCATCTCAAGCCTCCGGCAACCGTTTCTCAACCAACCTTCTTCGCCTGTCCTTCCATGTCCCACTCTATTCCGTCTTATTCCCGACTGTACCCATGCCAAGCAATTCACCCCCCGAGATGGTGTCCTGGCCAGCGCACACTGCCCTAGCCTAATGAATGGTCAAATCAATGCCAGGGTTTCGCAGCCACAGCTGAAAGAACTAATATGCACATCATTTAGCATCATTTAGATAAACCCATTGCGACATTGCGCGGATTTCCTCCTCCGCCTACATTGGCCATGCGTTACCTGCGCCATGAGCTTGTCCAGGCCTTTCCAGCACGCAAACCACAAATCATGCAACCCAATTGAACAGCTACTGGCAGCAACCTTAAGCGCCACTATTTACTGCCAACTGTGTCCCGCGCAAGACAATTCTCAAGTCACCAGGCAGCTCAACTGGGTGCTTATTGATGGTGTCTTGGCCAGCATTCTGCTTTGGGCGGTTGCTGGCCAGCTCCTTGATGGTTTGTCCATCACTTTGTAGCTCAGCAATTGGCCGCCCGTCCAATTGACAAGGACCTTCTACGCCCTTGTGTCTCCCGCTCTCCTTCACGACTGGCTTAACCCCTACCGCTCCGCTCCGACGCCGACATGTCATTACAAAGACGACCCAGACAAGAGCACATAGGGCTGTCCCCGCGCCAATGACGATACCGGCAATTCCTCCGGCAGACACTCTGCTGGCCGCACCATTATTAATCTGCTTCGGTTCGGAAGCGGGTGCAGCGGATGACGCGGGTAAGTTCCCCTCTGTTGCCGACGTGGATATCGGTGCCGATCCCGATTGTGTAGTCGACGGATGTTGCGTAAACCCGAGCCCTACATCGCCGCTCCGCCACCGAATTTCAAATGCCGGAGCAGAGAGCGTTATTTCGTTGTTGTAGAGAGAGACGGCATACCGTTGGTCGGCAGTCTTGGCATTGCATTCGTAGCCACTGTCGAGAAGTTAACTGGCCGCTGTTGCCGCTGGAAAGCCAAGTTTCGTGAATCCTAGGGGAACGGAGCACTGGACTTGCTTACATGGGGACACATCGTACCGCCGTTTCGTCGTCAGCAACGGGCCATCCGTTGCTGGGTGCACTGGTTTGCGTGCAGAGCGCCACATAGCCAATGAAGCAGACTCCAGGAGAGTAATACCCCCAGTTTTGCCACAGGTCGAGACCACCTGGCACATGGCAATTTTCAAAATCGGCCGTCAGTACTGGCGCTGTGCAGGTAAGCGGCTGTGTCGTCATGGTCATTGCGCGGGTGGTTGACGAAAGGGCAGCCGCCTTGGATGCCATGATCCAATTTGATGCAACGTGCGTCTGTCTTTATTTTTTCTCGACACGTGGAAGATGCTTCTGGGAACAACTACATACCGTCATGCTTGACATGTCTATTATTTATTTCATGTTTGCATGTAACACTGTGTTTGTTTGATCGTAGAGAGCTACGCCAGTCGCCGTCTCTTACCCGTGCGCCTTTTAATATAAAATACATATCGCGACTGTCCTCCCGTGTCGTACAAAGTGAATCATGATCAAGTGTGGACGCTTTTTGATGTAACAGCACACCACCCATGATCATAAAAATCGTCATTGAATGTATAAGTGCGCGTGTATTTTGAAATATTCTAATGCCATCAATTTTTCGTTCATGAATTAATCTACATCATCCTCATTTGTCTCATTGGTCTCATTATGTGGTGTGCCAAACTCATCTCGCGCCTGTTTCAACGCCTCTGTCTCGTCGTGGGTGTGCTCATTGTCCGCCGCCGCCGCCACCGTTGTCGTCGGTTTGTCACCACCGGCAATGTGCTGCTCCGCACCCTCCTTGAGGTTACCATGCTCGTCAATGTCCTCGCGCAGGAAGAGGCTAAACACCACCACCAGGTACACCTGTTCCGTGGTCTTGTTTCGAAGGACATATCTAAGCTGGTGTGAGCGCCTGTCCGATGTCCTGTGAGAGAGAAGAGAGAGAAGAACCATGTTAAAAAAAAGGAAGAGCAAAAGCGAAGCAGCATGAAAAGAGCAAGATCATTTTTAATACTTCATCATTTTTAAAGCACCATGAAAGAAGAATCAAAAACAGTAAGGCGGGAAAAGGGGGGAAACTTACCGAAGTGCCTGTCCATCCCAGTAATTCGCAATACTCAGCTGAAACCCAGGCAACTTGAGCGCCAGGTTGGCAAAGTCCAGGTAGGGGTTGAAAAAGTCCAGGCCGTAGGTCTTGCCGTACTCAAACACGAACCTGTCCTTGTTGGCGTCGGCAAGCGCCCACTTCATGCGCGCCTTGCCCGTGTCCGGCAGGCCCAGCGCCTCGCGCGTCTGCAGCCCTCCCTGGGTCGCATCGCCTCCCTCCTCGAACCACAGTCCGCCTTTGCCCGCTTCGTGCTCGCCCGCGCCGAGGTGCAGCACGTTGAAGGAGCTCAGCGCGGGGCCGTACAGGTAAGGCCTGTTGGCGTAGGCGTCGCCTTGCAAGCCCGGGTCGATCCACCACTGGACGATGCGCAGGGCGGTGCCGAAGCCCGGCGGGAGCTTGTCGCGGATGGGGCGGTCAAAGTCGTTGCCGAACTGCAGGTCACTGCCGCTGATGCCGTTTGGAATCTCATACTCTTCTTTGTCGTTGCCATTTACCGCCACCCCGGAAGAGGAAGATGATGACGAAGAAGTGGCGGCACTCCGCTTGGGAGTGAAGCGAAACGAGATGCTGTATTGATCCTGGTTGTACGCATGTGGTTCAGCGTCAAAGTACGCCGACGTGGACGGGGAGCCCAGAGGCAGACCGTTGTACCCCTGAATGCGGACGTTGAGCTCAATGTCCGCGTGGGCGGTTGTGATTCGGACCGTCTCGGGCTGGTTGACGGGCACCTGGACGTGGTTTGCCTCGTCATAGTCGCCGCCGGCGGTGATGCGCAGGATGTACTTGTCGGCCATGATGCCTTATCTTGAGATGAGACAATCGTTTTGAAAATGAGGCAATCGCTAACGATTTTATAAGAGTCTATGCATTGAGTTGTTGTGCTCTTTTTTATGCTTGGTTTGTTTTCTCAATGTAAATCCGAGGGAGCTTCTTGGTCTCAAGTCGGAATGATTTTTTCTTCACCGACGTCATGGTGATAGTCATGGTCGGCCCAAGGTTTTTTTAAAGCCTTTTAACGTCCGAGCGGGTAAAAACGGATTTCTGGGCCTCGCCCCAACGATTTCGTTAGACCTACCTTGCTACCCTACGCCGGGATCTCAATGTATCTATCTCTATTGACTGCAGTTGGTTTTCAATAACTCCTGGCTTGTTTGAGACAGACATGTAACAATCATCATGACTACGAGGATCTCTGGCGTGTACGATCCCCTGCTCCTTGGCAGGCGATCGATCCTTACTTGTCACATGCCTGGCGCTGACCAGCCGAAGCCTCCAATTTTACCCCAACACAAAGGATGACTTACGCCAACCGCAAAATCATCTCAATTCAATCCAAGCTGATCGCTGTAAAGGTATGCATTTAAACAACTCACTAAAACAATACACATATTAACCCTTACATAAAGTATCCACTCCCATTCTGAAAAGGCGCTGCTTTGTACGTGGTCATCTTTGGTGCCCGTCACCAAAACCGACACCCAACAACACGCCGAGTCGTTCACGGATGCGATGATTGGCAATTCATGGCCAGAATGGGTCGTCATCCAAGTCTCTGTGCTTTTCTTTCGCTTTAATCCTCTCATATACCTTTTCTCACTCCTCACCCTCTTTGCCCACTCAGCGTACCAGGACCAGGACCAGCAACAACTATCTACGCGAGGATACACCGCCACCAAGGCCGCCCTGTCTGTTCTTCTTCTGGCCGAGGCCATCTTTTACATCACCATCTACCGGCCACACCTCCGCCGCGCTGCCACTACCAAAGCCGCCTACCCTGGGCCCTTGTCCAAGCCAGAGCGCCAGGCACTGTTCCAGAAATGCCTAGGGCACGCGAGCGACCCTGAGCGGTACCTCCGCGGCTGGTTCCACAACGCCGCGCTGTCCGACATTCGCCGCGACAACCTGCGCGAGTTTTTCCTGTGGGCGTTTTTAGACGAGGACTTGGACGCATTATCCTCCTCCTCTACGGCGGTCGCGCAGCAGCGCATGGCTGTTCTGCTGGAAGAGGTAGACGGGTACATTGCGGCCCTGGAGACGCGCCTCGGGCACCTCTTTGCGAGCGGCCGCAGCCACCGCGCCAAGAGTCTGCGTCTGAACCTCGATCCTGTGGTGACGGCCTACCGGGGGCTTGCGTGGTATCTGGTCATTTTCTGCGTCGACATGGCCACGCATGCCGTGCTGCGCTGGCACGGGTTCCGATTCTACGGGCGGAGTGGTGATCAGGCAGAGGTATGGTCTACGTTTCCACCGCGGCCACAGGAGTGGTGGAGCAGATACAAGTCTCCGGCGCCGAGTCTGGGATACTGGTATTACGACGGGAGACGCCGGCGGCGACAGCAAGTCCCAAGCATGCAGCAAAGACAAACAACGCCATCAAGGCCAGTCGGGAACCGTTCCACTACAGGCGAGAAGGAAGCACAGAAGCAGGAGCAGCTACCAGTCGTATTCTTTCACGGCATCGGCGTCGGGCTACTCACCTACCTCCGTTTCCTCATCGACCTCGTCAGAGCCGGCGATAACGACGACGAGCTCGACGGGGGCATGCAAGTCATGGCCGTGGAGCTCCTCCCCGTGTCGTTCCGCCTCACCTCACCCCCGCTGGACAAGCGTGCATTTCTGGACGCTTTCACCACCATCGTTGACGCGCACGGCTGGGGCGACTTTGCCATCGTCTCGCACTCGTACGGCTCCGTGCCCACGACGCACATCCTGACGGCGGACGACGCGGCGCTCAGCAACCGCGCAAAGGCCGTCACGCTCGTCGACCCCGTCACCATCATGCTGCACCTGCCGCACGTGGCGTACAACTTTACGCGGCGGCGCCCACGGTCCGCGGCGGAGTGGCAGCTCTGGTACTTTGCCAGCACAGATGTGGGCGTGGCGACGGTACTGGGCAGGCACTTCTTTTGGAGACAAAACATCATTTGGAAGGAGGATCTACTGCGGCTACAACTACAACTACTACAAAAACAACAGCGACAACAGAGTCCGGGCAGACGGAGAATCACGGTGAGCCTCGCCGCAAAGGACATCATTGTCAATGCGCCAGCCGTGGCGGAATACTTGGCCGAGACAACGGAAGACGCAGCTGCGGACGCTAAGGCTGAGCAATCTCACATTGATGTAGTGTGGTTCCCCAAACTAGATCACGCGCAGGTTTTTGATACAGCAAGCGATTACAACAGAATTATAGAGCGTATTCTTGCCTAGGTAGACTGGGCATCTAGGGGTTGACATGTCATAATGGGCTGCCGACTTATACTGGGGACCCATATAGCGAGCGGAAAAGGCAGCTATTGGCTACATGTAATAGAGTAGATTAGATAAAATAAAATGTAATGCAATGCCAAATGCAGGTGAAGTATTCTTGGGCGAAATGCAAAGTAGTAAAGAGTGTTAGTCGCTAGATATGTCTGCCGCTACCTCGTCGCCTCCCCAATCCGTCAAGATGGCGCCGACCGGTCGTGAGCCGCTCTGTATCACGACCATGACCAGCTCAGCGTCCGTGTTGTTCAGCATTTGATGCTCTGTCCAGGCTGGGACAAACGCAAAGTCACCGGCAGTTAGAGTATGATGCCGAGGCTCCTCTTCAAAGCCCTCATTTACCAGCAAGACGCCGGTACCGGAGACGGCATATATGATGGCATCTAGGACGGACATGGGGGGATCAGAAACCAAAAAAAAAACCATTAAACTACCCCCAGTTTCGATCAAACCGGGCCTCGACTATTGGATAGCAAAGTCCAGCTGAAGGGCGGCGGCGAGACTTACCTTGTTCGCTATTGTGGCGGACTGGCGTGCTTGACTGGGGCCGGATTGTGAGTGCTGCTTAAAATAGTTACATCTCGTGGCCTTTGCTAGCGGGTTGGGGAAAGATGCCGTGGCATTTGGGGATAAAAAAAAAGGGACTGGGGGAAACAGGGGGGGAAGAAAGAAAATAACAGTGGTCGGTTATGGCTGTTTTTGCATGTGCCGGGAGTGTTATTGATTGTTTGAGCTTACTGGAGGCGCACATCTTGTCGCATCGGTCGACGACGGCGGCACGTCTTATCACAGGCCCCTCAACAGTAGGATTGGCTGGTTGAAGATCCTTGGCTGTGGTAATGTGGGTAGAGGCAGGCATGATCATGGGAAGAATCTCCGAGATGAAAGGTATTAGTGACGCCATTGTGGGCTGTGGTTTGCTGGATCAGAGTAAAGTGTCTTGGGGTGGGATCGCAAGCTATTTTTGGCGTTGAAGCTGAGGAGAGTGTTGAATTTTGCGAGCCTGTGCGAAGCGAGTTGGACTTGATGTCGTCACTTGGAGCACTGACGATAACGTCCCCAAGGATGTCCCCTGCCACGAGAATGCGATGCGGAGCTAGCAGCTGGTTGAGGGGAGCTGCTTGGCAAGGATTGTCACAGGTTGTCGAGTTGGGGGATGAGGAGCAGCCCCGACTAGGAAGGTGAACCAGCAAGGTGGAAGCTCAGTTGTGTGCCAACGCAACGCCACCCCCGGACTCTAGTCTATCTGACAAGATAAGAAACAACGGCCTATATTTTGCTTGTGGTATGCCGATGCCGGAATGGGGTGCTTGGGCTGCAGCGGCATGCGCAGAGTCGACCGATCAATGACGACAGGGGCATCCGCCAAACTAGGAGGTGGTGGTGGTGGTGTTGGTTGAGTGAGTGTGGAGAAGGCGGGTGGATGATGACTTGTGATGCAAAGGCGAGATGAGCCAGCGACCTGCTGAAAGAGGATGGTTATTAACTGGGGCTGGTAGCCCGCCAATTGGGTTTTAACAATAGCGTGATGGATGAAACGGGCATCTGCAGGCGTGCTGACAGCGTCGAGTTGTTCAATTTGCTACCGTCGGCCAAGCCTCATGCTCTGGCTGAGATGCAGCACGTATGGCGACATTTGGCGCTTCTCCGGCCAAGACAATGAATTGCGCCGATTCTCGCCGGTGGCGCCGGTCGATGGGTTGCAATACTGATTATGGTGGTTGACCTAGTTTATTGCAGATGCGTTTCAGGCAGCCAGGTCTGCAATGTCATGCTGCAATAATGTGATGCCAGTTATTGCACTGGATATCTATGGCGCTGTCGTGTCATTCTGATCATTCTGATGCTGATGGAGGCAAGGATATGCACAGCAAGGAGTGGGAGTATACGTGTTTCGTCTCATCTTCCCGGAAAGCTGATCCTGCGTGCCGGGCCCCGGGGTTGCCGATGGACGGAGAAGGTTCATGGTTGTTTACACGGAGAAAAAGTCGATCATTTGTTTGATGTTTATTGCCAACTGGTAGTTTCCGGGACGTAAGGTGCCGTACATTAACACGCCACAACTGCTGGACGGGAGGTACCTTGTAACGTGTATTCATATAGCGCGTGTCTAGTAGGTAGGCAACAAATTCCGATAAAACAGAACAAGATGGTAAAGTTACAACACATTGCCGGTTCCTCTCTTGACATGCCTATCTGCCAAGAAGATTGTCTGTATCGAATGACTGCATACTTGTGCCACGCCCCCAC
>FWCC01000079.1:0-216152 GCA_900169235.1 Zarea fungicola
TTTTTTTTTTTTTTTTGTATTTTTGGTTCGGAAGCACGTCTAGAATTTTAGATTTCTTTCTTCGGCACTCACATTTGGATGATAGAAAGGTTGTACAGACATTGCTGGTGTTTTGCTACTTTGACTTGATTGGGACTTTTACGCGACACAATATAGCATACACAACACTACTCATTTGATTACAAGGATATAGACGCTTAATAATAGTAAAGAAGAAGACAGGTTCATATGGGCAGCCCTAGCTAGGAAGCTTGTGATTGTGGCCCTCTTGCAGCGTGCCTTGCCCAAATACGCAGTAGCAGCTGGAATGGCGAGCTGGGATCGGGTTGCATGCCACCACCGCAGATCCATGCCCCCAGCTTGACGCAGCAAGCGTGGCTGCTCCGCCAGAGATGATTGGCTGTGCGCCTGGATTTGCACTGCAGGATTGCTGGGCTTGCTGGGCTGCCGACTGGCCCGCTGTCGTGCAAGCTTTGATCCCAACGGCTGCGCGGCCGCACCCCCCTTTTTAGCGCAGGCCAATTCTACCAGTAAGAGGAGAAGACGCAGACCCGCAGCTGCTCGTGCCCTCACAGGGCTCATCCGCACTGCCAGGCCCCTTTCAGCGGATGTCACTCACCGAATCCTCCCCTGTAAGGTACATTTGCCATGCCCAGCCAGATGTACCATCGTACGGTGGGTGTACCTCCCGATTCGAGGACAGATTAATTCTCCCAAGAAGCTAGCTTCATTTCAACCCTTATTCTATCCCCATTTTGACTACTGTACGACCATTTCTCGACTCCATCCCTGTTCCTCAGGACACGACACCTTTGCACCCTTTTCCATACCTATCATCTTTATCTCGAGATCGAGCAGCCGTCATTCGCTTCCAGCTGCCCCCTGCTTCTCCTTTGAACCCATCTGGCATTAGTGCCGATTACACTCGTTTCAACAACCGCATTCCATCGCATCTCCCCGAAACGCGCTCGAAATTTATACAGGTCTCCGAAGTTCCACACGGGTGCAGCCTGCTATACCTATTGATCCCGCAGTTTTGTGTGTTTTGCCAGAGACCGACTGCAATTGTTTTGCATGTTGACCACCCGACTGGCCCTAACCGATCGACCCGGACACCCACTGTTTTGACGGGACTCTGAAATTTGGTCATAGTGCGCCATGGTTAGACTGCCAATCACCGGCTTAGGCAGCCTAGCCTGTCTGTTGCTTTTGTCTCGTGTAGATGCATTCTATGTCCCAGGTACGTCTTGTAGCGCCAGCAAGAGCTCGCCGTAGCCCTACGAAGGCAGGCATTGTCCTTCGCCTTGGAAGCCAGTGCACAAGTCAACGTTTCACTAACGAGAAATAGGATACTCAATCAAGAGCTACAAGGAAGGCGAAGCAATACCTCTCATGGTCAACAAGGTCTACTCCGACAGCACACAGCTCCAATATGCCTACTACGATCTTCCTTTCGTCTGCCCCCCGTCTGATCATCCCAAGTCTATCGGTGGCCTCCTCAGCGGCAAGAATGTCCCCTTGAACCTGGGCGAGGTCCTCCGCGGCGATCGAATCCGAACATCAGATATCGAGCTGGTAATGGGAAAGGAGACACACTGCAAGGCGCTCTGCACTCGGGAGCTCAGCTCGCAAGACTTAAAGCGTACCGAGGAGCTGATTCGTGATAGCTATGTGACTGAATGGATTGTCGATAACCTACCCGGCGCCACGAGCTTCGTTAGCGTCGACAAGACACGCAAGTACTATGCCTCGGGCTTCAAGCTTGGCTACAGCAATGTCTCCCCACAGACCAGGGAGCCACACTACTTCCTCAACAACCACCACACCATTGTTATTCGATGGCGCAAGGCATCCGGTCGAGCCGGTGACCGCGGCGAGAGAGTCATAGTCGGATTCGAGGTCTACCCCAAAAGCATCGGTCTCGATCACAGGCGAGACGCCGAGGGGTGCCCCATTGACTTGCAGCACGTCGAGGAGGGCTTTGAGCTTCGCATTGGGGCCAATACCACAACTGAGACGGCACCACGCTACGCCGACAAGTCTCCAGCTCGCTTGGCTAAGCGAGAAGACGGGCAAAAGGATGGCGGCACACTTTCGATTCCATATACATACTCGGTGTACTTTAGGGAAGACAATACCATTGAGTGGTCTCACCGCTGGGATCTGTACTTTGTCAACCAGGAAGACGGTGCTCGCATTCACTGGCTGGCCATCATCAACTCCCTCATCATCTGTGGCATGCTCACAGCCATTGTCATGATCATATTTGCGCGAACAATCACCTCGGACATTAAGGGCTACAAGGACACGGTAGAGGGCAAACCCCGTGGTAAGAGGGCAAAGAATGACGTTCCTGCTGGCTTGCTGGACCAAGGTGGTGATGTCAGCTTTGAGGGTGATCTTTCAGGCGACGAAGAAGCCCTGGAAGACGTGACCGGCTGGAAGCTGCTTCACAGCGACGTTTTCAGACCACCTCAGTACGGGTATCTATTGGCACCGCTGGTTGGCTCAGGCATGCAGCTTCTTTTCATGGCCATGGGACTCGTGTTGCTCAGTGCTTTAGGATTCTTGAATCCCAGCTTCCGCGGCGGCTTCATTAGCGTAGGAGTCGGCTTGTTCGTCTTTGCTGGCGTCTTCTCTGGATACTTTTCCGCCCGCGTGTTCAAGAGCTTCGATGGCAAGGACTATCGCAAGAATGCCATGGTGACGGCACTCCTCTTCCCCGGGCTGATGTTTGGTCTCGTCTTTCTCGTCAATCTCTTTGTATGGGCACAGGCCTCCAGCACGGCGATCCCATTTGGATCACTGGTGTTGATTGTGGTGTTGTGGCTCTTCTTCCAGGTGCCGCTTGTGTATGTGGGCTCGTACTACGGCTTCGTCAAGGCTGGCGGTTGGCAGCACCCGACCAAGCCCTCGGCCCTCCCGCGACAGCTGCCCAGCCAGGCCTGGTACAGCAAGTCGATGCAGGCGGTGCTGCTTGCCGGTCTTATTCCGTTCGCCGTCATATTCATTGAGCTCTTGTTTGTGTTCCAGTCGCTGTGGCAGAACAAGAGCGGCTTCTACTACATGTTTGGTTTCCTGGCCGTGGTGTCCGTGATTCTGGTGGTGACCATTGCTGAAGTCACAGTAGTGACGATTTATGTGCAGCTGTGTTCCGAAAACTATCACTGGTGGTGGCAGTCGTTCTTCGTGGGCGGCAGCAGCGCCGTGTGGATATTTTTGTACTCGGTGTGGTATTACATGTTTAAACTCCACATTACTGGCTTTGTGAGCAGTTTGCTGTTCTTTTCGTACACCTTTATTGCGTGTTGTGTATATGGCCTGCTGACAGGCACGATTGGCTTCCTGAGCGCGTATGCCTTTGTGCGCCGGATCTACAGGTATGTGCTGACAATGACGACTTATAGCCAGGAGGAGTGCCTGGAACTAACGATGTGATAGTGCCATCAAAATTGACTGAGTGTCAGAGTATTGACGCGTCTCTCATTTTTAACGAACCGAAACGATCTTGTAAACTGGGTCATTAGATATATTGCAATTTAATAGGCGTAATACATGTGCATCGCATCATGTCAAGCTTGCGGGCTGGCATTATATGCCGCAGGGCGCCTGGCATTCCTTTACCAGCGGAGTGGTTGAAACCTTTTCTGATATTACTTGGCATGTTATTTCTTACCTTCTCTGGCGCACATCCGAAATCTTTTTCTACTAGTAAACTTGAGTCTAAAAAAGCCATGTTTCGTTCGTATCTCACAACTGGATTGGGTCACGGTGGCTTGACGTTAATAATAAATGAATGAATCGTCCATCATCCCGCTTCCCCCACAAGTCGGAATTGTGTTGCTTGCCCCACAATGAAGATTGTAGTTTGTATCATTCCGCTCTCTGCTTTCGGAACCCTTGTTTCCGTGTGTTTCCACAATTTCTGTCTTCAAATGACATGTAAAACAGCTCTTACGCCTTGCAAATCTACATGGTTTTATCATTCCCAGTTACTTTCATTGTGCGTAGCTAGCCTCCATTTTGACAGAGTGCCGGCACTGGTTTTTTTTTATCCCCTGTATTTAGAGGAAGGCATTTCCTCTACTAATTGCTCAAACCTCCCTTCAAACCTTTTTCAGGATACAATTCCGCACAAAAAACTCACTCACACACGCACACGCACACACACATACACACACACACACAATCATGGATATCAACGAGTATAGGGATCAGGCCAAAAAGGCTGTTGACGGGAGTACGTTGTATTCTGTTTATTTCCCCTCCTAAACTGATGTTGCGTATCCTCTACGCTGGCAAGCCCGGCCGCATATTGCCCCTCCCCGCCATTCCTGGCCCGGCAACAGCACGCCATAACTAAGAGAATACCCAAAAGCAACAGCGGAACGTAAGGAAAATATCACTCATAAAATACTGATCAAATATTTAAACAGTCGCCGATTACTATGAGTCCATTCCCTCCCGCCCTGTCCTCGCCAACGTCCAGCCCGGCTACCTCCGTCCGCTTCTCCCGGACGCCGCGCCGTTCGATGGTGAGTCCATGGACGCCATCCAAGCCGACATTCATGACAAAATCATGCCAGGTATCACCCACTGGGCTCATCCTGGCTTCATGGCCTTCTTCTCCTGCACCGCCTCGCACCCGGCCAACATTGCCGAGATGTGGTCCAACGCCTTCAACGGCGCTCACTTTAACTGGATTTGCAGCCCCGCCGTCACGGAGCTCGAGACCATTGTCATGGACTGGCTTGCAAAGGCCCTGGCCCTTCCAGAATGCTTCCTGAGCGGTGGGAGCACCCACGGTGGCGGTGTGCTCCACGGCAGCGCGAGCGAGGCCATCCTGACCGTCATGGTCGCAGCGCGAGACAAGTACCTAGCCACGGTCACGGCGCACCTACCAGAGGGCGAGGACAAGGAGGAGGCCATGTGGGCGCATCGGAGCAAGCTCGTGGCCCTGGGGAGCGCGGGCGCACACTCAAGCACGAAAAAGGCGGCGCAGGTGCTGGGGGTGCGGTTTGACACGGTGCCAGTGGACGCGTCGACGGGGTTTGCCATTACCGGCGCGGCGCTGCGGGACAAGCTGGCGCAGCTGCGTGCCAGAGGACTGGAGCCATTTTACCTGACGGCGACGCTGGGGACAACGGATGTGTGCGCGGTGGATGACTTTGAGGGCGTCGTGGCGGCGTTGGCGGCGGATCTGGCGCAGCGGTCTACCAAGGCCAACGGCACAGCAACCAACGGTACAACAACCAACGGCATAATAACCAACGGCACCACAACGACAACAACCCAGCACACCCACGACGATGCCGCCGCTACGCCCGGCGAGGTCTGGGTCCACGTCGACGCCGCCTTTGCCGGCTCCGCCCTCATCCTCGAGGAAAACCAACACCTCACCGCGCCCCTCGCCCACTTCCACTCCTTCAACTTCAACCCGCACAAATGGCTCCTCACTACCTTTGACTGCTCCGCCGTATGGGTGCGTGCCCGCGCCGACCTGCTCACCTCATCCCTCTCCATCAAGCCGCCGTACTTGCGCAACCAGTTCTCCGACGGCGACCTCGTCACCGACTACCGCGACTGGCAGATCCCCCTCGGCCGGCGCTTCCGCTCCCTGAAGCTCTGGTTCGTCATGCGCAGCTACGGCATCGCCGGCATGCGCGAGCACATTGGGCGCGGCATCGCCCTTGCCGAGTCCCTCGATGAGAAGCTGGCGAGCCGCCCGGACCTGTTCACCATGTTTACGCGGGCCAGATTTGCGCTGCTGAGCTTTAGAGTGGTCGGCAGGGACGACGCCGAGGTCAACGCCAGGACGGAGAAGCTGTATGACATGCTGAATGCGTCGGGCAAGGTGTACTTGACGAGCACAGTGGTGAATGGGCAGTTTGCGATTCGCGTGTCGACGAGCACGGCAGCGGTGCGGGAGGAGCATATTCAGGCGACGTTTGAGCTGATTGTCAAGGAGACAGAGGCCCTGCTGGCCAAGGAGTAGAAAGGGCCATGATGAGGGGCAAATATATATGTATATACACATTGCTGGAAGAGCAGGACGGATATCGACAAGAATACCAAAAAAAAAAAAGGATAGACAGCCGGGTGTTTGCTTTTATAGGAAAACGGGATAGCAACAGGCCTTTTCCCAAAAGTTCTTTGAGCAAAACATCGGCAATCACTCATAGATACGCAAAAATAGAGAAGAAAAACCGTTAAAACCATGTATTATGTATTCAATGCTCGATAAATCCATACTATGCAAATAATCATGCTCGTTAATGATGTCTATTTTTCTAGTTTATATGCTCGCTCTTCTGCGTGCCGTGGTACGTCGCATCGACTGCTTGGCCTCGGCCTCTTCAGAGAGTGGCAGCTTCCCTTGCTCACGCAGATTCTTCATAAACGCCTGGCCATACCTGTACCCGAGCTGGTACAGTTCGTCAAACTTGGCAAAGTCGAGCGTTCCATACGCTTCAATCGGCGGGCGCATGTAAATGCAACCTTCCATCTGCTTGGCGCTTTCTAGTGCATCCACGCTGGAGACATATGCAAGTCGCGCTTGGATTTCAGCGAGAGTTGGCGGATTTGGGTGCGAAGAGAATGGGTTCCAGCGATTGAAAAACGCCCACATACCGGACAGCGAGTCGCCGTACGTCTGCGGCGTATCGTCGTCCACTGCACCGACATCAATAGCGAATATGCTCGAAACGCCCAGTCCCCTCATGTGCGAGACAGTTAGATTGTCTACATAGCCACCGTCGAGTAGCATGCTTCCTTCATCACACAGCGGTGGAAGCAGACCGGCCAGAGACATGGAGGCACGAACGTAGCGCCATGCATATCCGCTGGTGTGGAATTCGGTCCTGCTCTTGCTGATATTGGTTGTGTTGCAGTAGAACTCCAACCAGAAGTCCTCAATCTGGGTTTTGCCAAAAGTTTTGAAGATACCTCGATTAAATTCATGTCCAGTTGTGTAGGATGCTGACGGGTACGTCAAGTCCAGTGCAAAACGCCATAGACTAGCCATCCGGCCCGCAAACTTCTTTGCCAAGCCCAGCATGGGAACAACATCAGCGTGTCGTGCGTACAGGGCACCAACAAAGGCACCTATTGAAGTGCCTCCAATGATATCAATGGGCACGCCAGCTTCTTCAATTGCTCTAATGATGCCGATATGAGAAATGCCACGCGCCCCACCACCGCCGAGAACAAGTCCAATAGACTTGCCACACAAGCGACGTGCCAAGCGATGAAAGTCACTCTTCATTGGTGTGTCAGGTGCATAATATCGCTGCACCTTCTTGGACGTATACTTTTGGATTTCCGTCTGCAAAATTTGAAGCTGCTCCTTCAGCGTCTGGCCGAGCTTCTTCGACGTCGGCATCACTCGCACTTCATCACCGGTGAACGCCATCTGAATGTGAAAGTGGCCACCGTTGATCCACATGCGGTTTCGCAGCCAAGACCTGGTGAGACCTGGCTTTGAATATCGGTCTGCGTGTAGTAGCACCAGCGATTTCCATGCAGTTGACTTCATTCCAAGCATAAAGCGTTCATACTCACCAATCTCAGACGACGCTTCTGCTAGACCAAGAAGCAGAATGCTATCAGCCTGCGCAATACATGTCTGTGTCCAAGGCGAATTGACGTTTGTGTCTATCATATTATGCATTAGCTTCTACCTTGAACAAAGTTTCGAGCATCAAAGTATCGAGGTAATCGAATTGTCAGGAAAAAATTAGAGTTAAAGAACCAGCAGCGGCATTGCCTTTGGCTTAGGGTTTTCTCATCATTTGATTGGTGTAGGCAAGCAAGGAAAGAAAGGTTTACTTACCAGCAACGTAAACTACGAGTCCATACTTTTCTTCCAAATCCGCCAAGTAGTGGGACAATCTTAGTTTCCCAATTTTGGAAAAGGCGTGCTTGCCCAAGTGGTTCAAGATCGCAGCTTGATTTAGCGACGTTGCTCCATTTGGCGTACCCATCTGAGAAAGGGCATTCATGAGCTGGCTGGAGAAGTCAACAACTGGTACTCCGGCCGTGACGGGCAAAATGGCGACGGTTCGCAAGTTCATAGTAGATTTGCCATGATTTCGAATTGCGCCAGAGCCGGCATCGGGCCCAAGCAGGTTCGACGGATCATCAACCATCGCTCTCATACGAGCCGCAATAATTTTGGAAATTTTAATGGTGATGTTCGGATGCTCTTGGGCTAAGCTGTTGAATAGTGTGCGAGGGAACTTGACCAGCTCCGTGTCTCGGATCGCATGCAGAGTCCCAGAACGGGCGGTATCTGTGAGTACCTCGAGCTCGCCGACGCTTTCGCCTTGTCCGTACTCAGCTCTCGCCTCAACACCACCGTCTGTCCTCTCTTCAACAAGTCGAAGACGGCCATTTAAAACGACATAAATAGCCTCACTTTCATCTCCCTTGTGGAAGATAACTTGACCCGCATTAACTTGAACCCATTCCAGAGCAAAGTCAATATGCAAAATAAGCCGCGGCAGGATACTCGTCAATCTTTTGGCCATGGTGAGCAGAATGATGGGATACTTGTCAGTAATTCTTTCCAGCGACGCACGAGAAAGAAACCCAACATATACGTCCGTCTTGGCCACGACATCTATGTAGGACCGATACGAGGACACACCACCGATGTATCCTGCAATGCCACCAGGCTTCACCCATGCAACGCTTCGGCGTCGGTTGGCATTCCTCTGAGCGTTTGGACGACCATCGTCATGGCCAGTGGCTGCGTTGAATTGCCCTGGCCGTTTATTGTCTTGTGTTTTGGGTTGGCTCTTGCGTAAAATATCTCGTGAGACTTCTTTGCTGGCGCCGATATCCAAAAAGCCGTCCACGACGTAGTAGAGACCAGGGGTTCGTTCTCCTTGTTGAATGAGGACAGAGCCTTTTGGAAAGAAGACAATCTCCATCTCATTCTTCATTTCTTGCGAGAGAATGTAGGCACTCGGGGTATTGTGTATTCCCACACTGCTGGACGTCACAGATTCGGTCTCACCATCGGTGGAAGTGTCAAATGGGCCCATAAACCCAAAGGCGTTGTTTGGAAAGCCCCCCCTTGCTCTGCGATGATCCATGTAACCCAGTCGGGGAGATGCTTCCACAGATTCCGGCTCTCGGGAACTTGCTCCGCCGCCATCGAGACCGAGTGTTTTAAACATGCACTCTAAGATTGAGGTGCGGAATAGATCATCTTCTTCTGCGAGATCTCGAGGATCGACAGAAATTCTGGCATGCTTCTCTGAATCAAAAGGGTTGAAGGACCGTTGATCTAGAGGAGTCATAGGTTCCGTGCCAGAGGGTCGATGGATATTGCGGGCCATGTGAATATTGGCCAGTAGATCCCCCGGCTGAGGCTTGTGATTCTGACCCGAGCGTTCGCCCGGTGGGGACATAGCATTATTGGACATGGACGACGTTCGTTGCTTTGACAAGGCATGCATCACGGCTTCTTTGTGGAGGGTGGTGCTGGAGCGTCGACGTCGACCAACCACCGCATTGTGGAGAGCAATGCCTTTAGATTCTTGTCCATCCTGCAGGCGTTCTCTCTCCCGCTTGAACTTCTCCTTCAACCGCGTAAGCGCATCTCCACGCAATATGTTTGGGAGCTGGCAGGTGGTATATTTGAGGATATTCTTCTCAGTTTGAAGAACTTCTCCTGTCAAGCCAAGGTAGTTGAAGGCGTGAGCCAACGTGACACGATGGAAGCGAGAAAGAATGACGTGCACAATATGAGCCGTGGCCTTTGGGTATATCTTGATTAGCCGTCGGAAGGCTTGGGCTGGGATGATTGCAATGGTGGTGTCGACTGTCGCACGAGCAATGATATCAGGATGAGCAGAGTGCGAGGCACGACGCTTAGGACGAGGCCTCTGTGGTGGTTGGTGAATAATGGGTACAGCATCATTAAGCGACATGTGAGGGATGGTGGAGCCAGCAACTCCTGCTGAGGCCGGGGACTGTACCTCGTGCTCAGGCACGATGGCATGTCTGCCGGGTCTGCCGTCGAGATTTGGCGTGTTGGGCATTGACGCAGGAACGAATAGGCCCGTTTCAGAGCGTTGTTCGGGGTGGCCCGCCTCCTCTTCTGCGACATTCAACTTGACATGCTCTGTGAAAAGTGACATGATGGAGAACAGCGAAGACATGGGCGCACCATTCTTCACTTCGGTCAACAGGTGGTATTTTTGTTGACCCCTGGCCATGTATTCTTCGTCTTCAGAGGAGTCATGGCCAGATTGGTCCGTCGAAGACTGGCCCGAGCTGCGAGCATTTTGTCCAGTTTTGACGAAAATCTCCACCAACCCGTCGACGACGATGCAAAAGCCCTTTTCTTCCTCGAGATTGATGGTTTCTCCAGCGATTAGTTTTCTGGTCTGCATACTCCTCGTCAACTCGTGAAAGACGGGTCTCTCAAGATAGCCGAATATCTTGATAGCACTGAGAAACTCATCCAAATAATTGGAAAGTCCTGACTTCATGCCGTCCTCATGCGTGTCGGGGAAAAGATCGATATCTGGCTCCTTGCGTTGAGGCTCGGGCGGTAGTCGTGAGTACATATTGAGAATACGATATCTTACGACCCAACTAGCTGCTGAGACGAGAGCTACCACAATGAAAATACTGTAACGGGTCAGAACGTGTCGTGGGAATCTAATAGTTGAGCGTGCTTGCAGCGTGGTAGCGTTCATCGTTACCGTCCAGCTCGCAGAAAGTAGTGCATAGAGCAAGCTTGGGACAGATATAGTAACAATGCGGATGGACCAGTACAGTGACATGGACACTAGGTTGATCAAGCTGAGGATGAGCCAGCCCAGGGCACCGAACCAGCCGGAGCCAGCCTGGGCAGACATCTCGACTGGAGAAGTACTCATGACAGGCATATTAATGGTGAGAGTGCCTGCCAGAGTGGTAGCCGTTGACAGTTCTGATGCCATGGCTGGTTATGAGCTCTGATGTGCGGGTAGAACATCATGTAGCTTGGCCTGCCAGTCAGCGAGGGAGCGCTGCGGGCAGGACCACGGAGTAGAGGAGCACCTGATGAGTTTTTTGCGTGGGTAAGGGAAAAAAAAGGCCAGGAGAGCTCAACTGCCAGCTTAAATTACTAGCGGGGACAGCCCCAAGCCAGCCCGAAGTTTCGCCGCTCCAGTGGATGCCCCGCCAAAAAGTTGAAGTGGTCTTTGGAGGGCTCCGTGATAACTCAGGCAGCCTGGACCGACCGAAGCGTCCGCCGTCTGACAAGCTTTTGCCCAGATCAAAACACTAGCATAGTGACTTGCTTCACTAGAGGAGCCTTTACATTAAGACGAACCGATAAATGCCTAAATTCTAAGTATGCCGTTTGCTCAACTCGTGCTCGGTAGCCCAGGATCGGGCAAGAGCACGTACTGCGATGGAAGTAAGCACCACAACCACCACCAATTCAATCGGCTCAGTAGCGACTAAACTCCAAATAGTGCACCAGTTCATGGGCGCCATCGGCCGTGCGTGCTCTGTCGTGAACCTCGATCCAGCAAACGACCACACAAACTACCCCTGCGCTCTTGACATTCGAAAACTGATCAAGCTCGAAGATATCATGCGGGAAGACAGGCTCGGCCCTAATGGTGGTATCCTGTACGCTCTCGAGGAGCTTGAACACAACTTCGAGTGGCTTGAGGAAGGGTTAAAGGAATTTGACCAGGACTACGTTTTATTCGATTGCCCTGGTCAAGTCGAACTATACACGCATCACAATTCATTAAGAAATATATTCTTCAAGCTGCAAAAACGCGGCTTCAGGGTAAGACAACTGGCAATTTTACGCCAATTGGTGGCTGGCATATTTACTGACATGACCAAGTTTGTCGCTGTTCATCTCTCTGACTCGATTTGCCTTACCCAACCTTCGCTATACGTCTCCAACGTTCTCCTCTCCCTTCGCGCCATGATCCAGATGGACATGCCCCATATCAATGTCCTATCCAAGATCGACAAAGTTGCGTCGTATGACGAGCTCCCCTTCAATCTCGATTATTACACAGACGTCGATGACCTCTCATATCTGACGCCATATCTCGAAGCCGAATCCCCAGCCCTGCGCAGCGAAAAATTCGGAAAGCTAAATGAGGCCTTGGCAAACATGATCTCAAGCTATGGCTTGGTGCGATACGAAGTTCTGGCGGTGGAGAATAAAAAGAGCATGACGTATCTGCTTCGCGTAATAGATAGAGCTGGCGGATACGTCTTTGGAAGTGCCGAGGGCGCGAATGATACCATCTGGGCGGTTGCCATGCGCAATGAGGCGTCCATGATGGATGTGGAGGACGTCCAAGAGCGATGGATAGACCAAAAGGATGAATATGATCGGCTGGAGGAAGAGGCGGAAGCACAGGCACGCCACGAACAGGAAGAGCGGGCTATGGAAATGGATGTGCAACCGCCAAAACAGTCGGTGCCGCAAAGCACTGGTTGGGATCCAGACTTTGGTGATATGTCCGTTCCAACTGATAGTGGCATCAAAGTAGTCAGGAAACAATGATACCCCAGTCAGCCGTCGTCGCTGACCATTTCGATATCGTCGTCCTCGACCTCATCGTTTGTGTAATCATTGACTGACTCAATGGGCAGAAAGGCACTGACTGCATGGCCCTCTTTGGCGGTCAAAATGAGAGCGCGTGCCAGACGGATGGCTTCCTCCTCAGCTCTGCGTATGGTACCGCTCACTCGCACGACGCGAAACATACATGGCCTTCCATCCTTAACGGGAACATGATCCATGAGAGTAAGAGCCGCCCAGAGCATGCGGTAGTGGGCTCTATGACACCTGAAAATAACCGTCGATGTAGCCAAGGACAAGTATTTGACTGAGCGCGTCAGTTATGACGCGCCGTATGTAAAAGGGGGCAGCCAAGCTTCATACCTGACAAGTTTCCGCTAAGCGAGCCTAATCCATGGTCTCCAAATAACTGTGAGACTTCGTTGCGGACTGCCTTGAGTAGGATCCGGGAAGTAAGATTTTCAGTCGTAGGCTGATGCTGCACAACAAACGAAGGTACACCAGAATTTTTTTTGGCAGCAGAGTCTGGCGGGTATATTATGTTGACCAGAAGATATCTTTCCTTAATTCGGACCATCGTGCTGACCTCATATACCCGGCCAATTTGTGTTTTGTTGATGCGGAATAATTTTCCTGGTGAGATTAAAATTGCAGCGCAAGGTTTTGGAAGCTCGACACACTGGATGTGAAGAGGTGGGGCGGCGCTGCCCGCCAGCTCCCAACTGTGGCCGGAACTCTCCAACTCAACTACATGCCTTCTCGACAGTGGAAGCTACGAGGGTATCGGGATTCTAAATACTGAGAGTACTATCCCATTAATATCAAGTGTTAAATGCAAAGCCATACATAGTCAAGATGGATACTCCATTGACGGCAACAATCCTCATCGTTTCGACAACGGCTGCGCTACATCTGTCCACGGATGGTGCCGGTACCGTTCTCAGAGATGTCTTTAATGTTGATGGGGCCGGCAAATGGACAGTAACAGACCAGAAAATTGTTTCTGACAACGTTATTGATATACAAAAGCAAATTATGCAATGGACAGATGGACCCGATGCGCCAAACGTTATCCTCACGACTGGCGGCACTGGGTTTGCTGTATCTGATTGCACTCCAGAGGTGCGGCCTATGGATGTGCAACTTCTACCGTCTTGAGATACTGATTTTAGCTATTATAGGCTGTAACCGCTTTACTGAACAAGCAGGCACCAGGCCTGGTTCATGCAATGCTCTCTACATCGCTGGCCGTCACGCCTTGTAAGTCAACCAAGCCGGTACATGATTCAAGAGCTAACAATGCCCCAGTTGCCATGATGTCTCGCCCAGCAGCTGGTGTGAGAAACAAAACCGTCATAGCGACTTTGCCAGGCTCACCAAAGGGTGCAAAGGAAAATCTTCAGGCAATCATTAAGACACTGCCGCATGCCTGCCTGCAGGCTGCCGGCGCCAATTCACGACAGTTGCATGCCGGTGGAACCAAGAAGCTTGAGAAAGAGGCAGGAATCACTGGTAGCAGCAGAGAGTCTCATGATCACTCACATTCGCATGATCATTCACACACGCATGATCACCATCATGACCACTATGGCCATGGCCACAGCCATGCAGCCGGTCACGGGCATGGTAAGCTGGTTCGCCACACAATGGCAGCCTCCAACCCCCTGTCGAATGACCCCAGCCTGGGGCCAACCCGACGTCACCGAGAATCACCGTATCCTATGGTATCTGTGGATGATGCACTTTCGATGATTGGCGAATTCACGCCCGAGCCAGAGATGATACGGCGCAAAGTCAACCAGGACATTATTGGCTCAGTACTGGCGGAAGAAGTCAAAGCATGTGAAAATGTACCGGCATTCAGAGCTAGTATAGTCGATGGATATGCCGTTGTTGCGCCGCGAGATGGTAACTTGAAGGGTGTCTTCCCTGTTGTCGGCGTTTCTCATGCCGCGCCGGGCGAGATTGCTCCCCTGCAGGTGGGCCAACTTGCTAGAATAACTACCGGCGCACCGTTGCCTCCCGGTGCAACTGCCGTCATCATGGTCGAGGACACCATTCTCAAGAGCATGACTGACGATGGCAAAGAAGAGAAAGAAGTGGAGATCCAGGCTGAAGGCGTCCAAGAGGGAGAAAACATTCGCGAAGTGGGCAGCGATGTCAAACAAGGCACCACGATCCTGAGCAAAGGCGAGCAAATCTGTGGCGTCGGTGGCGAAATTGGACTGTTGGCCTCTGTTGGTGTTGCAGAAGCGGCCGTCTATAAGAGACCAGTCGTTGGTATACTCTCGACTGGTGACGAGATTATCGAATACAATCGGCCCGGCGCGCTGAGACTGGGTGAGGTGCGTGACACTAACCGCATCACACTGATTTCGGCGGCGAGGGAGTGGGGGTTCGAAGTTGTTGATTTGGGCATTGCCAAGGACAAGTCCAATTCACTCGAAGAGACTCTGCGAGCTGGGCTGCGTCAGGCAGACGTTTTAATCACCACGGGCGGCGTCTCCATGGGCGAATTGGATCTTCTCAAGCCAACCATTGAACGCTCGCTCGGCGGAACGATTCACTTTGGCCGGGTCGCCATGAAACCTGGCAAGCCAACCACATTTGCTACCGTGCCGGTCAAGGATAATGCTGGCCAGCGATTATCAAAAGTCATATTCTCGTTGCCTGGAAATCCTGCCTCTGCACTAGTGACTTTTCACCTTTTCGTGCTCCCGTCACTACACAAGCAGGCTGGTATTTGGCCTGTCGGCCTCCCTCGAGTGCCCGTTGTGTTGGGCCACGACTTTGCCATGGATCCCCGTCCAGAGTATCATCGCGCTGTGGTCACGGTCGGTGCAGATGGCCAGCTGATGGCAAACAGTACTGGTGGACAGAGAAGCTCACGAGTCGGTAGCCTTCGCTCGGCAAATGCGTTGGTATGCATGCCAAGTGGCAAGGGAAAGCTAGAAAAAGGTTCCAAGGTTCAAGCACTAGTTATGAATACAGTTAGAAGTCTGTAAAATTTTAGTCCGCTATGGTTAATGGACAAGCACGGCTTCAAAAAAAAATCATGTTGATATTTGAAACGATGCCTTGCTCGTTATTTATTGATCCTTGTGCTGATATACATATCGGATAACCCAAGGATATAGTAATACATCCAGAAAGCGTCTGCTTTCATGACCGATCTTTCCTAACGCCCGACCAAAATTGGTAGTCTAATGCAAATATTATCTCCATTCGTAACTTCGACTCGGACCGAATGGACTACTGATTCCATGTTGATAGACCCTCTCTGTATGCCTATTCCGCAACCATTTGGGGAGCCTTTTGTGCGACGAGTAGCCCAATGATGAGGCCAAAGAGACCGAGGACAGAGCTGAAAATCTCAATGACAAGGATCTTGATAAACCTGAAATATGATGTTAGCAGACGCAGTTTCACAGAAATTTTTTAAGTCCTCCTGTTCCATACAGTGAGCTATCTGCGGCATCGGCAAGAGCAGCACCGCTGCCATTGATTCCGACGGCCACGCCACAGATCAAGTTGCACATTCCGACGGTGAGGCCTGCCCAGAACAGAGCAAATCCGGTATAGTAAGTGTCGGCAGCATATAGCTCGGCGCCGCGTAAGCTGCCGAGTTTGGAAGTGAAGACGATGGCCATGATGACGCCATAAATGGCGACGACTTCACAGAAAATGATGGAGATCAAGTTCTTGGTTCGAATTCGGGGGGCTTTGACGGCAGCGCCTAGAATGGAAGATCCGGTAATCAGAATTCCCCTGCATGAATGCATAGTCAGCAATTAAGTATCAGCAGAGGGGATACCGCATTGGCCGTCGAGGGAGGGGAGGGCATCGCACCAAGCAGCGCCGACGACGGACAGGCCGATGCAGAGGGCAATGCCCAGATCAGCCCATGTGTATGGCGAAACAGATTCAAGGAAAGCTCCGACGTTGAAGGATTCACCGCTGCCGGTAAAGAGCATATCTAGGCAACAATGTCAGCTACAGTGAAGCATAAATACAATCTTGGATCAACAAGCCAAATTCCATCGGAGAGAAAGTCGTACATAATCCGACGAGGGTCAAAAACGACCCTAAGCCGCCATATCGATAGTAGGAGCCCATTGCGCCAGTTTCTTCGGTGTTGATGTGTGACGACAAGGGCGTTGCGTCGTTGCAGAGGGCATTCGCTTTGCAAGCTGTCGTAGCTCTAGTGAATCTGGCGCGACCACCTGGTTGTATTGCCGCACAGGCACCTCTGGCTGCTCTCGTAGGCACCCACTTAAACTTGAGCGAGTGTCACATGATCAGGAGGCTACGGTTTGGGACAAGAGCAGTTGGGTTAGTCAGCAGGGCGAGCCTCTCGATAGACGAAGCATCATCGTGACTCTGGACCGGCAACTTGCGATTCAACAAAGTTCTGCTTTTGAAGGAAGCAAAACCAGCGACCACAGGGCAACTTGAAACAGGTATTATGGCAAGCGGTTCACAGTCTTTCTATGAGCTGTATCGGAGGAGCAGGTACTGAGAACTCCTGCCTGCGACTGGGAGCAACCTGATGGCTAACCAAAGCAGCATCGGCCTTGCGCTGACGGATACTCTCGATGACCTCATCAGCGAGTCCCGCATCCATCCACAGCTGGCTATGAAGATTCTGGGCAACTTTGATCAGGCCATCACGGAAGCGTTGCAGAAGAATGTGCGAAGTCGATTGCAATTCAAGGTGAGTAGCGCTAGCCTTCCTCCCCCGCCGACCTTTGACCTGGACCTGTGTCGAGGGTTGTCAAGGGTGGCAAAGGGTGAGACGCATCTTTGCTAACCAACGTTTTTTTCTACTATTTAGGGAAGCCTCGATACTTATCGACTCTGCGACGAAGTGTGGACATTCCTTATCAAGAATGTCACATTCAAGATGGACAACGGGACCCAGACGGTACAGGCAGACAAGGTCAAGATTGTTAGCTGCAATGCCAAGCGACCTGGCGAAGGGCCATAGCTTCCTGGAAATGGTGGCATATCCCTTCCAGAATATGCAAGCCCGCCAAAACAAAATAAAAAATTGGCAAGCTTTTTCTTTGAATGCATTTTATATGGCGTTGTTTATTATTATTGGAACTTCGGGAATGGCGCAAGCAATTTATTTGGAAGATATGGCTTGCAAGCAGGATTATAAGAAACGACTTTGTTGATTTGATTTACTGGTATAGAAAAACACTAAAAACTAATTGAATTGAATTTAATTCACTTTTGGCGACGTAATCTCAATCTGTAGCCGGGGCGTCGCAATGCACCCACGAATCATGAAGGTGCTGATCCGTTTCCGTCCGCTTTAATTCAATGAAACTCTCCTGCGAAAGGACGCTAGAACCCACCAACAAGCCTGCACATCCCACTTCCGGCCCCTATTTCGGCCGCCATTTTTCTTGGCAGAGCAATCCTCGGCAGAGAAGGTCACCTGGCACAGCCCGGGCGGGAGCAATCGTTGAAATGGACAAGGTAGACATGGTTCGACAACGTCGCAAGCCAACTTTAGATACGGCTACAGGCGTCCGGCCCGATACGCAGTCGGACACACGCCAGAAACACAACATGTCAGCGAACCAGTCCTCCGGTTCTAACTCGGCCGAGTCGGGGCAATGGAGTACACGCTCGCAATGGATCTTCTTTGCACTTGCCAGTGGTATCTGCGCGGCGGCCAACGGTGCCTTTGCGAAGCTGTAAGCTCTCTCTATATCTCCAAGTCAGCAAATCTAGCCTTGCTCTTCCGTGTTTTGTGCGTCATTGGTGTTGGGAGCCTTTGTTTCTTCATCTTTGATTACCTCTTCATCACCTGAACTTGCTATGACGCTCACCATGTTTCCTTGAACTAACTCATCGACTCACAGAACAACAACAGAGCTCACAACGACTCTATCAAATGCCATTGCAAACGGAATTGGATTGTCAGACTACCAGGATATTGTCGACTATGCAGTTCGCGCTGTACGTATAATGTGATATTCCATCCGCCCAAAGACTTCGAAACTAATTTCTTTTTGAAACAGATCTTCTTCGTATTGAACCTTATCTTTAACGGTATCGTAAGTACTGAAAGAAAAAATAAAGAAGAAACCTACTTCAGCCCCTGTCAAGAGATACATGAGCAGCCTTTTTTTAACCTTGTTTTCAGATGTGGTCATTGTTCACCACAGCCCTGGCTAGAGGGACATCCGCCACGCAGGTCTCCATCATGAACACATCCACCAATTTTATGGTCACTGCCTTCCTAGGGATGGCCATCTTCTCCGAGAAGCTACCACCCCTGTGGTGGGCTGGTGCCTCACTTCTTGTGGTCGGTAATGTCATCACGGGGCGTAAGAATGACGGCGACGAATCGGCACCAACAGCTGCCACCGTGGAGGCGGAGCCGTTAATTCCCCTAGGTGCTGACGCTGAAGGCTCAGCCGCCGCGCAGGCCAATTACAAGGACGACTCGGATTCAGATGTGCCAGATCTTCCAATGTGACGAATTCAAAAATAGATAGATTTATAACTCTGTATAGTAGTTGCAGATTGGGTAGCCCCGCCAAGGCTACATATATATTTCAGTTTTCAAGTACATTAATCGTGCAATATTGCTTGGTTTGGAGAAGGTACGTATGCGCAGTAGTGAGTAAATTCAAGACGAACGCCTCTCCAGTTCCAGGCCGTCATCACCTACGTCCTCGTCACCGTCCAAGATGACACCGCCACGAGGCCGGGATCGTTCGTCGTCATATTGACTGCTAAGCCGGATCCTGCCGCCAGAAACGGCCCGTATGCGATCTGATATCCAAGTGCCAGCCCGTCGAAAAGCACCCCAAAGCTGCTCCTGCCCCTCTACAACATGTTGATCGTCCTTGGGGTTCTCTTCAGCTTCAACCTTGAATTGGTACTTGAGACAGTCCTTTATTGTGACCAGGCCAGTCAATTTACCGTGGTATTCGATGAGGATAACACGGGGGCCAATCTTGCGAAACAGTTCCATGACCGTCTCGAGCGGAAGACGTGGGTGCGCAGTGACAGGCGTGGCGTCGACATAACGACTGAAGTCAAGAGTAGCGGACGACATAGAATCTATGTTAACTGTGACCGTCGGGGTGATTGGCGTCATAGATTGGATTGGAGGCGGAGGCGTAAAGAGGCATCGTGCAGACGAGCTGATAGGCCGTTCCCGACGAATTCGGTCAATCGCATACCGCAGCTCCGTTCTACCAATATAGCCAACCAAAGTTTTGTTGTGGTTGTCGGTAACAATGGGGAATCCCTGGTATTTATCCTCTGACAGGAGCTGTTCCAAGTCATCCAAGGTTAGGCCGTTCACGGGAAGTGACACAACTGAAGAGCGCATAACCTGGGAGACAGGAACGCCAAAGTTGTGGTCTTCCTTATTATCCAAGAATGGAAACCCGTTAAACCAAATCATGCGATCCGCAATGCCTCCTTTGCCAAACAGCTCACCGACGACTTTGGTGACGCCAACAACAATCATGGTCGGCAGGATGTAGGTCAAGGCACCGGTCAGCTCAAACATGATAACGACGACAGTGACAGTAATGTGCATAATGCCACTTAGTGCCGCAGCCGCGCCCAAGAATGCGTACGTGCCTGGTGTGATGCAGGGCTCATCAGGCTTGCACGCGGCAAAGAAGACGCTCGATGGGTTCGCCTCGTAAATGGCCTGTACAATGATGCCGACAGTTCGGCCAAAGGAAGCGCCAATAGCCATCGACGGAACAAAGATGCCCGCAGGTACCTTGCATCCGTATGAAATGATAACGAGAAATATTCTCAAAACAGTAGCAATGATGAGAGACATGATATTCCAAAAGCGCTTGTCAGGGTTGCAAAGACCGTGGTAGTCTTCACCCCCTTCACACTCCAGAAAGAGAATTTCCATGCTCTCAGTCATGTCGATGCGCAAAAATGCATTGGGGTACGCAATTAGAGCGGTTCCAGCAGCCAGCAAGGTTGCCTCCAGAATCGCATATTTGCTGAGATATTTCTTTCTAAATGATTGCGCTCGCAGATTCCATTTAATGACAAACGCACCGTAGAGACCTCCAAAGATGCCGATGATGATGTAAAAGATGATTTCAAAAAAGTGCCAGTCGCGGTCATACTTGACTTGGAACATGACAAGCTGACCTGTTCGGAAAGGGTTCATTGCCGAAAGCACAGCCGTCGCGACCAAGGCACAAAAGTAGCTGCGCCACATGGTTTTGAGAGGAAAATAGCTGGACATTTCCTCGAGGGAGAAAAGAACACCTCCGATTGGGCTGCCAAAGGCGACGGCAACACCGGCAGCAGCGCATGCACTGAGGATCTCCCGGGTCTTGGAGGCATTGTTCTTGTATTTTTGAAACAGTCGTGAAATGACGTTGCCCGTGCAGACGGCATAGTGCACGCTAGGACCTTCTTTCCCAACAGAGAGGCCGGACGCAATAGCGAGGGGGAGGCATATGGATTTGATGAGGAGGGTCCAAGGGCCAAGAAAGCCTTTCATAACAAAGCCAGCGATGATGCACTTGATTTCTGAGATGCCGGACCCAGCAGCATATGGGGCGAATGATCGCACCAGAGTCGCAGAAACAAAGGCAAATGTCGTCTATTTGCTAATTAGTATACATTGAGGCCGGGAAGAAGAAATAGAAACTGGGTTCTGATTTACCGCAAACACTAGGTAAACAAAGTAATTCAGCGGTGCGAAGCCGGTCCATCTATGCCAAGCGGCGCAGCCTGTCTAAAGTTAGTATAGGGAATCGCCTTGGGCATTGCCAACCAAGAGAGGCATACCGTTGTCTTCTCCCCAGCAGCAAAAGTTTTCATTCAGATAAAAGGCAGTCGTGCAGTGTCCGACCTTGATATCGGATAGCCATTCGGTGGCAATGTTGAGAAAAGCGGCATTAAGTCCAATCGCTGCACCGATGATAGTGATGACAATCCAGCCCTGGGCGGCATCGAAGGATGCTGACACTCGATATCGCCAGCTTGCCTGTCCCTGACCGTAGAGGCCGGCCGCGCGCCGTTGCTTTGATTTTCGTCTCGCTTGCTCACGGGCGGCATCCTGCACCCAGTCTATCGTCGTAAAATCCTCGTATCGTTTAATCTCGGCAATCTCTTCCTCGATTTGCACTTGTGCCGGGATGCTTGCATTCCCTTCCTCTTCGATGTCTGCGTGCGACACGGCAAACGAGAGTCTGGAGGTGATTGACGACCGCCGCGCCGCTCCGGGGCGAAATGATGTTGTCTGGGAGGTCATCTTCTGCGAGACTCGCTCATCATTGTTGCGGGGTTACCTCTAACAGCTGCGGCGAGGTTTGGTATTGGTGGGCTTCGATCTGGAAAACCTCTGGCAGGTTGGGGATTTATCGCTTGGTGGGATATTCGTAGATGCTTTTTGCGGAGGATTGTCGAGTCTGTAGCGAGAAGGTTTAATTTAGGACAGCTAGATGACTTTCCGAGCTATTTTGTACCTGTTATATCGAGCCAGGGAGCTTGCGCAAGTACAGGGGTTTTCCAGCGTAAAGACAGTGGCCAGAGTTGAGCGCCACATGGAGGGTCCACTGCGCTCGCCCACTGTAGGTACCTAGGTAGGTACCTGGTAACTACTAACCTAGTAGGTAAGTACCTTAGTACCTACCTAGGTAGGCGGCCTAGGTTAGCATAAGTACCTAGTCAGGCACCTTACACACTTATTTTAGTGGCTAATATCGGCCGGAGATGCAGTGGCGCGTAAAGTGCTTCAACCCTCCTCGCTCTACTCGTCGCGTCTTCCTTCTCGCCCACCAAATCATCTCCCCTCCATCCGCGACGTATTCAAGTCTAGTAAGAGCGTCAACGAGTCAACCAAGACGATTTAAACGAATTCTACATCCACTATTAGCGCACTCTCATATCGATCTATACTAAAAGATATCTGCAACGCCTCATTACCCTCGATATACTCCCAGCCAGCTCTCCAGTTCCGGCACATTATGCCGTACAATACAACCGCCATACCGCCGCGCAAGGAGCCTACTGGGCAGACCCAGCTGCCCTGTGTGTTTAAATGCAGCGACGAGCCTGAAACAGTCTGCTAATCACATCACTCTGCAGTGTCGCGCGTCAAGAAAATTATAAGCCAAGACCCTGATGTTGCCATGTGCTCCAACAACGCCGCTTTTGTCATAACATTGGCAGCCGTAAGCTTCCTCCGCCAACTAGCATTCTTGGGCTGTGATTCTTTTTAACAAAAAAATGCAGGAAATGTTTATACAGCACCTTGCAGGCGAATCACACAATCAAGCCAGGCTCGACAAGAAGCCACGAAAGAACGTCCAGTACAAAGATGTTGGTGAGTCTCCTGCAATGTAGAGACTGAAGTGCGTATAGCATGACGACTAATTCTATATTTATTGATAGCTAGCGCTATTTCTCATCAAGATAATCTAGAGTTTTTGGAAGACACCGTTCCAAAGACAATTCCCTACAAGTTAGCCATGGCTAAGGCGAAGACCATCCAGGCCCAACTGCGCGGTGAAAACGTTACTGCGGACGAGGGCCTCCAGTCTATGCAACAGCCAGCCCGTACAAACGGAGACAGCACCGTAGCGCCAGCTGAAGAAGTTGATGGCTTCGAGACTCTGTTGCGGATAGACGACAGACCAGACGACCCAAACGAGCAGCTGGAGCTGGAGATGAGACAAGCAGCAGCAGAGCCAGAGCCAACGGAGAACGTCATCGGCATGAGTGGCTAGTTTGCACGCATCGAAGAACCGGTTCGTCAACGTTTGGAGGACTGGCGGGAATGGGAAAGCGAGCCGCTCGGCACATTTACCACTTACGAACCAGGGGAGTAGTCTCCAAGGTTTTTTTTTCTCTTCTTTTTTTTTCCTTTCCACGTGCACCAAGATGCCTGGTGGAGTTAACAAGTACATCCAACTCGAGTAGCAGTTTTTGCATGTTTTTCGTTCATGCACACTGAGATAGACCAGTAATCCGAGAAGACCCAAAAATATTAGCTTATTGCCTAACCAAACCATATGCACCTGCTATGGGAAGAGCCGTCAAATCAAACCAAGCCCAAAAGATTCACCCGATTTGCGCCGTTTACTCCTCCATAGGATCTCCAAGTACACCAGCCGGCAGCCGTCCCTCATTCAGCTCTTTTTCCAGAGCAATAATCTCCTGCAAGCTGGTTGCGTTCTTGATCCTCTCCTGTAGTCTCTTCTTCTCCTCATCAGTCAACTTTATTCTGGAAATCTTTGATCGCGGTTCTGCGTCCCCGTTTGTCGAAGCATCGAACGTCGTGGTCTTTTTGCCCATAATCTGTTGCAGGTCAATTTGTTGGTCCAAAATTCTTTTGGCTGCGTGAAATCAGAAATCCGTACCTTGGCAGCGAGTGCCGTTGGCTCTTCGCTGGTGCCGAACAGCTCGCGGCCCTGTTCCCTCTCGGCCTCCTTGACTTTTTGGTAGTCGAGGAAGCGTACCGATGGGCATTTCCAAATGACCCAGTAGCGGTAGTGCTGCACACTCTTTGTTAGAAACGATCCTTTCCGTCCATCACGCGACATGAGCCGCAGCCATACCTCTCTCTTGGTAACAGGGTTATCGGCCACCACTAGGTGCGTGAGACGAGGCAACTTCCCTAGTACATCCAGGTCGGCCAGTTCTGCAACGTTGTTTGACGCGAGAACTAGATTTGTGAGGTTCGGAATAGACTTGGGGATTGTTGGCTGGATGCTCGCGACGCGGTTTCGTGCCAGTAGTAGCGTCGTTATGCGCGGCGATAGCGGGAAATTTCCCAGGACTTGGATATCATTATCGGTGAAGTCGATTGAGTCGTGAGGCTATGCAAATCAAGCGCATCAGTATGCGTTCGAGAGGCAGAATGGCTGTACCTAGCAATCAAAACTTACCCCAGCGGCACCCAGATTTTCAATGGCGGGGATTCGGTGTCCTGCAAATGCCACAAAATAACGAATGAATATATTCTGCTCTCAGGCGATCAAGTTATGCAGTATCTGTTCTTTTCAAACGCACCTCGTAGGTCAAGCTCGCGCTCTTTGAGCGGGTTGAGATAGGAAAGGGAGTCCCGGATGAGGTCTGCCGTAAGCCTCATCTTGACGGGTCGTTACCGTTTATTATGCCGTGTATGAATATTTTTGCCACCTGGGTTCAGTTGGACTGTCTTGCGTTCCAATGCAAAGGTGCTGGTGCAGCGTTTCGTGAAGAATCTTTTCGTCGTAGTTCGAACTCGCAAGGCAGAAGCTTGCACATCTGCTAATTAGTTGTATCAAAAACTTTGGCGGGGCGCTAAAACGCTGAAGGCACAGGGGCTGCCGCCACTTCTACTTGCAGGGATTGCTTCGTTGAGAAGAGAATACCAACATTTCCTTGCCTTCAATTTTGCATAAATACCTCTTTTATTCTACTCAACTAGAAGCCCATCGAACAGCAATAACTGTCGATTTGTATACACACTGATGGCTTTGGTGTCTATACAATCACGTGACCAGTCCGCGCCTCGCCTGGTGGGAAAACAGCAGCGCCGGACGAAAATGCCCAAGGCGAAAAAGCTATTTTTACTGATATACGTACGTGCTATCTCGCAAGGTAAAACCTGGCCACCAGAGTCTTCCTATTCACTTTTGATCCGCACTTCAGGCCTCAACACTGTGATCCGCACTCCAGGCCTCAACACTGTGATCCGCACTTCAGGCCTCAACACTGGACATTGGGCGCACTTATAGCTGGCACACTAATATGGCCTCAATGCTCAATTCCCGTTCGACGTTACCGAGGGCTTGAAGTGTGTTTCATTCATCATACATTGTACAGGAGCCATCTACTCAGAGAGATCTAAAGATAAGTCTAAATATACAACAAAAATGCCCAAAATATACAAAACCCCACCGTGGAAGTGGCTCACAGGGGCGAACCAAACTCCGTATAGACAGGCCATAAGCAAATCTAGGTATCATGAAAAGAATAGCATTTCTTATGCACGGGAGACCTGTGTGAACTGTGTCACTTTAATCTGGCCGTGTGGTAGGTCTTCATGTAAATCACTGCCTTCGCCGCGTCGGACATTTGACACCTCGGTCAGAGTTTTCCCCTTGTCAGCATGCATAACATCGAGCTCCCACCGAAGATTTTCTTCGCTCTCTGAAATCTGCTGAAACCCGCCAGGAGCCTTGCCGTTCTTTGCGATGCTAAGTGACGACTCCCCCGTAGTGTGTACCGAAGCCTTCTGGCGGTAGGGCCAGTCTCTTGATGGCCGTAGAGTAGGTCTCTGAGAGCCAGTGTTAAAAGTGTATGGCCAGGAACTGAATGCACGGTCAAACGCTGGACGGAGGAGTGGAGCAGAAGTAACCATGATGGCTACACCGCATTGAACGACTCCAATTATTGAGAGTGAAACAAAGTTGTATGTCGCATCATTGAAGTCGAGTGTATAGACACTGTGCAGACGGAAGACGGTGAAGGCAACAGTACTGAGAAATTTGTTAGCAACCGCAAACATTCCTTTAATCGATTAGGATGGGCTTACATGAAACCAGCCCCAAACATGCAGGCAATAGCTAGCTTGTAAGGCTGCTTCGACGGGAGACCCCAGAGCATCTTTACAGGAAGCGATATAATAAAAATGTCGGTAATAATGTCCACGATGCTGACGGCGGCAAACGCGGTGGTCTCATTTCCACACGCGCCTCGGGCGGTAGGATCCCAATTAAGCGTAATAGGCCGGCAGATTAGAAGACCAGTCAAAATGGTCTGTATTATCCAGCAGAAATTCAGCACCATGACACTGTATGGAATCCAGGTATGACTGGACTCGAAAAATACACGTTTAATCAACCAGGTAATGCTCATTTTCGTAAAGCCGAGTGTAAGGGCATAAAGTACCTGGGCGGCGAAAACGATCTGGGAAAATCGTAGTATATGGCTGTCCATGAGCTGCGGGCGATGGTAACCCGCGCCACCGAGCAAAACCACTGCAAAAGGGCATAACGTTAGTCACATTTTCGTGTATGATTTTCGGACCCGAACTTTAATTGACGTACTGCACAGATAGTTGATGCCGAGGCCCCAGAAGAAAACCTGTTGAGTTGCATGTTAGTGAACAGACCACAGTATTTGGAGAGACTTATCATCTCCTACGCACCACAGCTAGATAACATAAAATGTCTTCTCTATAGAAAGAAGATACTCCTCTAATCTTTCGGGTCCAAACTCGAAGCACAGTCCAAAGTGTCGCTATGGCGGGCATAACAATAGCCGTTGCAATGAGCCCCGCGCCAGAGGAAGTGATAGGTGGATGGCGCTGTGTCACCACAGGACCAACCATGGTTGGAGTAGACATGACAGGCTAAAGTTCTCGGCAAATGCAGTTGAGTTGTTTAAGCTAGGAGCCGACGTTGAACGTCTTGACGGGTGAGCGGGCGCGGGCTGGGCGCTGCTGAGCCATCTCAAATCGATTGCGGCTGCCCGAGACCATCAACTGAGAATTTTTGGCAACAGGAAGCCTGGGGAACTTCGTTGGCGGAAATCCAAGAGGATATGTATTCTAGAAATGTCGAGAGATTTAAGAAGAAAGAAGAGAAGCGGGAACCAAAATGGGGGAAAGCCGAGTCGATGTCTCGCCAACCCTCCTGCGCTAGCTACAGTAGGGATCGTGGGCATGACAGGGAGCAAAACCTTGCAAACTGTTTTGCTGGTAGACTATTAGTGCGAGGTTTTCCTCGTATATACTAGTCAGCTGCATTTTCTGCTGCGCGGCACTCGGTAGATGCTAACTTTTCGCTTAGGCTGTAACCGGCGCCGAATCGAGTAGAGGGACGAGTCGACTGAGCTGATTCGCTAGGATGTGCAGGGCATGGGGCGATTACCGTTAGTTAGAGTTCGCCTGCTCTTTATTAGCCTCCTTGGTTTCCAAGACTTGGGCATGCAGCTTTGGCAGTCAATAGTCCATGCCCAACTAAATAGTTGTCGAAGCTACATAACCCACATCAATGGTTATCTTTAAACCAATCATGTATTTGCTCCTATCTAGACTTGGTGAACAGAGGTAGACGCGTGGCTAAAGAGCCTGGTCCCTACCTACAAGCTACCCCATCTAATAGTCTCATCCTTGGCCACATCCGGCAATGGCATGCTTACAAAATAAAACCTTGAGCATAACGGTCTGCCTAGGGGCCCCATCCAGCCATGGCACTAATTATTGGTGACTGAGCACTCCCCGGCGCTTTCTGCCGTATTCCAAAACCCGGATATGAGGTGTGTTATCACACTCACTCACTCATTTACGGCTAGCCGCTACAGAGTTGGAGCAGCGTAGAGCGAGCATTGGCAAAGTGGTGGCAATTAGTTACAGGGAACCTCTCGACCGATATCTTTCGGTAACATAAGCAGGGTTGGCAAGCCACAGCCCACGACCCCGGCAGAAGATTGCCATGCGATGTGATGATCGCCACGAATAAGCTGCAAGGGCCGCTTCGCAGCTCACCAAACCAGCACTCCAGTCAACATACAGAACTCCCGCAGCGCCTGCTGAGAAAGTCAACTGAAACATCAGCGGAACACAGAGTTAGTCCTGTGAGGTCAGTGCCTGTAAGTCTCGTTTCCAGTAAACTTTAGGTTGCGATCCACCAGACTCCACCATCCCCAAAGCACCATCGTGCCGGGTCTTGGGCAATTGGGCTACTATGGACTACTTGTGCCAGCACCCACAACTCCGGAGTGGCTACGGAGTTGTGGGTGCGGGCACAAGTAGGTAAATAGTTCGTTAGTATGTAATATTAGCTTCGGGATGGGGCAGATCCTGGAATGAGCGCCGCCAGGTGGCGCTGCCAAACACCTGGACGTGCTGATCATCAGTTCGATGGCAGTAAGGAGAGAGAAACCTCATGCCTCGCCCCTGCATGCCTTTGACTAGAAATGTCGATGTAGAAATTTTCCTGGCCTACATCATAAGGTATGCTGGTATACAAAGAAGCCGGCAATCATCCCGGACAGCTCCTACGAGACCCCCCTGCTTTGCGTTTCGATGGTCGCTAATCTCACTCGTTGCGTTGTGAGACAAAATGATTTGGACCATCCTTGCCGCTGGTGCAATGTAAAGAAAAATTACTCGAAGACTCGTCTCTGCGCGCCATAAATATTGCACCGATCACAAATCTAACCCCCGTTTTTTTTTTTTTTCATTCTGGAAAGAGTGAAGAGGATAGCCAAGCATTCGCTGTGTACACCATTTTGCATTGGGCAGGAATAGTCAACAGTTAGCACTCAGATCTGTCAGTGCTAGGTATCTACGCAAGTCTGGCAAGTGCAATGTTCATGGGGACCAAGTTTGCGTGAGCTTCGGCTGGAACTACCTAGGTAGGTAATACAATTTTTGTGGGATTCAGCGATTTGCTGGGAGGCCGTCAGCTGTTGCAGCCACTGCTTGTTACTAATATTGTTTGGCATCTCAAATCAGGCTCCGGCGGGCATAGCTAGCCGTTCCTTGGCCGTGCAGCTTCATGACAAATTGTCCGCAAGAAACTCGCCTCATAAGAACTTGCACGTTGACTCATTGGATATGTTTGGGACTACATTTTTGTTGGAGGCGGCCTCTCCGCCTCAGTCACCTCAAACCGCCTGCTCAATCATGGCCCATTACTCAACATCCTCGTCGTCGAGGCTGGACCTGATGCAAACGCCGACCCATGCATAGTCTACCCCAACTCAACCAATTTGATAGGAGGCGCGTACGATTGGAAATACAAAACAGTGCCCCAGCTTCATCTTGACAACCGAACTATTGATCTTCCTTGTGGCAAAGCCATTTGAGGTGGTACTGTTATTAATTCGGGTATGTACTTTTCATTCTGCGGTTTGTTGTCTTCGGTCGCTGTATGCAATCATATTCTGCTTTTCTTTTTTTTTCTTCCTTTTAATGTAAATCAAGGACAAACATACTTTCGTGTGAAAGGTGCAACTGCTAAAGAAGCATGTAGGGGGATGGAGTCGCGGTGTCAAGCGTGGCTATGACCTTTGGGCAGAAACAGTTGGCGATCATCACTGGAGCTATGAAGGACTTCTCCGTTGTTTCCGTGAAACAGAGCGCGAGTGGCAAATGCATCTATCAATCCCGAGGGGCACGGAAAGGACGGGCCAGTCTACGTTCAAGGGGTAGTTTCTACAGAGCGGGAATACCCTCTGCGCGAGAAAGTACCTGACTCGTGGAAGCAAGTTGGGGTCGATGCTTTGCCATACCTAGACGGCAATGCAGGAACGGTATTGGTGATTTGTTTGAAAATAGACATAAGGGGCGTCGCCAAATAGCATCAGTCGTGTACCCACTTGACGGAATAACTGTGTTGACTGATACTCTGGTGGCAAAGGTCCTGTTATAGCCCAATGCTGACCATCACCGTCCTCATCGCGCCTCCGGTATTCAACTTCTCAATGGTACAGAAGTAAAGGGCAAACATGTCATTCTTTCCGCAGGCGCCGTGCGTACTCCACAACTTCTTAAGTTATCCGGGATTGAGCTTCCTGAGGAGCTGGCCAAGCATGGCATCTCTGCTCAGGTCAACGCTCCCGATGCTGGGCAAAATTTGGCCGATCATGGTATGTTTGGTACGATGTGGAAGCTGAAGGACCCCTCTGCAGGTTATGCCCTTGGATCTGGCAATCCCCTGTTCACCAGGCTCAATATGGATGGGGCACACCAACCGATTTCATTGTCTCGACTGGTGTAAATGGTAGGGATTGCCTCGCAAAGGCAATCGAGGAAGATGAGGGCCAAAAACCTGACTGGAAGACCCATCCTCTGCTGAATCCGGAGCAAACATTCAACGAATTCATCCTTCTCTACGCTGGTTTGCCAGACGGTTCTACCATCACAACTGCCACAATTAACCTGCTACCGACTTCGCGAGGCAGTATCAAGATCACCTCTGCTGACGTCAAAGATGCACCACTGGTGGACCCCAACTATCAACAGCTGTGGACAATTTTGTAGCACGGGACTTGTATGCGCCTACTAATTGCGTTGACAGTAGGAAAGACAGTCCTAGGAAGGGAAATCCTGAATGGCGAGGTTGAATCCCCGGGGGTTTGATAAACCATTCATAGCTGAGTCTACGGATGAGTACATTGATCTAATATTTGCCGCTGGGCTGGGTTGAGTGAATGGCTCTGTGGACACGCCGCTCTGGATATCAGTCACGTTGCTAACATGGCTGTTCCCGCCTACAGCTCGACCTATCATCCAATAGGGACTGCGGCTATGGGCAAAGTCGTCGATAGCAAGTTGCGGGTAATTGGTGTGGCGGGACTTTGGGTTGTTGACGCATCTGTCTTCCCAGTCGTCATAACAGCTCATTTACAGGCCGCCACATACGCGATGGCCAATTATGCAGCCGATATTATTTTTCAAAGCCGCAAATGTGAGAAATAGACAGCAGCTGTATTTATACCGTGGTCAACCTTCTCGACCTGCCCCTTTTGTCTATTCTCATAGCATGAGCTAGGACAGTTCTGGAACAGCATACATCGAGCGGAATTTTCTTCGAGCACTTGTGTTTGATATGTTCGTTTTTGCAGTTTGCTTATATCTATTTCTGTTGTGGTTCCTAAAAAAAAACAAGTCTATAAAGTAGAGATGCCAAAAATAAGTCATTAAACATAGTCAGAAACAATACATAGTAACAGTTGGTTCCACTCCTCGAACCGCCTCACGGAAAGTTGTCCTATGGTCAGCTGCCCTTAGTCGGCAGACCAGTGGCATGCATGAGCCAGTTCAAATGCTGATATCTCATAACCAAAGTCCAAGAGGCAAAAGGCTGGCTCTGGCTGGCTCGTGAATAGAACCCCCACGATGTGCACGGCAAGTGAAGCTCTTCTTTACGAACTCCAAATACCATACCCACTGCCGAGCTTTAACTTGCCGAGAAAAACGCCAATTGGACCGGCAACTTACCCGTCCCACGATTAAAGAAAACTAAGGTTCGCTTACTTGGCCCCTTTGAGGGGTTGATGGGCAACATGCTGCGCAAGTTGGTTATTCTTGGTGGGGGTCAACTTGGGCTTTTTCCGGGGAGTCGCGGGAAGTGATCCGATTAGCACAGCATTGTCACGTTTAAGGCTGGGACGTGAGCGACTGGCTAAACAGAAAATCACAATGTTAGCTCTAAACTTCGTATTTTATTTTCATGCTACACCGCATACATAACACCCATTCTGCGGACAGGGTCCAAGGACCCCCAACTCAGTGGCAAGGCCAAACGACGTCACAGGCGGCCCTTCGGACCGAAATTGCGGCGTTGCCAGGGATGGAGAAACGTCCCGTTATGCCAACTACAACCGCACCGCCAAACAATAGCGTGCATCTTTAGTTTGATAATCGCTTTCTTTTCTCTTCATTACTATTAATACATCGCATTCCTGCGAGTCTCCGGCCACTATTGAAGCGGAATCCATTCCTCCTAAACAGCGCTTCTGCCGTGGCATCATGAGACCCCCCCTCACTGGCTATTGCTTTATTAGCGTATTGCTACCCATCGCCATCGCGGGCCGAGCGACTTCACCAGACATCTATCCAACTCGTGAGTGTCAAATATATTGATTGGGAAATCATTGTAACAGTATCCGGGCAACTATACTGACAGTCTCCTCTTCGGAAATTAGCCCAGGGCAAGGGCAATGGCTTATGGGCAGATGCGTATGAGAGCGCCCGCGCGCTCGTCAATCAAATGACACTTGACGAAAAAGTCAACATTACCCGCGGATTCAAAGCTGATAATATTTGCGCCGGTACTACGGGGTCTGTGCCTCGACTCAAATGGCCAGGTATGTGCCTGCACGACGCCGGGAATGGAGTCCGGGCCGCGGAGCTCGTCAACGCCTATCCTTCGGCCCTGCATTCTGGCGCCAGCTGGGACAGAAATCTCACTCGCCAGCGTGGCTACCAAATGGGTGGCGAATTCAGAGGAAAGGGTATCAACATTGCCCTCGGGCCGAATGCCGGGCCCCTGGGTCGTACCCCCCTCGGCGGCAGAAATTGGGAAGGTTTCTCGGTCGACCCATATCTCTCTGGCCAGCTGAATGCCGAAACTATTACTGGCATTCAAGATGCAGGTGTCATAGCAAATATCAAGGTAAGGTCTCTTCAAATCTGACTCAGTCGTCGAAACGATGGCAGACATAGGCGCAAAACTAACGACATGCAGCATTTCATCGCAAATGAGCAGGAGACCTACCGCCGCCCGTACTTTGGCGTGGAGGCTGCCTCCTCCAATGTCGACGACAAGACGCTGCATGAACACTACCTATGGCCCTTCATGGATGGCGTCCATGCTGGTGTGGCATCTGTCATGTGTTCCTATAACCGCATTAACAACACCTACGGCTGCGAGAACAGTAAGCTCATGAACGGCCTGCTCAAGGGTGAGCTTGGCTTTGATGGATTCGTAATGCTTGACTGGAATGCCCAGCACAACTTGAACAGTGCCAATGCCGGACTTGATATGCTCATGCCCCTAGGCGGAAACTGGGGCCAGAATCTAACGAATGCCGTTCTCAACGGAACTGTCACCGAAGACCGCGTAACGGACATGGCGATGCGAATAGTCGCGTCTTGGTACCTCGTCGGGCAGGAGAACTTCCCTGAGCCAGGTTTCGGCATGAAAAATCTTACATTGCCTCACGAGCTGGTTGATGCTCGCAACCCTGATTCCAAGCCCGTCATCATGGACGGCGCGGTAGCCGGCCATGTTCTTCTCAAAAACACCAACCATGCTCTGCCCTTGAAGGGCAAGCAAAAGATGCTGTCTGTTTTTGGCTACGACGCCGCTCTCCCCGCGACCAAGAATACCGATATCCTGTTCCAGCTTGGATATTACTCATCACCGGAGATGGCGCAGGCTGTGCTGGGGACGGAGGCTCACTTTGACCAGGCTGCCCACGGCGGCACCATCATCAGCGGTGGACGTGCTGCCGCCACGGCTCCATCCTACATCATTGACCCTTTGAATGCCATCCAGCAGCGTGCAGTCGAAGATGACACGTGGATCAACTGGGACACCACATCATTTGACCCTCAAGTGAACCCAGCATCCAACGCCTGCCTCGTCTTCATTAACGCAATTTCAACCGAAGGCTGGGACCGTGACGGTCTGCACGACGAGTTCAGTGATGGCCTAGTCAAGAACGTCGCGTCCAAGTGCGGCAACACTATTGTTGTCATCCACGCCTCCGGGATTCGTCTCGTAGACCAGTGGATCGAGCATCCCAACGTCACCGCCGCCGTCCTCGCCCACGTGCCCGGTCAGGATAGCGGCCGTGCCTTCGTCAAGCTCCTTTACGGTGAAGTGGGATTCTCTGGCAAACTCCCCTACACAATTGCCAAGAACGAATCCGACTACCCTGTCTACAAGCCCTGCGCTCTCGCATTCAAGGGTGATACAGACCCCCAGTGTGACTACACCGAGGGCGTGTACCTCGACTATCGCGCCTTTGACGCTAAGAACATTACACCGCGCTTCGAGTTTGGATATGGCCTGAGCTACACGACATTCGACTACTCATCACTTTCCATCAGCGCCCATGGTGTGCGCAAGTGTTTCAGCACCTCCCTGGACGAGTTGTGGCAGGTTGTAGCCAAAGTCCACGTCAGTATAGTCAACTCCGGCAACATTGATGGGCACGAGATTGCACAGCTCTACGTGGGTATCCCCGGCGCACCGCCGAAGCAGTTGCGTGGCTTTGAGAAGTTTGGCCTGAAGGCGGGACAGAGTGGGCGTGCGACATTTGAGCTGACAAGGCGAGACCTAAGCCAGTGGGATGTTGTGCAGCAAAAATGGGTTTTGCTTCCCGGAGATTACAAGATTTACGTTGGTGCGAGCAGCAGGGATATTCGCCTCACTGGAAGCATTGTGGTGAGCACGTAGGAAACGGTTAATACAGTCGCGACTTGGAGATAAATGAAACGGTTGATATTTATAAAACAGCTATTTTGAATTTGGCAAACTATACAGCATATACCTTATTCGTGGCGAAGCCATAGGACCGTGTGTATGGCCGCCCCGGCCGATGTTGTAACCGGCCGCTACTCCTCTGGATTCTTCTCGATTCCTTCACGGAGAATCTCAATCTGCTTCTTAATTTCAACCCAAAGCTTGAGATGCTCGAGGTCAACATCATCAAATCTGGTAGGGTCGACGACGCCTACCCACTCGTCCGCAAGGTCTACAGTGGCCACACCATATTCATCTTCGCTCGTGTCCTCTCTGTCACTGTCTTCGTCGCTCTTATTGCGTGCAATAGCGAGCAGGGCCGCCACGAAGGCCTCTTGCATATACGCGAAACTAAAGTCATCCGTGATTTTGGCAATAGCGCCGCACAGCTTGTCAGGGAAGTCAATGGACTTGTTGCTTGAGAGTTTTGACTGCCAGAAATGACAGTAGGCAATCCGTTCCTTGATATTAGGATTGGGGAACAAATATTTACGGTCAAAGCGCGAAGGTCGTTTCTGCAGTGCACATGCGTGCTTTGGTTAGCCAAGTATGCTAGACTGTGATGCAGGACCACACCTACAGCGATACCGGGATCCAAGCGGTCCAGGTGGTTCGTACTTCCAATCATGAAGATTCCGTCATTTGCCTGTAGGCCATCGACTTCGTTGAGAAAGTAGCTTCTGACGCTGTCTGACACAAGCGAATCTAGGTCCTCAAAGACGAGATAGCACGGCGCGAATTGTCTAGCTAGTGCAAAGATTTTTTTTATCGAGTCCTCGGGTCCCCAGAACTAGACTGGTCGTTATTATGATGAAAGAGAAGTAGACCAAAAAATGGAAGGAGGGGGAAAAAAACATACTGAGGCTAGGGATCTCACATAGAGTGTGGGGACTTCCGGATCAAGATTATAGAGAGAATGCATCATTGCTTTGATTGAAATGGTCTTTCCATTACCTGGCGGGCCATAATAGATAATTCCCCTCTTCCAGGGTACCTTGAGTTTCTGGTAGGTGGCTTGGGATCGGAAGAAGGACAGGTGGTCATCGATGAGTGACTTTTTCATATCCTCGTCGAGAATGACGGCATCCCACGACGCCTTCATAACACTTGCATAGAGACCCGCGTCCTTTTTCCAGAATCCACCATCAAAGACCCAAATCTCATTATGCAGCACGGAGCCCCAAGTACCCGCAGCGTGTATGAGAGCATCCGTCTTGGTCTCATCAGTGGAGAGGATAAAATATGCGGTTTCAATCCCATACATGCCATCTTGTATCTTGGCCAAGTAGACGATGAAGTCGTCGTTTTTATATTTGTAGAGAAACTTGCTAAACGTGGGGGCGCGAACCACGGCACCGCCGCCACTGCCACGCTTCGCTGGTGCTGCAAAGATCTTTTCTCCGAGCGAGGCCGGGACTCCGTCAGGGCCGGTATCATCTTCTATCTCGGTGAAGCTGGCCTGGCCACTGGCCGCGTAGGAGAGAATGTCGGCCGACGCAGCGGGCACAATGCTCAGGTGCAGTGTAGGATACTGCCGCTTAAGCGCCACGGCCAGCACGGCGTCGGTGTTGGTGCGTTGGGCGCTGGAGTGCTCAAAGTACTGCCGGGCGGCTTCGCCTTCTCGCGGGCCGCTCGATTTGCCCGTTGGTGATTTATCCATGCTGCTTCCCGATTTCTGTATTGGGGCCACTTTACGATATGTCTGCGAATGATAGTGGAGGTGCGGTGGTGAAAGACACGACGCTCTGGATGCCATCGACACAAAGCACAGCCCTACAGGGAGACCAGCAGACGATGACGACGCCGGCCCCTCTTAGCCTTGGCCAAGCGCCCAGCCTTGCCCGTAAGCACGACATGGTTCGTAATCAGCGCAACCATATATCGGTCTTCCTCATTCAACTTGAAAAATTCGGGTAGTCTTCAGTAAGTCTGCACCATCTATAATTTACTTAGGCTCCCTAACCATCATCAGTCTGGAGCCACTGAAGCGCTCGCAGTTATGCTGATTCACTTGTCACGCTGATAACCACCCCCTGCCGGGAAGGGGGCAGTCTTGGACTGGTCATGAAGATAAGGCCAATATTAAATTATTAGAGTCTTTTATGCATTTCTCTCCCGGCTCGGATTGATTTCACTAGTTACTTGGTACTGGCTCCCCGAATCTTGTCCACAACCGCGTTCCACATTTCAAAGGAGAGGACAAGTCCATCGTGATCCGATCCCTCAATAATTCTGGAACTGAAATTGAATGCATCATCAAATCCTCCAGGTGAACCCTTCCAGCACTTCTCAACGTATTCTCGTCCTCCATTACCCACAATGCTATCCGTAGTCGCAAAGAAAGCCATCACCGTTAGCTTCGCAGCAATATCCCTATCGGTGCTGGCCTTACCCCTCGATCGTTCGAGTGCGGCAAGGTCACTGACATACGCGGAATAATCTTCTGCTACTCCCCAGCTGCCCTGCGGCGCTTTTCGTGCACAATGCCGTGCCTCGTCATTGGATCCATCCGTGCTCTCAGAGAAGATGTGTCGCATAGTCTGGTCATTGAGTGCCAGTTGGAGAGGCACGGACACACCACATTCCTTTTCGATTCTCAAATTATTCGCCTCGTTCCAGCTTTTCGCAACGTGCTCCTCTTCCTCTGACGGTTTGCCAAGACCAAATGTACTCAGCACTGCCTCGCTGCTTGATACAGTGGTCAACATGCCTCGGGCAGCGAAGCGACTCAAACCATTAAACAGTGAATATGCAGGCGAGGGGATATACTGAGCCGCCCGCATAATGGCCACTTTTGAGTGTTGGGGGTCAACCCATGGTGCTGGATTGGAAGATATTAGTATATGTGCATGTAATTCTTCCTTGTTTATGCCACGAATGCAACGAACCGAGTAGAACGGCAGTTGGCCGCGCAGGGTCCAGAATATCTCTGCACGTGTACAGTGTGTTGAGTGCATACACTGTCCCGGCGCAGTGCGAGACGATTGTAACATGAGCTATGTTTAGATGGTCAAGTAGCTTAGGCACCAGCTCGACCCAAATATCAACTCTCTTCTCAACAGGTACGTTGGTAGATTTGCCAAAGCCGGGTCTAGAGTTTCGCTTAGCAATGAAGATACCAAAAGAAAAAATTACAATTATGTGACTGGAGAAGAATTGTACCTATCGATAACAATCATCCGAACCCCTAGGTGCTTCGCCAAAGAATGCAGTGATACAGCGATATATCGTGAGGCAAACAAGCCCGGGTGGAACAATACGACTGGAGCTGTGGTACCCCTGTGTTGCACATTTGGAGTTAAACCAACGTCGGAATAGCTAAATGTCAGCTCGCCGTGATCGGTAGTGGCCGGGATGTTGAACGTTTGGTGGAAGCACTCTTGCGCAACAATTGCCTCTGCTTCAGCGCGCAGCAAAGGCGTCGCCGCTGCGGTCGGGGCGGTTGCTGTCGCCATCTCTGTAATTCTAATACTATCTCTTAGGTGCACTTGGTTCTTACAGAGTAAAAGTTTACAGCAGAAGCTGTAAAGTTTCGTTGCCGATATGAGGAGTTATTAATGTAGGGTCGAGAACAGGTCGCCCACTTTCAGCCCGCTAAATTCAAAACTGCACCAAAACCTGTGAGCCTTGCCAAGACAAGCCACCACAATTATCTCGGCACGCTGCTGGAAAAGGCAAAAATTCGTAGTTCAAGACTTCCTGAGAAAAGTGCCCGCCCTCGAATCCCACCTATACCATCGCGATCTTTAAAACCTGCGGCGCGGATACCAGGCAGCACGTCACAGCGACACGTCATGCACGTACAAGCGCGGCTCAGAGCGCGGCTAAAAGCATTGCCACTTACAATTTTATGTGCTATATATTCAAAGGAAGCTATTATCGGAGACCAAGTTCTGAAATTTATCCAATTTAGAATTTTCTTCTTGTTCACTCCATTGGTCTTACACTTACACTGCAGGTCTGTAAAATCTTTGTGGTCAAGTGGAACTTGGCTGGCACAGATAACCGACAGCTGGAGACGTTTCACTTTTACCTTAAAAGAAGCGTCCAGCTTTCATCATAAACACCGCTGAAAGCAGGTCTCTACGTGATTTGTAAAACATCGAAAGCCATACATTGCCAGAGAGCAGCCCAGCAGCTGCATGACCTTGCTACCCTGCACCAGGTGAGTCGATGTAACAACTGTCTATAACTGCTACGCCAACTAGCAAAAGATTGGCATTGATACTATTCGAGCATCAATTATACAGACAATTATAGCTTATAAGTGTAACTTCATCACAGTCGACATGCGCGCTGCGCGCACAAACCCATAACCCGGTGCATGGAGGCAGTGGAAAACTATTCTATGGAGCTATAATTCGTTTATTTTACATTTCTGGTAATCTGAATAAGGCTGGAGCTATGGGCTGTATTCAGTAATCAGCTTAAAACGGCCATCAATCGCTCTCTGGGGCCAGTTGCTTAATAGTTACAAGTTACAACACCACTCAGGGACCCAACACAGCCATCACTGTACACTTGCGTTCATCCTCCTAGCCCTAAGATTCATTACACCTCATAGCGCCCAGAAACGTAACAGATGCTGCAAGATAGACGCTATACCAACCACGTGTTCCGAGTTATTCCTCAGGGTTTTGGTTACAAGTTCGCCGATTACGCGGCAAACTACATCTTTCGGAACGGCATGCAAGGTTCAGAATGGAAGGGTCAGCAGTGGATTGCGCCATAAATATATCATAGAACGCACCAATCAAGCCAGCGCCTCATCGAGAGCAAGCCTACTGATCATTATTTGCATAGAGCCTACCTTATCCGCTACATACCCGTGGTAGTCAACAGCCATACAAATCACAAGCCACACCGCTTAGGCGTGTCGGGGAATGTAAAAGCTGGAGTACAACCGGCAAATTTGCCTCCGTGGGCATTTGCAGACTGCCGAAATGCAAGTCCCGGCAGAATGTATCCAATCACAGGCTGTTGAAGTATGCAAATCGATACATTGATAGAGAATCAATCAAGTTGTCCACCAGACCTGGTTCTAGCGTTTCTGGTAATACGGCAGTGGCATGCTTACAGGTCAGCTTGTCCCAACTAAAATTGCAGGTGCATTAATGTGTCTGTGCTTACGCCACATATACGTTCCTTCGCACTATAATAAATAAGTTAAGTAGAACGGTTCTAGAAAGAGCTAAAACGAGAAACGCAGCAGATCTCGATAAACCTTTAAGCGCTTCCCGTTTTTTCTTCTATTTTGCGACAAACCTTGTTCGGAATTCTATCAAGCACAGATGAGCGAGCGTATTGTCCAGGCACCCCGCCACTCGGCATTCGGGAATCGTAAAATCCGTATGCAATTTGTTTAATTTAACCACTTCGTTCAGCTGATGTGAAGACACCTGGAGATACCCACTGGCACCGAGCGGGTGTGAGACGCAAAGCTTATGGCGCATTGGAAATGGAGGAGGAACCATGCCGGATAGCCGCCTCGGCATGTTTCAAACATGCTTGGTGGTTAGCTGACTGAATGTACACCATACAGGGATAGGCCAGTCAGTAAGATGAGTGGCGCTGGCTTGGGACACACCTCGGAGCTGGAAACTAGTATTTCAAATCGATCATGTTTGTCTAATATTTAATCTTTGGGAGCTTATTATAGCTCCACTAATGCGTAATTAATCCGTCGTGACCACGTTAGAACGACAAAGTAGTTATCCTTTAACACCCTGCGTGCAGAGAAGCAAAAAAAAGAATTCCAAAAAAACATCGCAACGCTTATGTGAACTTGAAGGTAGAATTTAAAAAAAAACCAAAATTCACTCCCGCCCCCGCTGAATTTGAATCAATTAAGCCTCAGCCATGTAACGGGGCTTGCGAGGCTCACTTAGGGCTGTAGGCGGGTACATGTAGCCAACGTAGAGGCAGATGACCATGATGATAATCTCCTCGAGGACAGACATGCAAAGGAAGATAGTGGGGTCGCCGTTGAAGATGCTGAACCGCGCATCAGTGCCAAAGTCACCGATGCAGGCATAAGCCATGCGGACAATAAGGAAGGGCCCACAGGCGTAGATGGACCAGAGAGTGAGTCTCTCGTTGCGTGGCAGAATGCTGACAGAAGCCGTCAGCCAGCCAAGAATGCAGAACATGAGACCCAGGCAGGCAACAAAGAGAGCGAGAGCAATCTTGAGGAGAGTGGGGATAGTGGTTCCGTCGACGGCCTTGATGGCACCACCGATACCGACACCCAGGCCAGCAAGACTGACGACGTCGACAAATCGGAAGACGTGGTTCGGGACACTGTTGACCGTCTCGTTGACACGGCGAAGAAGACCAACGGCAGCGAGGGTCAGAGGGGCGATTCCAAGCAGGTCGCAGGTAAGCTTAGTGATGATGATGCTGCGATCGTTGTGGGTCATGAGAAGAAGCTGGCAGATGGCCGCAATGACACGCAGAAGACCGAGGATGAGGAGGAAGCGCCAGCAAGCGGAGACGGCCTTTAGACCCTGCTTGAAGCAGAGGACAGTGGCAAAAAGGAGACAGGGTATAAAGGCAACGAGTTGCAGGATAGCAATGCCATCGCGATAGGTGAAGTTGGTCATTTTGGCCCGCTAGTTTGGTATCCTATTCGGGGCTTGTGCTGGCTTGCCAAGGCTCCGTGGCGTGTGGCAGAGCAATGGTCACTGGCCCTTACAGAGCAGGCAAGTGGAAGAGTTGTCTGGTTTTGCTCTTTTCGCTTGGATAAATTGCAAGTCTTATTGCCCGAGTGGATGTGGGAAGAAATTGATCCAAAGAGCGTAAAAACTTGATGACTGCAGAGTGAGATTCTAGAAAGGCGAAAGAAAAAAACATCGAGATATCATTGACCTTTTTATGTAACGACACTGGATCGCCAAGTGTCTCACGGCAGAAAGAGCCGGATAGTCGAGCAGGATTTCCTCAAAGAGCAAGGAATACACGAGGGAAAATGTGGCTTAATGCCTCTAAGCTTTACCATCTAACTACATTCAACTCCCGGATTTCGAATGTAATTGGGCGAGACAGAAGACTGGTGTGTGCACATACGTAATCACCTACGTTTGTGACAAGCCGTGCTAGCCGGTTTGCGGTTTTCAGAGCAAGTAACAGAGCATTGTGTAGGATGCAACCACTTTAAAGCAAGCTGCTCCTGCAAGCTAACTGATTTTCAATGGTTCTCGTTGGCAGGGTGGTGGTCGGTGTGCCTTCATCGGCCGGGCACCAGATTTGAGATCTGGATTCTGCTAGACCAGCTAGCATCGAGCATCCCAAAATAGGACTAGTTTGTTGGCTGGGATTACGCACAATAGTGCCTAAAACCGAAACCCGGTCCGCTCTCTGTTAGCTTTCCTGTTTGGGTATGTTTCCCCAGTTGGTGTCCTGTTCGTAGGTGCCATCAAATGGCAGTTGAGACAAGCGCAACCCGGCGAAACGTGGAGCGCTTGAGGGGCTTGGATATTCGCCCAGATGCTATTACCGTGCCTTATTAGCGGCAGCGAGGCGCATAGTCGGGCTGGTAAATTTTGGTTGCCGTGTTGTTGTTGGCGTTGAGGCTGTAGTGGTGGAGTGGCAGCACAACCCTTCGAGCCGTACCTGTGAGATTGAGGCAATAGGAAGAAAAAGGAAAAGACAAGTTGCCCGAATGGTCATCATCATCATTAATAGGGCTGTTAATTTATCTGCAGCCCTTTGTTAGGGCAGCACCAAACATAACACACCCTAGGCCTCGTTCATAATGCTTATTGCTTTTTAAGCCAAGGCGTTTTGGGGACTGCTGCAGGGGCGCCCACCCACGTTTAATTTGTGGAAATCTCGGTCTTGAAAGGCCTGCTTCTGCTGACTACTGAGGCATGCTCCATACTTGTAAGAATCAGTATATTACTCACATCCTTGATCCCACAAGACCTAGACTCGGCATGCGTGCGGATCCAGCCGTAAAAAGAGCAGCATTGTCCCACACAGCCAAATCAGGTAGCAGTAACTAACTAATAATGGTGGTGCTTATACCGTCTCACGTTCGGCCTAAACCACACATCTCCCCCTCCTTGTAAGCAAGTAAGCGCACCGTCAACAAGGCAGTAGGTGTCCATGGCAGATGGGGCCGGTCTCCCGCATAGGGCGAATATCGACGACCCCTTACTACTCAGGAGCACCAGAAACGTGGGTAATCGACATTTTTGCTTCCATGGCGACATTGACGGATCGGAAGTGGTGGTCTGACGAATGCACCGTTGCGGCCGAAGCCAACCAGCAATGCCACCTCGACTAACAGCACACCTTAAAAGAAACTGAGCTGCTGTGTCGGCGGCGGAGCAGCTTCTCCATACCTTAAAATAAACACTTCGTTTTCTTTATATACTTGGCGCGTAGCAAGCAAAGCGTTCCAGCTCCTCAACTCAAGCTTTCTTTCACTTTATTGCCTGCGACCGCGTTTGGTTTTCCCAAGCTCTCCTTGTCCTTCGCCTATCCCTACAACCAACATCATAGACATCACATTGCCCACTGCGCCTACCAACACGTCTTACGCAGCCTTGTCGTCCATGACAGCCTAGTTTTAGGGCTTGTCAAAACAAGAACGTATTTCTTCTTGTCATTTCTGGTTTCTTTTACAAGTCATCCGGAATCCATTACAATGGCGGAAGTTGCTACGACTCCTCAGCCCCGCACCAAGCTGCCCTTCTTCGACGTCTTCTTCCACAACCTCGAAGACAACCAATATGAAGCTCCCTCAGACTATAACCAGGTAGCCCGCCAGTCGACTCCCGTTTTGGGATCGACCGATGAGCTTCTAAAGGCTTTTGGTACATTTGTGCTCGCCGTCTCCGATCTGGAGGAGGCTGCATTCACAGCACAGGTTGGCTCCGACCGGCTACTAGTCACGGCCAAGGCCCATGGCCTCAATGAGCAACTGCGCACCTACAGTTCCAACAAGATTATCATTACCTCTTCGCCTCTTACAAGCCCGATTCCCGAAGGCCAATTAGACTTTGAGATTCAAATAATTGGGCCCGAAAGCTCCTCTAAAGTGCCCAAGCAGCTGTCCACTGTAAGAACAACGATAGGCTGTCAGAAGCAGCCAGTTTCATTGGAGCGTATCCCAGGACTTCGCCCGCTAGTGCTCTCAAACACAGGAAAGCAAAGACACTAACGAGAACAATTTAATTTTAGGCTCTTGTTCTAGCCGTTTGTCCTACTGAAAAGGGAGACGCCGCCGACTTACAGATCTTCGTCGACGTCCGCCACGGCCATGCGGAATCTGCATCGCACCTCCTCGAACTGGCTGCTCGATACCTGGCCCCGGAGCCATCTACACTCACAGACTCTGCTCTAAGAAAGGCTGAGCCATTTTCTAGCCGCCAAAATGGACCTCCCACCATGATTAGCCGCCCACCGCTACTGAAGAGCGATCTCAAGCTGTACAACAGCGAAGCTGATTGCCCGGCTCTGTTTCACAGCGCCTTTGAGCGCCGCGCCGCCGAGTCGCCGGACAACTCCTGCATCGAATACATTGCTGATGCTTCAGGAAAGATTGAAAAGTGGACATTTGCTGAGATTCAGACATTGGCGGACAACTTGATGAAGGAACTACACATTCTCGAGAGCAATGTGGAATGGAACAAGCCCTTCAACGGCCAGCGCATTGTGCCTCTTTACCTACCTGGCTGCCCACAGCTCTATGCAGGTTACATGGGTATCATGAAGGCTGGTTGCGCCTTCTGTCCCCTCCCTCTTGACGCGCCGCCTGAGAGAGTTCAGGTGATTCTCGAGGATATCGAGGCTCCTGTTGTCCTCGGTCTTGGCAGCAACCCATTCCCTGGTCTGGCCGTGGAGACTGCCGAACCTCATGTTGCAGAATTTTTCCGCAGCATAACCTGGGTCGACATGGCAAATCTCTCCGCATGGCGTGCCGCCAAGCCAATCGAGTCTCTGGCCCCTACTCAGCCCCGTGCGCCCAAGGAAGAAGATCTAGCTTACATCCTTTACACCTCTGGCTCCACAGGGAAGCCCAAGGGTGTTTTAATCTCACACATTTCTGCCTGTTGTGCCATTGGGGGCCATGATGAGGCCTTCCCTCATCTTGCCATCGGACCGGAGCTGCGCTGGCTGCAGTTTGCTATGCCCACATTCGATCTTAGTTTGGTTGAGATCTTCGTCACCATGGGCAATGCCGGTACGCTCTGCGTGGCTGAGCGAACGCTCATGCTTACAGATATTGAGCGGACTATTAAGCTCTTCCAGGCCAACACCATTTTCACGGTGCCTAGTCTTGCTACTCTTCTCCGCCCCGCCAAGGTGCCGTCTTTGACGACACTCGTCGTTGGTGGTGAACTATTGAACAAGTACACGATTGACAACTTTTCCTATGATTCTCCCCGCGGGCCTGGCGAGCCTATGCGCCATCTCATTAATATCTATGGCCCCACGGAAGCAACCATGGCAGTGGCGACGGAGGAGTCTGCTGTCACTACCCGCGGGTCTATTATTGGTGACTGCCTGCGCTGTGCCGGAATCATCATTGTGGACCCCAACTCGGAGGAGTTAATTGAGACGCCGTCACCCCTGACAGGTGAGCTGGCCATCATTGGGCCCCAAGTTGGCTTTGGATACCTCAACCGCCCTAAGGAGACCAATGCGGCCTTCAAGGATGGTAGCCACCTGGGACTAGGCCCCGTATACAAGACTGGCGACAGAAGTCGTATTGTCTGGGACAAGGATGGCAAGCCCAAGGTTGAGATTCTCGGCCGACTGAGCATGGAGCAGGTCAAGCTCAATGGTCGTCGTGTCGAACTGAGTGAGATGGAGTCTAGCATTGCCAAGTCTGAGTTGGTTCGCGAAGTTGCTACCGTCGTGCTCGGCAAGGCGCAGCTCGTTGCGTACATCTCACTTGCCGATACCAACGATACCCCAGAGACTCGCGACGCTGCTATGGCTGACTGCCGTGATGTGGCAAATCGCACCATGCCCGTCTGGATGCGACCCAGCGACTACACAGTTTTGGCCGAGCTACCTCGCACGGCCAGCGGCAAAGTCGACCGAAAGGTGCTATCGAAATGGGCCCAGGAGGCGTTCGGCGCTTCAACGCAAGCCCCGGCTTCTGAGCCTACAAAGATTACTGTTGATTTCACCAGTGAGGATAGCGTGCGGGAACTTATTGTCAGGAGTGTCAGTTCGGTCATCGGCGAAACAACTGCTTCTAGTGATGCCACCACGCCCCTGTACACTTGGGGCATTGACAGCCTTCAAGGAATGCGAGTTCTACAGACACTGCGCGAGTACGAGATTGAGGGTCTCGCTCTCAACGATCTTATGACTGGAAACAGCCTCAACGCTCTTGCCAAGCGCATCATTGAGGTTCGTGCTATTAACGCTGCTGAGGCTGAGGCCTATCTGGACGAAGGGCCTATTGAGATTGAGGACGAGGAAGAGCTCCTCTTCCTCCCTGTCAACGCCAAGCTCAAGCATTTCCATGCAAATTGCCTAGAACAGTGCGCCAAGTCACTCGAGATTCCTAGCGAGGATATTGAGACGGTCCTGCCTGCCACCGGCATGCAGACACGCATGGTGGCCTTTTACCAGGAGTGCATCAATGACATGGGCCTCACCAAGCCCTACATCGAGTACTACGCGTACAAGGTGCCCAATATTTTCGACTTGGCGCGCTTCGAGACAGCTGTGATTGACGTTTTCAATCAGCACGATGCCTTCCGCACTGTGACCTGCCTGGTCGAGCACCCTCTTTCACCGGTTGCGCAAGTCATTCTCAAGAAGGGCTCGCCGCTTGCCGAGCTCCCCGTAGTTCGCGTGACTTGCCCGAAGTTCGATGAGAGCCCAGACAGTCTATGGACCAAGACGATTGAGAACTCGCAAAAAGCCGCCTCAGAGACGCTGGGCCTGGATCAGCCAGGCGCCGTCATCACCTTTGTGTACGACGAGGCGCGTGAGCATTGTGTCATGATTTGGTCACTGTTTCACTTTGTCTATGACGGCATCACGCTTGAGGTGCTGCGTCGCGAGATTGCGGCGGCATACAACAACCCGAGCAGCATCGCTAGTATCGCCGCCAATGCCAATGGGCCCAGCGGCGTGCGCCTACCCATTGAGGGACACTACAGTGGCGACTGGCTTGAGACAAGTATGTACTGGATGCGTGAGCGTTCCGGCGCGGGCTTCTTCAAGATGGGCGATCGTCTGCTGTCTAAGCCCGGTGATGACCAGGTGTTCTCGGAGTCATTCCGCAATGGTGATGTCGCGATGGAGACCCTCATCTCTTCACTCAGCTTGAACGAACTCAACGACCTGGCGCGCAAGAGCGGCATCGGCTCAGCGCTTACCGTGCTTCAGGGAGCCTATGCCATGGCGCTGGCGCAGACGGTGGTTAAGAATGAGGATGGTAGCGACAACATCGAAGTGCAGTATGGCACAGTCATCCACGGTCGCCAGACTCCTGCGTCGCTGGACTGCATCGCACTCATGCTCGAGACTCTGCCAGCGTACATCAAATTCCAGCCGGGCAAAAAGATGACGAACCGCGAGATATGCCAGCACCTGTTTACAGAGCACGTCAACCAGATGCCGTACTCACAAATGCCGTGCACGACGCTCGACTTTGCGAAGACGGGTCGCCGCATGGACACGTCCATCATCCTGCAGGCCTACCCCAAGCCGCACGAGGAGGCGGTGGGCGATGTCGTGGCCGACCTGCCTGGCTTCAACCGCGAAGAGAACCTGCTGCCACCATGGAAGGAGACCTTCACCGGCTACCCTCTAATCCTGGAGCTCTGGCAGGGCTTTGACCGCCCCGACGAGAAGCTGCGCATCCGCACCTCGTACATCCCGACCTGGGCGGGCTACGAGTTCTTGACCAAGGAATGGGTTCGAGGTCTCACCATTGCCGTCGACGAGTTCCTCGTGCGTATTGTGAATAACCCAGACGCCGAGTTTGATCCCGTCGCACTGTCTCGTCAAGGCTGATGGGCTGACTGACGTTGGTGGCGGCGGAGCGAGTCCCGGCTGGCGGCGCGCCTTGCACGGAGAAATTACGGAGACTAATGCGTTAGTACCTCGTTATCCGTTTCTGTGGCTGGGTGTGCGGGGAGTGCGTCGATGGAGCGCTTTCCCACTATAAACTCGGGAAAACGCCACCACTCTCCACAGCGAAAATCAGTTTGCGTCATACAAAGTAAAAAGCTTTGTTGCGATAGAGAGGTTTACTCTGTACATATTTTTCTCTCCCCGCCCCGTGAAACGACTTTTCTATTATTTTTATTTTGGTTATTCTCAGTTTGTTTCTATAATTTAGCTCAACTTTAGCAGATGCATTCATCTAGCCCGATAGACAATTTATTTTTTGTTAGATCAGTCTTGTTTTTGCCCCTCTGCGGACATCACAGAGGCGTATTCGTATGGATTGATGCACAGCTCGGAACTCACACGCCCCTCCCTCCCATGAAGGTCAAGCCACGTTAATAGCGTTCTTATCCTTTATGGAATAAAACTAAATCGCCCACTTAATTTAGACGAAGAGTCTCTCGAGAATAATGTAAACCTCGACGTTGGGGAATAACAATGGTTCAAGTAATATTTGCTTGACAGTGACACATTAGTGCTATAGTCCAAAACGTTGTTTTGTTTTTTTGAAGAAGGCACCGCCATGATTTATATAGGCGCCGGAAGGATATATATTGTAGAGTGAAAATGGTGAACGAAATAAGTGACAAAAACAAGCAACAAAGACCACAACGCTACTATATCCCTAGCCCATAGAAACAATCACCCAACCAAACGCCAGCAAGGAGGGATATCAGAAAATACAGACGAAGAAAAGAAAAGAGAAGAAAAGGAAGAGAAAGGGGACAGTCTATAATCTAATGCGCAAGAAACGAAGACGGGGAAAGTATGTAACAGGATGAATGAACAATGACAACAAGACGCAGTTCGTCTTGCCTTTACTTGTTTTTGAATTGTTTTATTTTAGAGGTGGTCGGAGATTGTGATGTTCGATGAATTTGGCAAAGTCGTCGGCTTGCGTAAAGCCAGCCTGTGTGCTAATACGTTTTAGTTGCGTTACCGTCCACGCCCTTGTCTCATCTGTAAGACTGTGCATGCAACCCACAGTCAGCAGCACCCACGTGGCAAAGTAAGCGCCGGCAGCCGAGCCTGTGTAGCCACTGACGGGATCAGACGAACCAAACAGGGAGGTTGGCGAATAAGGAGGAGAGTTGGGAGAGTTGTGATCGCCCACATCAATGCCCGAGTCGGATGTCGCGACAGGCGTCATGCCCTTGGGGCGGTACATTTGCTGCTCCTGCTGAACCTGCTGCTGGGCCTGCGAGGTTACAAAACCCATGAGTTGAGGGACAGCTGCAATGAGGTCGGAGCGGATATGAGCCATAGTCTTGGACACATTCTGCAGCCGATCCACATAGTTGTTGGAGAAAAACCAGTTTGGGTCCAGGTTGGCGCCGCGCAATAGCAGGTATCCGATGGCATGGTTGGCCAGAATACGGCATGTGCGCATCCTGTTCCAGACATTCGCGATATAGACATCGTGGTAAATGTGGTGGACTTCACCATGAAAACGGCCGCTATCACTGTTCAGTGGCATTGGGTTCGGCATGACGGTGTAGGACCATTCGGGGCTGCATTCCGCAAATCTGCTCTCGAGACGGTAGTCAATGTCGAGCGCTTGTGAAAGGTACCGCTCCAAGTCTTCGATGCTGAGGTTTGGTTGGGACTTTTTGCTCTGATTGCCTGCGGCTCCAGACTGGGCAGAGGCTGCCAATGATGAGGGTATGGGGGTCGTGGGGTTGTGGTTGATAAAGGTGTAGCCACCGGGGGAAATCTGGTGGTAGAGATCTAGAAGCTCGACCATGGCGCTGCTGGCAATCCAGTACGGGTCCGAAACGGAGAAGGCCTTGGACGCCTCCGTGCGCAGCATGCGCAGGCTAGATGGCATGGGAATGCCGATCCGGAGGCAGTTTGTCAACAGCTGCGTAAACACATCCTTGAAGATTTGAAGGCCAGTAGAGCTGTTGAATTGTGATTTCCCGCGAACGTTAAGAAGCGAGACGGCGCCATCAATGTGTTGTCTCCAGCCATCAAGAGACGCCTTGCTAAACTCGTAAAGAGCAAGGACAAGGACAGTGACGATTGTGCTGTCGCGGCGGGCCGCCACAGGGTCCGCTAAGGCACGGTTGACTCGCTCCATGGTACGCGTGTACATCATTATGGAGCGGCACATCAGGTCAGTCTGCTTGGTGGTACGGGCGAGACCAGCGAAGCCGACGGCAAGAACCGCTCCTTCAAGTAGTTCATGTCCCTCTTCACGGGCCAAAATGGTAACGACGTAGTCGAGAAAGCCGCTGGATGGGCCTGACTGGTGCACGACATAGTGCGTGAGAAAGAAATCGAGACCGATCATATCCAGGGGTAACGACAGCGGCCGGTGGATGCTGCCGTCATGGCTTGAGCCGGGGGAACCGGCCATGGTTAGGTCCATTCCGGTAGTAGATGATGTGTGGCCAGGCGCCTCACCACGGGGTACATCAACCATTGATGCCGCTGTTGAGTTCATGCCGCTGGCGACTGTTGAATCGGTGCCCGTCATCATGGCATCGGAGCTATCGGTGGAGAGGGTAAAGAGACCGCCTTCGGCATTAAAGGGGCTATTGAAGCCAAGCAGGTCAAAGTTGAAGGTACCGTTGGAAAACATGCCATCGCCCATGTCGCCTAGCATGTCCTCGACAGCTGGCATCTTCTGAGGCAGAGGATATTGTTGTGGTGGCGTTGGCTGCGAACGTGGCGGGTTTGCGAGCTGAGGAATTGGAGAGCGGTGTGCAGTTTGTGACAACTGCTGTTGTTGAGTGGCTGCGGCGGCCGAGGCCGCGGAACGCTTGTTAATCTTTGACCGAGCCTTGTCAATGACTTGGCTGCTCTCGTCGCGAAAAATCAGGCTGGAGGGGTCGCGGTAGCCTGGGCACTTTTGGCCCATACGACGACATTGTCCGCATTCTGGATGGGCTTTGTCGCACTGGAGGTGAGGGGTAAGAAGTTAGTAAAGTTGATGAGCTGAAACGGCTTGTCTGCAGCAATTTGCAGCGCGGCAATATTACGATGAGGTATCGGGATGGGATGGACGCTTGGCAATGGCCACACGACAATGTTGGGTACCAGCAGAAGTTGGTCTGATGCCAAGCAGCCAAGAACGCCCGTTTTGATCGATTGATCCTATCCCCAGCGACAACCCCCATTCATGCCAAGCGACAAAGCTCTAGACAGCTGCGATTGTGTGCAAAAGTAAACTTACACGTCTCTTCTTTGCTCTGCAGTTATTGCAACTTGTCGATGGTCGACCGCAGTAAACCATGGTTGCGTGCTTTCTTGAGATTGATCGCCGGACGTCTGAATCAAGTAAACAAGCTGTTGACCTGTGCGCACTTCCAAGGTGGGAAATGGTTTGATGGTAGGGCTGGATTCCGATGGCGACGTGGAGAAGCGAACCGGTTGAGGTAGCAGCGCAACCCAGGATGTGTTGCAATGACGACGACGAATGCAAGGCAAGCAAGGGCAGCGAGCCAGGAAGCCGTGGAGATGGACCGCCGGGGAGATGATACTGTAGCTAGAGTCGCAATAGAGATGGACAAAGCTTAGTGGGGATAGAGGCAGAAGGGACAGACAAGGCAGCAGACGGAAAAGTAGACTGAAAGAGGAAGCTCTCCGACAAAAATGTCGAGCGGGAAAGGCAGTATCTAAATAATAATAGGAAGGGTGATGTTGATGGAGCAGGACCAAACGTCGCAGACGAGGGCCAACAAGGGAAGTGAGCAGGCGAATGCGAGTCTGACAAAGAAATAGGTGTAAGTATATTTGGGTGGTGCATGTGCGGCGCGCGACTGAGTGAAGTATTGTATGTTGTGTGTCCGTGATGGGTGAAGGAGGAGTGACTTCTGGAGCAACTAGTAGCAGGTGTGGGTGCGGGGCCTACCTAGATGGTGCGATTTTAGTGATGCACTGTGGTTTTCAGGCTGTGAGGGACCCTGTAAAATAGCGGTAGACGAACTGAATATAGGCGCCTCGTTCCCTGTTTTAGGTACTAGGTAGTGGGCAGCGAGTGGCCCTGTGGGTAATTTATTCAGCGGTCTCTTCTGTGAAAGTAAGAAAGGTTGCAGTGGGTATAGGCCTGCACCGGAGCCCACGCACGCAAGTGCTGGAATGGCCTGTACTGGATTGGCTGGATGGTGAGCGGCCAGGTGAGGGCGTGGCGAGGTGAACGAGAATGGTGGAGGTCCCAAGTGGATGCGGTGCACCTAACTACAAGCCCAGTATCCGTACTCCATTAGTAGTTGCAGATTGTGATTACAATTACAGTGCGGCGCGACGGCCAACTTTCAAAGTCGATTCCACTTGCGGACAACGGACAACGCGGACAATAAACATTATGCGCTGTGGGTTAGTTTCATCCCAAGGGTGTGGCTTGTTCAGCGCTGTCTGGGGGGGCAGGCCAGGGGGGGAGGGGTGTGTCCACCGCAGCCGTATTTTTGCTACTGTATTCTGTACCAGTAGCATCAAAAAAGTGAGGCTGAGCAGATAGCCATAGGGCCATTCAGTGCTGCTTTGGCACTGTCAAGCGATCCGAGTTAGTGATCAAGTGCCCTGAAAATAGATCCAGGCAGTGCTACGAGGCGCACTAAGAAGGCCAAAGATCTGGTAGACGCCCTACGAGAAACGCCCATCTACGTATCTTGGTAGGTTTGGTCCTCGCCAAGGAAGCCCCTGCTCAACGAGTATCCTCTCTCCATTCCTTTCCTTAGATACCACATAGACCGGCTAACACGGCATCGCAACGGTGGGGATCGGCTTAGGCGTCAGATCTTAGCGGCTCGGCGTTCGCTACCATGCAGTGCATGTAACCGTAACGGCACCCCCTGTAGTGCAGCTTTGGCACCTGAATGCAGAATGGTGGAAGAAACCCTTGCTGAGAATGCCTGCAAAGGGTCCCCCTTCGAACAGAGTCAATGTGCAGTTTTGGTACGGAGTAGTTAATAATCCTCTGCGTGGCTGTACGTTTACTGGTAACTACCGACTGGCAAGGAAGGGATAGGCAGAGAGAAAAAAATCTTGGTTTGGTTCCGTCCCCCTCGTCCATCTGGCTGCCCATCCGTTAGTTGCCTGACAAAAGTGCGGAGGATTTTAAGTGTTTCGATTTCTGGCTGGTCTACTGCAAGCCTCGCTGTAGCCTACTGCAAGCCTACCTACCTACCTACCTACCTACGTGCCTACCTCCTAACCCGGCGCCTGTTGCTGCCTACTACTGCAAAGAGCCTCCTGCGGGTGCCGGCGATGGTTACCAAGTTGCCTTTTCTATCCGAGAATTAATTAACATACTAGTCAATTGTAGTAACTTGGTAGCAAGCCGCAACCAAAAAGTAGCTACCGGCTGCTCGTTCAGCGTTCAATTCACTATTGAAAGGTACTCCTAGGCCATCTGGCTACGTATCGTGTCCCGGGAAGTTTGCCCGCCCGGGGACCCTTATCCCGGCGACCGATTCTGGGCAGCTACAGCAGTGGTATGCGCTAGAACCACCGACACATCCACTAGCAACCCGGCGTTGATACCTGGTACCTCTCTTTAGTACTATGCTTATTAGTACCAACCACGTTCTTAAATTAACTTAGTAAGTCAGTCTACAGCACTCAAACCCGATCGATTAGCTATTTGGTCCGACACACCAAACTTTGCTTATACTGGTACAAATCGGTGCTACGCTGTAGCCGAGACGCCCAGGTACCTCCACACGGAGAGAGGTATGCACCTCAGTACTTTCGTAGAGGAAGCAGCAACGGAGTAAACTAGACCGACCAGAGCCCACCTGCTTTTTGCATTGCATCTGACATCTGCAGTACCTCTCGCAGTTAATAACCAATATAACCGGACGCCGCCGTGCCAAGACAAACCCCCAACAGAGTATCACCAGCTTCGCGTAAAACGGAATCCGCTCGAGCAAAGCGCCCGCTAGGTAATTTAAAATGACTTTGTTAACATTTATCAACTACCGGACCGCGCACTTTGGTGTCAAATTTCCCCCATCCCGAAAATACCTCTGCATGTTGGCATCCACGCCGCCACAATGCCATCAGCATAAAGCGATGCGCCATATATTCGTTTCCAATCTTAAAATCAAGGATAACGCCTCTGACTAGCCCGCCAAAAAAAATCATCGTCAACCAATTCAATCCCCTGCTGCTACAATAGGCGAGCACAGCTGAACCAGCCACATTGGACAAGCCTCTCTGCCACCCTTCTGACTCTTCCGTTCTCGGCCTCGGTCATCTCTCTCTCTTTCTCTCTCTTTCTCTCTCTTTTGATAATTATTATTAGACCATAGCCTAAACTACGTATAATAGCTACCAATACAGCGGTTCGGAGAACCCTAGACACCTCCTTCCGTCTCCCACTGCCGGCTCCGAACAGTCTCCACACGCCCTCCCAGCCACCCTTATTCCCCGATGGTCCTGTATCCCATCTTTACCTTGTTAGACAGTTATGAATGCAAAACTGGGGACACCCTGACTGTCAGACTGAAAACTCCGCCTTAAACATCCCATTGCGAGACTGAGACTGGTCCCCAAAATCAGCGCAGCTCCCTCGACGTATCCCGCAATTGCCACACTGTGGAAACCTCGTGGCCAGTCTTCCTTCACCCCTCCTCCGCTCTTTGCTTCTCCCCTCTCGTCTTGCTACTACTCAAACTGCTCTCACAGTTCTCAGCTCTAAAGGTAGTGTCAGTTATTCCAGTAGACTGCTTGGCGCTTCGATCCATCGCACGGCCATTTCCTCTTCTTAGCAGGCCCAGCCACAAATCTTCGTTCCAACGGCTCTTGCTTAACTCCGCCACCCATCGAATTCACTCATTTTCCAACTGTCTCATCTTTTGTCATTCTAAGCAGTTACTACCATTATCAGCATTGTTTGTCTTTCTTTTATTTGGGTCATGTATCTGCCATCTTCAAATACATGCCCCGTTAGCATTAGAGAAAAGACGCACAGGCGCCGAGCTTTGTGCTTACTTGTCGCATTGCAAGTACTTGCTTGCTCCCTTTGCACCACTCTCCATGCTAGCCATAATCATCATCATCGCCGTAATAATGCGGAACCTGTTGCTCTGTGCACTCCATGGCTGTAATCTCCCTTGAACCAATATACCCTCCGCAAATCTATTCCACTGTCACCACATGTTATGATGTTACCCATTTTAGCTGTTTCAATCAAGTTTAGCGCTCGCCGTCCCCGTTGTTGCCTCTTACGGGTTTCCCGTCGTACTCGAGGCAGCGGCCACGATGAGTTTTCCGACCGGTATTGGCTTGCTGTTGTTGGCATCCAATCCCGTTTTCCGCATCTACAGAATTCGGTCATAATTGCCGTGTCAGCCTCCCCCGGACCGCAAGGCGGCACCCTACCCGCCACTTGCCTACCACAAACGTGAGTCCATCCTGTTCCAGTAGATAGATGGATGTGCATTTTTTACGTTTCCCTGAGCTTACTTGCCTTGTTGGGCTTGCTTCATACCTATCTTCCCGGAGCTTCTGGAGCTTCTGGAGCGTCTGGAGCCTCTAAAGGCACGTTCTACCGCCGATAGTACATGTGGTTCCTTGTAGTACTGGGTCGCAAAATGGAGTCCAAACTGGACCAACTTTGACCAGTTTACCGTTGCATTCTGAAGCAGCCAAGCTCTGTTTCCAGTTTTCCGCTTCACGATTCAGGATAACCTTGTCCGTGTCAGATCTTCTTTGTATAATATAGTCTGCTTCGATCCGGTTGAATAGATCTTCTTTTTTTCTATCATCACTCGCATCCTCAACACTTTGACAACAATAACAACTTACTTACTCACATCGCCATCTATCTATATACAAGGCACATCTCGCTTATTGTAAACGCCACAGATCTATTTACAGCTCTCACTCTCAGTATTCCAAGACAGCGCCTCTTAGACACAGTCTATTAAGTCCTTCGCACTTCTTTTCTGAAACTTGATTGCATCGCGACTTGTTTATTTCTTTCTCGTCCTTTTCTCACGTCTTCGTTGGTTTTTTTTAACTTATACACATCACACCCAAAGACATTCACAATGGCCGCCGTCATCCCCAAGGTCCAGACTGCCATCATCGCTACCGATGATGAGGGCACCCTCAAAATCGCCGACAATGTACCCGTCATTCAGCTCGAGCCCGATGCTGTCCTCGTCAAGACTGCCGCTCTCGCACTGAACCCTGTCGACACCAAGATGTTCACGGGGTTCGCTGCCAAGGGCGCCATTCTCGGTTTCGATTTTGCCGGCACTGTCGTTGCTGTTGGCTCGGCCATTACAAAGGACGTCAAGATCGGTGACCGTGTGCTCGGGTCTGCTGACAGCATGGACGTCAAGCGTCCCAGCGGTGGTGCCTTCTGCCAGTATGCCTCCACACCCGCCAGTCTCACCCTCAAGCTCCCCGACTCCATGTCCTTCACCGATGCCGCTTGTATCAGCACCTCGCTGGCCTCCGCCGGCATGGCTCTTTGGTTCAGCATGAAGATTCCTGCCACTATGGCCAACCCGGCCACCGGTGACAAGCGCCCCTACGTTCTTGTCTACGGTGGTTCTACCTCTACCGGCACCATGGCCATCCAGCTGCTCAAGAACGCCGGCCTCCGTCCCATTGCCACTTGCTCCCCCCACCACAACGACTTTGTGCTCTCATACGGTGCCGAGACCGTCTTTGACTATCACTCCCCAACCTGCGCTAAAGACATTCGCGCTTACACCGGTAACGCTCTGGCCTACGCCATTGACTGCATCACTCTGGCTTCGTCTATGAAGATCTGCTACGAGGCTGTGGGCCGTGCTGGTGGTCGCTATGCTGCCCTCGACCCCTTCCCCGAGTCCCAGGCCACCCGCCGCGTTGTTAAGCCCGACTGGATCCTTGGTTCTACCGTTAAGGGCCGTGGCTCCATGTGGCCTGCCCCCTATGGCCGTGAACCTGATGCTGCAGCCCGCAGCTTCTGCGAGGAGCTCTACGCTGCTGCCCAGATTCGCCTCGATGCTGGTGAGCTCAAGAATCACCCCGCCCAGGTCATGGAGGGTGGCTTCGAGGGCATCCTTGAGGGCATTGAGATGATTCGCCGCAAGGAAGTCAACGGTTTCAAGCTTGTCTACACAATCGACAACTAAAGCACTCGACACCACCCATCGGTGAAGGCCGAAACAAACCCACTTACACCTATTGCATGATTACTTATCCAATCAAAACTCTTCATCATAAAAAAGAGAGAGTAGCGACCCTGTTTCTTTCTGCTTTGATTTTTTTTTTTGCTCCTTTTTTTGCTTTTTTCGACACCTTACGCCCTTTGACATCATTACATTCCCCAAGTATGGGGTCTAGGTGGAACGCATTTTGAATTTCCGGCAGGGAATTGTTGCTTACATCGGGATTCGAGACGGGATTGCACTGCCTGGTAAACTAGCCAGTCACTTGAGAGCTTGCAAGCCACTCGATGCCAATCCCTCGCAAGCAAAGACACGCCATGCATTTATTACGGGAGAGAGAGCGGCTGGAGCAAAAGTTGCGAAATTGGTTTTCTCCTGTCTTTTCCTAGGTCTCTTTGTCGATCTGTTAACTTGCGAGCTAGCCACGAATGTTTTTACGATTAGTTATACATAGAATTGTTTATCTGTTACTTAGCCTTTATCTTACATACTTTCAATTACATCATTTTTTCCCACTACTCACTACTGGTTCTCGATCTACGTATCATCTCTGACAAGATCGGCCTGGGGACTTTTAGAGGCGCTCACATGGCACGTGTGTCATGTTTCGTTTCAGTCGACGACAGCTTATTCTGGCCATCTTAGCTAAGCCAACCGGTGCGTATTAGGTTCCATGTGCCGAGCATCTTTATGCAGGAAAATCGTGCAGATATGTGTTTCCTATTTTAGACTTCCATCTCGATTCTCTTATTTGCGCATCATAGATAGTTGTGTCGTGTGCGCAGCGACTTCGCGCATCGCCCCGAAAGAACCGGTGTGCTGTCCAGGCATTTCTAATCAAGTTTAGAAGCCATAGTAAGCGTCTGGGGGGTGGCAGCAAAGATCTATTCCGAGCGACTCATTCCTTAGCGCTTGTTTTTTTTTTAAAAAAAAATGTTTTGTCATTTGTCATTTATCTTTTCCCACAAGTGTAGAGAGAATCATTACAATTTTGGAAACACTACATAACGCAGCTCGGGCCAGCTTTGAACTGGACGAAGCGTGGGGGTCATGCGTTGACTGAATAATCAAAAAGCAAGGTGGATTATAAGTTAAGACACTAAAATGGGGCTCTTTTGTATCGGCCAAGTGCAAAGGCTGCGAGTCTGTTCCGTTGCCCCCAGCGTCTTGGTGGTCTAGGGTACGATAGGATAGGAGCGCAGAGAGAGCCTTATGACATTTACGTACACGTGTACCCGCTTCACCGACTTCTCATCTGGTGCGTATTGGGTACACGGTTGTAAGTGAATCTTGTTAGCAATTTGTGTTTTAAACACTTTTCTTTTCTTTTCTTTTTTTCCATAGCAAAGTTCTTTGTTCGCATTCTATCCAGATTGTTCCTTCTCACTACTTGCTAATCCATCGAGATGTTGAGTTTTTATATTCAACCTCCATTCTATGTCATTCCTACCCTACACCCTACATCTGTGTGTAACGAAGTTACAAGTTATAAGCTATAGTTGTCTGTCTAATTGATGCTCGAATAGTATCAATGCCAATCTTTTGCTAGTTGGCGTAGCAGTTATAGACAGTTGTTACACTGTGTAATCAAGTCATAATTGAATATCACTGCATCGTCATCCCTCAACGCCACCTCGTCTGAGATTTGCTCATTGTTCGCTTCTCGCCCGTGGGCCGTAAAGGCTCATGGTATGAGCCAACCATCACAAGCAAGAAGAAGAGAGGAGCCAATTTTACCGTGATAAGACTAATCAATTCCACTCCAGTCATTTGCCAACTTGAACGTGGCAGCCGCACGAGGGCTGTTCACGGCTAAATGCTGACGGATAGACGAACACTGGGGTGTGGCCTGCGCAGTCAGCACAGTGTGCCATGGAAGCCATGGGCAATTTTAGAAATGCGGCTACTTGCGCCTCCAAAGAAAGTGTCGAAAAAGTTTAATCTTAATTTAGTTATTTCGATTTCATGTTCCAGAAGACATTTTTCTGGTAGTAAAGTGCCGAAGGATTGCGCCAATATGTAGTAGTGTTTGTGCCAACTATAGTGCCTACCGCCCAGACGGGCGCAAGGTTGATGCTTTGTTAGCTATCCCTGTGAGAAAATTCTTGTTCATAATTCAACGTGGCGTCATTGTGGGAGTTATCACAACACAGTCAATCTAACAAGATGACTATGGAGCACCTGCACTCCAGTGCCCCTTCATGGCTGTCGAAAGGCACCCATAACCGTGCCGCCAATCTGCATGTCTTGATTCCACGTGGTGCATACTACTGAGCTCTAAGCGAGAAAACTCTGGATTTGCGTCATTTTACTTGGTTGGGGACATTGGAAAATGCTATGACCAACGTGCTTCATCTGGGGTCGTGGGATACTCTCCAGACAGCCAGATTCTCGTGACAGTCATATCTGCGCGTGGAACTCGCACAGACCACGAGCATCATATTACCCGAATGTGCAATCGAGGGCATCTTACATTAGACCCTACAGAAGTATACGCCCGAAACCCCTGCTTCCACCGCTGGCTTCCGTCTTGGCTGGGTCAAGGAGGCAGCGGGAAGGCGCCTTTCGCTGCACGTTTCAGCAGCGTGCAACAATGCTATTAATTTACTAGACTGACCAGGGGTAGTCGATCGGTCCACAGATCTGGGGTTGTTGTTGGCCTGTGCCACGCGCCCCCCTCCTCCCAGCCCCTGATATCTGGCTCTCGCATCCACCCACTGACTCCATCAAGGTAAGCGACATCCCTCGCCCCCCTGCTCAACATCAGCATCGCTGACTTAAGCCTCTCCGATTTCCCATCGCGGTAACCAGGACGCATCATGTTCTAATACGGTCCCAACTGCCTGATACGTCACAGATTCGAATGCCGTCGGCCAATGGGGTCCGCTCACCCTTCCCCCAGTCCCCAAGCCTCCTTTCTGTTTCTGCTACCCAAGATATCGATTTGTGCATTGCGCTATCAGTTTTAGCTGGCACCCTGTATTCTTCGGAACTTTCTTTCGACCCTTCTCTGCATCTCGGTGTGCTATATTGGGCTCGACCTAGGCTGAACGATTGCCCACACAGCCCGGTTCCCGCTCACGCCATCGCTGACAACTCTCCAGCCCTCCGTCTGTGGCTCGCTCCCTGGTCACTTTGCCGGGTGCCAATTTGTCTATTTTTATTAATACATCCCTTCTCTCAATTGTTCTATACCCCCCCCCCCTGGGTTCCACCTCATGCCATTCTTCAGCTCTAGTCTTCGGGTTAATGAGCTTCAACATCCGGGGTGCAGCCCAGTGCATGTCTGATGCTGTACGAAGTCCGGAAAGCTAGTTGTGTGGCTCCAATTGTAAGACAATCTTGTTCGTTTTTGCGCTGGACGGATGTTACCCTTCCACGTCCTCGGCACGTTTTCTCCCACCCCTTCCACACTCCATCTCGTGTAAGCGTTGTCCATGAAGCTGGGGCCTGGATACGCCGTAAAACGGCTTCCGCACCACGATTATGAAGTGCAATGGCCAATCAGCACATCTGCACCAGAGCGGCCACCCGTTCCTGCAGCTGCAAGGGTAGGATTGGCATAGTCTCCCATCAGACCTAGGCCGGAATAGATCATCTCGTCAGATTATTTCGGTATAGTATGACAGCTCTGTTGCACTTCCATGTCACCGTCTTCAACGACCAACCACGCCGCTGCCTTTCAGAAGCCCTGTAGCTGCTCTGCCTGTTTCAGCACTCAGCTTCTCACTCATGGATACCTTCGTTCCGAATTATGGGGCAGAACAAGCTGCATGGCGAGGCTGTAGCAAGGATGGGCGACTCCATCGGCATCGCTCTACCACACTACCACATGGACGACGGCACCTCTCTCTTAGCCACCACCCACCTCCCGCTACGGGGCAACCCTGGTCTACATGCGCTTATATGCCTAGTATCTTACCAAAGCTTTTGGTATGGGCCGCTCATCCGGAGGTTGTTAATATGCGTCTCCATACCATGGCGGACGGGTAGCTTCACAGAACATAAAGACCTTCGCCTGGCTGCTCTTTGCACCACTTTCTCGAACCATCAAGTCACACTTTCCTCTTCGTGATAACCCTCTTCACTTTCTTCCTTTCCTAAATTGATTTGTATCTAGCAAATTGAGAAATTCGAGCCCTATTTCTCCTTTTGCCAAATACAATCATCCCTTCGACTTTGTTTATACCGAATTATTCTCTTCCTCATAACATATTTCTCTCTCCAAGCATCCAGACTTACAGACATATTTACAACACCCACAAATATCTTAAACGCACAAACCAACGCACCGACACAAATCATACTCATTTAAACTACATTCGAGTCCACTATATCTGTCTATATTTAAACCACACTTTTGCACATCCACAATGTCTTCTTCTGAGCATCAGAACGAGCCTATCGCCATTATTGGCAACGCCTGCCGATTCCCCGGCGATTCTACTTCTCCCTCCAAGCTCTGGGATCTTCTCAAGCAGCCACGTGAGGTCTCTCGCAACATCGATCGCTTCCAGTCTTCCGGTTTTTACAACAAGGATGGCCACTACCATGGTGCCAGTAACGTCCAGCACTCTTACCTTCTGACCGAGGATCCTCGTCTTTTCGATGCCCAATTCTTCAACATTCCTCCTGGTGAGGCCGAGTCCATCGATCCCCAGCAGCGCCTAGTTCTTGAGACTGTCTACGATGCCGTTGAGAACTCCGGTCTTGTCCTAGAGAACCTCAAGGGAACCAACACTGCTGTCTACGTTGGTGTCATGTGCGATGATTACGGTAACATTTGCTATGTTGACCAGGAGTCTATTCCCACCTATGCCGCCACTGGTACTGCTCGCAGTATCCTTTCCAACCGTGTCTCCTTCATCTTCGATTGGAGAGGCCCATCGATGACTATCGATACTGCCTGCTCTTCTAGTTTGGTTGCCCTGCACCAAGGTGTCCAGGTTCTCCGCAGCGGCACCGCCCCCGTTGCTGTTGCCGCCGGTGCCAACTTGATCTTCTCTCCCAACATGTTCATTGCTGAGTCCAACTTGAACATGTTGTCGCCTACTGGTCACTCCCAGATGTGGGATGCCAACGCTGATGGTTATGCCCGTGGTGAGGGTATTGCCGCCGTCGTCATGAAGCGTCTCTCCGATGCCATCCGTGACGGTGACCATATTGAGTGCATCATCCGCGAGAGTGGTGTTAACCAGGATGGTCACACTCCCGGCATTACCATGCCTAGCCAGGAGGCACAGACTCGCCTCATCCACGACACCTATGCTCGTGCTGGCCTTGACCTTGCTGACCCCAAGGATCGCCCCCAGTACTTTGAGGCCCACGGTACCGGCACCAAGGCAGGTGACGGCGTCGAGTCCAAGGCCATCTACAAGGCATTTTTCCCCGAGAATGATGATGAGCACGACACCCTCTGGGTCGGTTCTATCAAGACTATCATCGGCCACACTGAAGGTACTGCTGGTATTGCAGGTGTAATGAAAGCCTCGCTTGCGATTCAAAACAAGACCATTCCTCCCAACATGCACTTCAACACTCTCAACCCTGAGATCACTCCATACTATGGAAAGCTCCAGATTGCTACCACTGCCCAGAGCTGGCCCAAGCTCCCCCCTGGATCGGTCCCGCGTGCTAGTATCAACAGTTTCGGTTTCGGTGGTACCAATGCCCACGCCATTATTGAAGCGTATGTGCCAGAGGCGCCCAAGGCGCTTACTCAGGCAGCAACTGCTGTTGCCAATCCGCTGGCCTTAACCTTCTCTGCCACTTCTGAGAAGTCTCTTACTGCTCACATGGCAAACTACCTCGAGCATCTCAATGAGAACACCGAGGTAGATATCGGTAAGTTGGCGTGGACGTTGCACGACCGCCGTTCCACCTTCACCTACCGCAGCTCGATTGCCGCCCAGACTCAAGACGAGCTCATTACCAAGCTGCAGAAGGCTGTAGATGATCAGCAGTCTGGGGATTCGGGCAGTGTCACTCGTGGTACATCTGCCAAGAAGAACCTGCTCGGAGTCTTCACTGGTCAGGGTGCCCAGTGGGCCACCATGGGTCGCGATCTTATTTCCTCCTCCAAGTTTGCCGAGGGTATCATCGACAAGCTTGAGCAGTCCCTCAACAGCCTCCCTGAGTCCGATCGCCCATCCTGGTCCCTCAAGGAGCAAATGATGGCCGACCCTTCCAAGTCGCGCATTGCTGAGGGTGAGCTATCTCAGCCTCTCTGCACTGCCGTCCAGGTTATGCTCGTCGAGATGCTCAAGGTCGCTGGCGTTGAGTTTGACAGTGTTGTCGGTCACTCTAGTGGTGAAATCGGTGCTGCTTACACCTCCGGTTTCATCAATGCCTCCGACGCGATCCGCATTGCCTTCTACCGTGGACGTTATGCCTACCTGGCTCGTGGCCCAACTGGCCAGCGCGGTGGTATGATCGCTGCTGGTACCTCCCTGGAGGATGCTCGCGAACTTTGTGAGCTCCCCGCATTTGAGGGCCGTGTTAGTGTTGCTGCTTACAACTCTGACTCTTCCGTCACTCTTTCCGGTGACTTGGATGCCATCGAGGAGGTCAAGGAGGTTCTTGACGATGAGAAGATGTTCAACCGCCAGCTCAAGGTTGATACTGCTTACCACTCCCACCACATGATTCCTTGCTCCAAGAAGTACTACGAGGCTCTCGATGCTTGCAAGATTAACATCATGACTCCATCTGGACGCACTAAGTGGTACTCGTCTGTGTACGATGGCAACGTCATGGTGCCTTGCGACGCTCTCAAGCACCAGTATTGGGTTGACAACATGGTTAACATTGTTCTGTTTGCCACTGCTGTGAAATCTGCCATCACCAGCTCTGAGCCCAAGCTCACTCAGGTCGTTGAAGTTGGTCCTCACGCCGCTCTAAAGGGCCCTGCCTCGACTGTGATTGAGGAGACCGCCAAGACTGCCCTTCCTTACACCGGCACCTTGGCTCGTGGCCAGAACGACGTCACGGCTATGGCATCTTGCCTTGCCTACCTCTGGTCACAGTTCGGTCGCTCTTCTGCAGACTGGAAGGCTTATCACGGTCTCTTTGCCAAGTCTACTCCCGAGATGATGCTCGGACTTCCTAACTACCCCTTCAACCATGACCGTATCTTCTGGTATGAAGCCCGTAAGTCCCGTGTCAACCGTCTCCGTGAGGATCCTACCCACATCCTCCTCGGTACTCGTACCGACACTACCAACGAGCGTGAGTTCCGATGGCGCAACTATATTCACTCTGGTGAGATTCCTTGGCTCCAAGGACACAACATCCAGGGCCAGACTCTATTCCCCGCCGCTGGCTTCTTGGTCATGGCTATTGAGGCTGCTCGCATTGCTGGCCGTGCCTCTGCTATCCAGGCAATTGAGCTCAGAGACTCAGCTATCCATCGCGCCATGGCTGTCGCTGAGGACAAGGGTATCGAAACTCTTTTCACCCTCTCCAACGTCACCATCACAGAGACTGGTGAAGACAGCTCTGTCTTGACAGCTCGCTTTGCTTGTGACGCGTGTCTCCAGAAGGCCTCCGACAATTTCGTCTCTATTGCTAGTGGTGAGATCATTATGACTTACGGTACTCCGTCATCCGCCGCTCTGGTTGAGTACCCCAAGGAAGAGGGTCTTGGCATGCTGGATGTTGATGCTGATCTGTTCTACGCCTACCTTGCTGCTATCGGTTACAACTATGCTGATATGTTCAAGGGTATCACTTCTCTCCGCAGAACTACTGATCTTGCTCAAGGTGTTATTACCACCAAGCTTCCTGAGGCTCTGGCCAACGACCCTATTGACCAATTCCTCCTTCATCCCTCCACCCTCGATGTTGCTTTCCAGGCCATCTTTGCCGCCATCTCCTTCCCTGGTGATGGTGCTCTCTGGGCTCTACACATCCCTACCACTATCCGTCGCGTTGTCATCAACCCCGTTGTCTGCCCGATGAATGGTGGCGTTGATGAGCAGGTGCGCTTCTCTGCCACTTCTAACCGCGCTGATGATGGCACTTTCTCTGGTTGCGTCGACATTTTCCCCATGCACAGCAACCACTCCATGTGTCAGGTCGAGGGTCTCGAGGTCAGCCCTGTTTCTCCTCCCACTGCCAGAGATGATCGTCCCTTCTTTGGTCAAACCAACCGCTGGCTCAGCTCTCCTGACGCCGAGTCCTTCGCCACCGCTCTCCGCATCAGCGCAAACCAAGAGACTGAGAAGGTTCAGCTCGATAGCCTTGCCGTTACCTACTTGCGCAACATTCTCCAGTCTTCCAACCACGAGACTGACCAGCTTCGCGGATGGGCCCAGACTGTCCTTGCCAACCTTGGCAAGAAGGCTTCCCTTCCGGCTGTCGACGAGTCCGCTGTCTCTGTAGCCGATAACTCTGCCTATAAGGTTAACTTGGACATTCTGAAGACTATTGCCGCCGCTCTTCAGAAGGGCGAGGTGCCCCAGGGTGTTGATGCTGCCGCTCTCCTCAACAAATTTTATGAAACCTCTCTCGGTGCTACTGAGGCTCGTGAAGCTCTTGGCGTTCTCGCCCAGCAGATTGTTCGCCGCCACCCTCACATGAACATTCTAGACCTTTCCAGCGGATCTGGTAGCGTGACTCGCACTGTTATGAACAAGATTGGTGCTCTTTACAGTGCCTACACCTGCACTGGTGCCACTGATGAGCACTTCGCCGAGATCTCCAAAGAGTTCGAAGGTATCTTGACCAAGACCATTGACTTTGCTGAGGACCTGGCCGAGCAGGGCTTTTCTACTGCTGCCTATGACCTGGTCATTGCTGGTAACGGCTTCCACGGTATCAAGGATAGCGTTGAAGGCATGCAGAAGCTCCGCTCTCTTGTGCGTCCTGGTGGTTTCCTCCTTGCCCAGCAGATTACCAACCCTGAGCCAGCCCATGTTGCTCTCACTGTTGCCAGCGTTGCCCTTCATCCCGAGGAGGTTAGCAGCACTGCCTCTATTGTCGCTGACCTTGGCGAGTATGACAGCATCTTCCGCACCGCTGGCTTCTCAGGTATCGACACTGTTACTCCTGACTCTGTCAGTCCCTTCACAGTTTTCGTCTCGCAGGCCATTGACCAGCAGATCCTCAACATCCGTGAGCCCCTGCAGGCTAGCAAGGTTGATCTTGAAAATGTTCTACTTATTGGTGGCCAGCGTTTCCAGGTTTCCCGTATGATTGAGACCATGAAGAAGACTCTGGCCCCTTTCGCTAAGAATATTGAGAGCATTCGCTCCATCAACGAAATTGACTCTGCCATGCTGGCTTCTCGCCCCTACGTTATCTCTCTTACGGAGCTGGATGACCATTTCTTTGAAAACCTCACTGATACCAAGTGGGAGGCTCTCAAGACCCTTTTCTTCCGCTCTCGCTACATTCTATGGGCTACTCAAGGTGCCAATGGTGACGTCCCCTACGCCAATGTCATGAAGGGAGTTGTCCGCTGCTTGCTCGTTGAGATTCCTCATTTGCACGCGCAAATGTTCAATGTTGAGGGCCAGCTCAAGCCTGACCAGCATGCTCAGACCATGGTTGAGTCTCTCATGCGCCTTCACATCTCCGATGGTTGGAAGGACACGGTCCCTGCGTTTGATCCTCTCTACACTGTCGAACGCGAGTACATGCTGAAGGATGACAAGCTCTGGATCATGCGCTATGACGCTGAGAACACCCTCAACGCCGGTTACAACACCCTCCGACGCCGCGTTGTTACTGAGGTCTCAACGAAGGATCAGGTCGTAGCCTTTACCCCAGAGAAGCAGCTTCAACAGTTTCGTCTGTCTCCCAAGGCCACTGTTGAGATTGAGGGAATCCCCAACAGCACTGTCACTGTACAGCAGTCACTCTCTACCGCCATCAAGGTTGAGAACCTTGGTTTCATGCATCTGAGTGTTGGCAAGGAATCTGAGACGGGCTCTACCGTTATTGCTCTTTCTGAGAAGAACCAGTCTTCCCTCACCCTCCCCAAATCCCGCCTTCATCCTGTTGACGTTGCCGAGGGCAAGGAGCGTAGCTTCCTCATGGCTGTTGCCTGCAACATGCTCGTCACTGACCTGCTTGGCAAGGTCGCTGCTGGTGACCGCATCGTCCTCCATGAACCTCCCACGGTCCTCGCCAAGCTCCTCACTGAGCGCTCTGCTAATACTGGTGTCCAGCTGCTTTTCACTACCACCCGCAGAAAGGCTGCTCTTCAGGCTCAGTGGAAGCATATCCATGCCTACAGCACCGACCGTGACATGCGCCAGATCACTGCAGCTAACACTGCCGTCTTTGTTGACTTCTCCAACAATGAGAAGCGTCGCGATGTTGTCGAGCATCTTACCGAGGGTCTTCCTTTTGGTACACGCAAGTACGAGCTCGGTGACTTCCTTCCTTCCCGCTCTATCCTCTACACTGATAGCAGTGAGGCTCAAGTCAGCGAGGCTCTTGAGAGCGCTTACTCCACTACTATCGCCGAGCGTAGCTCTGTTCCTTTTGACACTGTCGCCAACACTCGCGTCCAGCAGATTGCTGATGATGCTGACCTCGCTGAGACTCTCACCACTGTCGATTGGACTGATGCTACCCCCTTCCCCGCCAACGTCACTCTTGCTATGGAGGAAGTTAACTTCCGCCCTGACCGCACCTACTTCCTCATTGGTATGACTGGTTCTCTTGGTCTATCTACTTGCGAGTACATGATGGAGCGTGGCGCTCGCTACTTTGCTCTCTCTTCTCGTCGCCCGAACGTTGACAAGCGCTGGCTCGAGAAGGTTAGCAAGTCGCATGGTGCTGTTGTGAAGGCTTTCGCTCTTGATATCACCAGCCGCGCCAGCCTTAAGCAAGTTGTTGATGACATCCAAGACACCATGCCCGAGATTGCGGGTGTTGCTAATGGTGCCCTCATCATGCGTGATGGTCTTTTCATGGAGTCGAGCGCTGCCACCATGAATGAAGCTCTCGGTCCCAAGGTTGCTGGTAGTATCTACCTTGACGACCTCTTTTACAACGTCAACCTGGACTTCTTCATCCTCTACTCGTCTCTTGTCTACGTTACCGGTAACATTGGCCAGACGTCTTATGCTGCCGGCAACGGTTTCATGGTCAGCCTGGTCCATGGTCGTCGCGCTCGTGGCCTCAATGCCTCTGTCATGAACCTTGGTGGTATCAGCGGTATTGGTTACATTACCCGCACTGATCACGGCATCCTGGGCAAGCTTGACATTCTCGGATACGGTATCATGTCCGAACTTGACTACAAGTACTTCTTTGCCGAGTCCGTTATTGCTGGTGCTTCCGACTCTGGTCGCGACCCCGAAGTATCTGCCGGTCTTCGATTCGTCAACAAGACGGAGAAGAACCCGCCCAAGTGGGTTGTTGATCCCAAGTTCAGCCACTATGTAATTGATCGCACTTCTCGCGAAGGTGGTGACAAGGGTGGTAACAACGCCATGTCCACCAAGGCTCAGCTTCTGGAAGCTACTACCGAGAAGGAGGCCTTCAACATCATCCTGACTGCTCTTATGGCTCTGCTCCAAAAGAAGCTTGACCTCCCTCCCACTGAGAGTGTTCACTCTGATGTTGCCATTGTAGAGATGGGTGTTGACTCTTTGGTCGCTGTTGATCTGCGCTCGTTCTTCAGCAATGAGTTCGAGCATGATATTCCTATCATCAAGATTCTTGGTGGTGCAACTCTGGCTGACTTGGTTGAGGACACTGTTGCCAACATGTCCCCTGAGATCTGCCCCAACCTGGCTGGTGGCTCTGGTGATGCTGAGGCCAAACCTGAGGCTGAGGCTGCTCCCGCCGCTCCTGCTGCTGTGAGCTCAAGCACTGAGGCCGCTTCCTCCGCTGATGAGCGCGAGAGCGCTACCTCTGTCGAGTCGGCGCCTGCTCCTGCTCCTGCCGTCAAGGCTACAAAGGAGGTTATCGCTACTCCCGAGCCCACTGTTGCTGCTATCCCTAAGAAGAGCTTCGTTCGCGAGGAAAAGATGACGTACGGCTGCTCTCGCTTCTGGTTCCTCCGCCAATACCTCGAGGACTCTACTTGCTTCAACGTCCTTGTTCAGACTCGCCTGAATGGCAAGATTGACACTGCCCGTCTCCAGGAGGCCGTCCGCAAGCTCGGAGCGCGTCACGAGGCTCTTCGCACCTCCTTCTTCATTTCTGAGAAGGGTGAGCCCCGCATGGGTGTCATGTCTGACTCTCTTCTTCGTCTCGAGGTCGAGAAGGTCGACGAGATCAGCCAGGCTGAGAAGGCCTACAAGGACATGATGAACTACAACTTTGACATTGAGCGTGGTGAGGTCATCCGCATGCGTCTCCTCTCACTATCTGAGACGGACCACGTCTTCATCTTCGGCGTTCACCATATCGCTATGGATGGTTTCAGCTTCAACCTCATGATCCGCGATCTTGACATGATGTACCAGGGCAAACCAGTTCCCGCCATCCCTGCTCAGTTCACCGACTTTGCTATCCAGCAGCGTCGTGAAGTCGAAGCTGGTCGCATGCGCAACGATATTGCTTTCTGGAAGAAGACCTTCGCTACCATTCCTGACCCTCTCCCTCTCTTCCCCTTTACCGGTGTTGGAAACCGCATGCCCCTCACCAAGTACGAGCATGAGGAAGTCGAGATTAGCCTGGATGCTACCATGGCCCAGAAAATCCGCAACCTCTGCCGCCAGAACCGATGCACCACCTTCCACTTCTTCCTCGCCACGTTCCAGATCTTCCTTTCCAAGTGGCTCGAGGTTGATGACCTCTGCATTGGTATCGCTGACGCCAACCGCAGCGACATCAAGACCCTTTCAACGATCGGTTTCCTCCTGAACCTTGTTCCTCTCCGCTTTGGTGCCCTGAACGGAAAGGCCCCCTTCTCCAGCGTCCTCGCCGCTGCCAAGCAGACTGCTTACAACAGCTTGGGCCACTCTAAGCTCCCCTTCGACCTCCTCCTTGAGGAACTAAACCTTCCCCGCTCCTCCTCCACTAGCCCTCTGTTCCAGGCCTTCCTCGACTACCGTCAACTGGCTGTCAAGACTCCCCCAATGCTCGAATCTAGCGCTGAAGGCGAGCAGAATTTTGGTGCTACCTCTTACGATGTTATTCTCGATGTTACTGACTACGCTATGGCTGACATCAAGATCAAGTGGCAGACCCAGAAAGCTCTCTACAACTCCAAGCACACCCAGATCATGATGGACAGCTACATGCACCTCCTCAACCACTTTGCCAACAGTGCTACCGCTTCCATTGAGTCTGCTTCCGTCTATCGACCTGAGGATGTCCAGGCCGCCATTGAGGTTGGCCAAGGCCCCCAGTTCGATAGTGAGTGGGCCGAAACCCTCTCTCTGAAGATTGATGAGATCTCTACGCAGTTCCCAGAGGAAGCTTCGCTGGTTGACTCTGCTGGCAAGTTCACCTACAAGACCATGAACCGCCTTATGGACCAGATCACAGAAGAGCTTGTGAAGGGTGGCGTGAAGGCCGGTGACAAGGTTGGCGTCTTCCAACAGCCTTCCAGCCTCTGGATCGCCTCTCTCCTCGCCATCTGGCGCGCTGGAGCTGTCTATGTTCCTCTTGATCCCCGTAACGGTGTTCCTCGCCTCGCTTCTACTGTCGGCGTTGTTGAGCCCCGTGCAATCATTCACGACGACTCCAACGCCAAGGACGTTGCTGCCCTGGCTGCCCCTGCCAATGCCACAATTGTCAATGTGAACGATGTGCGCAAGAAGAATGCTTCCGCTACCCGCCGCCCTAACCTGTCCACCGGAAACTCTTCTGCTATCATTGTTTCCAGCAGTGGTTCCACTGGTGTGCCAAAGTGCATCGAGGTCCGCCACTCCAGCTTGCTGAACCTCTTCGAGGGAGACAGCCACTACTGGAACCTTGGACGTGCCAACGTCCTTCAGCAGAGCGCCTACAGCTTCGACGTCTCACTGGACCAGATCATCTCTTGCCTTGTGAATGGTGGTACTCTTTACGTTGCCTCCGAGGAGGAGCGTACTAGCCCCGAGCTCATTGCAAATGTCATCGTCAATAACAACATCAACTTCACCACTGCCACTCCTTCTGAGTACTCCAACTGGATTGGCTTCGCTTCCGCCACTCTTTCCAAGGCCAGTAGCTGGCGCATTGCTAATGTCGGTGGCGAAGGCTGGAACAGCCTCCTGCGTGACTCGTTCGCACCTCTCAACCTCCCCAAGCTCAAAATCCGAAACTGTTATGGACCTGCTGAGTCTAGTGTGTGGGCTACTCGCGAGTTCATCCCATACCCGGGCAAGGACACTCTCATCCCCGCTGGTACTGCGCTGGCCAACTACTCTTTCTACATCATTGACAAGAAGAATAATGTCCTCCCCGTTGGTGTCCAGGGTGAGATCTTGATTGGTGGTGCCGGTACTGCTGTCGGTTACTACAAGAATGCCGAGCTCACCAACGAGAAATTCATCCTTGATAAGTACGCCTCCGAGACTCACATCGCCAAGGGATGGAACCGCGCCTACAAAACTGGCGACAAAGGTTACTTGACTGAGGATGGTGTTCTCGTTGTCCAGGGTCGCATCAGTGGAGACACTCAGATCAAGCTACGTGGTTTCCGTATTGAGCTTGAGGATGTCGAGTCTACCATCGTCCACGCCTCTCAGGGAACCCTTACCCGCGTCGTCGCCAGTGTCCGTGGTGATGGCCCTGCCAGCTACCTCGTCGCCTTTGCCGAGTTTGCCGATGCCTACCCCGGCGGTGAACAGGAGGCTTACCTTTCCAAGCTGCTGCCCAAACTTCCCCTTCCCCAGTACATGCGCCCGAACCTGATGGTTCCTATCTCTGATATCCCTGTCAACTCCCACAACAAGGTCAACCGCCTTGCCATTGCTACTCTACCTGTCCACACCTCTTCTTCTGATAACTCCAACACTGAGCTCACTGAGACCGCCAAGACAATCCGTGACATCTTTGTTGAGATCCTGCCTGATTCCATTATTCAGAACAGCAACCTCTCCGCGGCCAGCGACTTCTTCGTCCTTGGTGGCAACTCCCTCCTCACTGTCCGACTCCAGTCTCGCCTCCGCGAGATCTATGGTGTCTTTGTTCCCCTTATTAAGATTATGGAAGATCCCACTCTTGCTGGTCTAGGCAACACCCTGGATGAGCTTCTCGCTACCAGCGAGCTCAACTGGGATGTCGAAACTGCTTTGAGCGAAGAGATGTTGAGTGTCCGCCCTGTTGACGCCAACACCACTCGCCCCAAGACCTCTGGCCTCACTGTTATCCTCACTGGTGTTTCCGGTTTCATTGGTCGCCATCTCCTCCAGCGCCTTGTTGACGACAATAACGTTTTTGCCATCCACTGCATTGCTGTTCGCAACATTGAGATGGACAGCCCCTCTCGCCAGAAGATGAAGGCCATCATTGCCTCCACCAACAAGGTCCAGCTCCACGCTGGTGATCTCTCTGAGCCTCGTCTTGGTCTTTCTGAGGCTGAGTTTGAGACTCTCTCCAAGAAGGCCGACATGATTGTTCATAGCGGTGCCAACCGTTCCTTCTGGAGTGCCTACGACATGGTTCGCGCCCCCAACGTGCAGTCCACCAAGGAACTTGCTCTCATGGCTGCCATTGCCCTTCGCGAGTCCAACAAGGTCGTCCCCTTCCACTTCATGTCCGGTAGTGAGGATGCCGCTATTGAGCCTTCAACCGATGGCTCTAACGGCTACGTCGCCTCGAAGTGGGCGAGTGAGCAATTCCTTCAGCGCTTCTCTGACAAGCTTGGTCTCCCCGTACACGTCCACAGACAACTCCCTGTCCCCGAGGGCCGCACTGCGCAGGGTGAGGAACTCGACAGCATCCTCCAGGAGTTCGTCGATGTTGCCGCCAACATGACTGAGCTGCCGAACCCCGACACATGGCGCGGTCACTACGACCTTATCCCTGCCGATCGTCTCTCAGACGATGTCGTTGATCTTGCCATGTCAGCTCTTGTATCTACCGACAATACCTTCAGCAAGCACAACCACTACAGCTCCGTTCGCATGGATATTGGGGAGGTTGTCAAGAAGATGGACTCGCTTGAAGCTTACAAGGATACTGACCGGCCTTTGATTCCCGCCCATGTTTGGGTCGGCAAGGCCAAGATTGCTGGCTTCAGATACCAATTCTCCACCATGAAGATGTCGCTACAGGATGCAGAGGGCAAGAACATGGGTTTCCTTGAGCGGTAAACAATTTACTCTCATGCACACACAAACTTTCACTTCTACTCAGATTGTCACCACGAGGCATAAACTGCCGATTTACAACAAAATTCTTTTATTCTTTCCTTTGTTTGGTATCAAAGCGTCATAGACTTTGTTTTCTGTCTTTCATGATTGCATGGCATTTATGCTTTTTTTCTTTCTTTCCTTTCTGTTATATAAAATGATAGTATTCTATCCGTAAATACAAATCATTAGGGCTCAATTCTTTTTCTTCGCTTACCTTGTGAATGTTTATCGGTTGTAGCAGCGACTGCGGCAGCGATTTGAAACATCTAAGCCAGTCTCAAAGTAAAAATGAAGAAAGATGACACGGTGGTGGAAGGGAACAGGGTAGAGGCAGGTTATAGTCAACTGTAGAAGGAGTCGTATATTATAGAAGATGTATATGCAAACTTTGCTGACATGATCAATATAGTTCTGACTGCAGTGCTTCCTTGCACACTTTAGGATGGTGATAGAGTTATGACTTCAGCGACGCACGTTGACATAACACACAAGAAACTGTGATATGCGTACAGGATGTATTATATAGTTTTTTATGCAGGTGCTTTACAACCGGGAATCAATGGCTTTTTTGAAAAACTACTCCCGAATACCGTTCGACTCCAACTGTGATACACATCATGTGTCTCGATGTTGACGGCCTCGGTGGCTGAGCAAAGCGGCCTCCGCATCGACACAGACATAATGAATGACAAAAACAGTGTCCACGCGTCAAAAATAATAAGTATACGTAACCCAGGTGGTCCACCTTGTTTTGCTGGAGCGGGATTCTGTAAAAATCGCCTTGGTGGAGCGGGATTCGGGTGCCCTACCGTTAGGGCGAAGTGGCATTCCATGTGCCTTCTCGGGCCTCGCGTTTTCAACCCACACCTTACTAAACTGATCTTGTATTTAGTCAGTATCGTTGTGGAGTAGATCGATGCTAGCATCGAGAGCTAGGTCAGGGGTTGCTGCCAGGCTGTGGCCGTGCTAACGTGGGAGCGGATTTCGAGAGCGGAGAGCGTCATTGCAGAGAATATATATGTCATTTATTCTGGGTGTGGGCAATGCCGACAACTAAAGTACAGCAAAATGTAGGAAAACTAAGACAGAATACTGGAAAGGCGCTCTATGGTGGATATTTCATGTGGCTGTGCCATGAATCAATAAAAACAGGAATCGCTAATTCTTCCCTCTTCTCTTTTACTGAGCAGCCTCGCCAGCGCCGAGGTAGTCGTAGACGACGGAGATTTCGACGTTAGTATCAGAGCCTTCGGTGGTGACGAGGACACGACGGGCCTGATATCTAACACCCTCGATCTGGACGAAGCCAAGAACCTGCTGGGTGACGACTCCCTTGGAGTCGATGTGCTCAGTCTTAAAGTGGAGGACCTCATCGGTGCCCTCCTCCCAGCCGCCCTGGAGCCACTTGTCCTCAAGTTCAGAGACCTTGACGACGCGGGAGCGGCCGCGGATGTTGCCAAAGAGGGTGTGGTTGAGCTCGACGGGCTCCCAGTTGAGAACACGCTTCTCGATGGCACCGGGCATTCCACCGCTGGGCTTGTTCTCGATGTCGAGGAGGATGTTGCCAGAAGCATCCTTGTTCTGGGTGACAATGAGAGTGACAGTGGCCATGGTAATGACCTTGCGCATCAGCCAGTTGACGCCCTGAGCCTTGAGGACGGCATCAGAGGAGTCAGACAGCTTGGGGTTCTAGATTCCCGGGAGAACTTTGTTAGCCGCCATGTTGCGTTTCCATTTTAAGTCTGTATGGGACTAGTGAGTGAATGAGGTTGACCGTGTAGCCTTACCATGATCCAGTGACCGTTGAGGTCGAGGACGGTCTTTTCAGCGGGAGCAGCCATTGCAAAGGACTTTAGAGTTATAAGTATGGATGATTACTTGAAAAGGTCTGTTGCGAGTATTGCTTGTATTTAAGCTTACTGTGACTGTGATTGTTGTTGTTGTTGTTGTTGGTAATGAATGAAAGCTTGAAGTAATCTGGAAACTCAGACGTATTTATCTCTTTTTTCTTACTTGACGAAGATTACAACCGGATTCTTTTAGCATTTACCGCATGAGCCAAAAAACGACCCAGCCATCTCCTTCTACTCTAAGCAAGGCCATGATGATTTGTCTCCAGCATTTTGCGGCCGGCGAGGGGCCAGCACGGGGTCCAGCTGACTGGCGGCGCGGGAACACCATCAGGACCGGGATTCCAGCATCGCGATTACCCAATTAGGCAATGGAGGCCGGAGACCGGGAATCGCAAAACGGTAACCTTGATGTAACATCCTGCATACTGTATTCGGACTAGCACCCGACTCCCGAATGGGTATCCATGATGCTTCGGCAGGCAAGCCGGAACTGCGGCCACCTCTTGGGCCTCGCTGGAATTCTCCTTGGCGCGTTTTAGCTCCATTGCATCGCCGCAAATCCTCCCAACCCCGGTCCTGGACCCTGCAACGTCAAAGACGCATCACAAAATAGACGAGCTAGAGTGTCACTCTTTTCTAACTGGGTGACGCAACGCTCGTCCAATTCCGGTCCAACTCACACAACTAGGCTCGCAAGGCTGCGCGATCCAATTTCACCTCCACTTCACATTTAAACAGATCGGCCCCCCTCTCCTGCTTATGGGAATAAAAAAAACTCCATCACACCATTTTTCCCGATACTTCTAAAAGTCGCAACTCTTCTCAGGCCTATTTTTCCATTACAAACTCTGTTCTACTTAGTAGTCTTGAGCTACAACTCCACGACTTCTTCCCTCACCACAATCTGTGCCTGAGCGGGTGCTTGCTTAAGCTCATCGGCTCAGCTTAGGGTTTTTACCAAAAATACAAAATCCCACATCTCAATCACAACACACACATATCCGCCAAAATGGGCAAGCCTGCACCATACGGTGGCCAGTCCGCTCCTCCTGAATACTCACAGCCTCCTCCTCAATATTCCAGCCGTCCTCAAAACGGCCGCGACGATTACTATGAGGAGAAACGCCGCTATGAGGAAAAACCTCGCTACGGCAACCAGAACGGTTACGACTATGCCCCTCCCCAAGGCCCTCCCCCACAAAGTCGCTACGACAACTATGGCCCTCCCCAGGGCCCTCCTCCGCGCGGTTATGACAACGGCTACAGCTATGGCCCCAGCAACGGTTACAATCATGGACCAAACAACGGCTACGATAACCGCTACGATGATGGATACAACAATAATCAGCAGCAGCAGATGCAGCAGTACAATGGACGACCTCAGTCTCCGCAGATGGCTCCTGGTCCACTTTCTCTCGCCGTCGTCATCCCACAGCAGCGTCCTGGTTCGCCCGAGCGTGGCTTCATGGCTGCTTATGCCCCCATGCTTGAAGCTGCCGGCATCGACCAGCGCACATTCATGGCCTTCCTTGACGAGTTCAACACCGCCGTTCAGGGCAACAAGTATCTCGCCGGTGTCCAGGTCGTCTCTTTTGGTGTCGGCTTCACGCCCGAGGTCATTACCATGTGCGTCGCAACCGCAGTGCAGCTCGGTGCCAATGTTGCCAACAAGGGCTTCGTCAAGCACAAGACCAACTCCACCCTCGACAAGTACAACAACGAGCTTTTCGGCCCCCGCGGACTGTACTGCATGATCATGAAGTACGATCCCATTGGCCGGGACCCCGAAATGCTGGCGCAGGAAGCCAACAAGGGCAGTCCCCTGAGCAAGTTTGGCGGATCCGGCAACAAGAGCTGGATGAAGGATCCCGTGTCCGGTACTGCGGATGGTATGAACTCGCTTCCCTCCGCCGTCGCTCCCCTCATCTACATGGATGACCGACGAGCTCACAAGGAATACCTGGCCAACAGCGGCAATGTGTCCCCCACGGAGCGCAGCGCCTCTGCCAAGCCAGCCACCACCAAGGAAAAGGCCAAGAACGCCTTTGAGAACTTCAACGACTACCTCGACCGCCGTGCCCGCGCCAAGTATGCCTCTGAGAACCAGGGTGACATCCTCAACACCCCCCTCACCAAGGGCTTCTCTAACCGCTTCCTCGACCCCAACAGTTCCATGAACAACGGTGGTCTCCTGGGTTTCATCTCTGGCGGTGCTCTCGCCCAGGATCCTGAGACCCGCCGCCGCAAGAAGCTGGAGAGCATGGCGAACGAAGAGGAGCGCCTCTACAAGGAGTACCAGGATCGTGTCGACCAGGTCCACCAGCAGCGTCAGAGCGCCCGCGAGACGGAGCGCCAGATCAAGTATATTGATCGTGACTATCAGCCTCGCTTTGCTGAGTTCCGTACGAAGCGCAGAGAGCTCGAGATGGGCCCCGAGCGCTCCATCAAGGAGAACATTCTCTACCTCACCATTGTCAACCGTCCCTCAGACTCTCAGTTGGCCGCTGCCAGTGACAAGATCAACCACGGCTATGCCAACAACATGCCTGGCGGTCCCCATGCCGTGGTCCTATAAGCTCTAGCTTTCAGTGATTATTCTCATCTTTTAATTTTCTTTTGGCTTCTTTTTTTCCTTGTGTTTTAAGCGTGCACATGAGGCGGGAATCGGTACTTTCATCATGAACTGGCGGCGCTGGAGGAGTTTGGAATTTTTTATCCCGGTAAAATCATGAATATTATAGACCATTTCTTTTTCATTTATTTAAATATCAAAATAATTACAGCTTTCAAGAAATCAGCTTGTGTTCCTGTGACTTTCAACGTCTTTCATCTCGGGCATCTATTGCCGATATAGCTTTTCTTGGCTTGGCGAGCTTGGCATTCACCAGGACTCAGATGGTACGTACGATTTGCTTATTTGCCTGCGGCATTCTCACATACCCTTCTGCACCCGGACTTCGCCGCTCGGACGAGGTAGCATTGCATACTTGTATGGAGCTCTGATGCTTAGAAGAGCAGTTAGTGGTGCCTTGCTGGGCCGCAAGTGCCGGGTGATCTCTATTTTTTCCGCATTTAGACGGATGACAGATAGTTCCCCATTTGGCCGTAAGCCATTTGTGTCGGAGCTTCGTGAGCCCTAATGCAGCGTACAATGAGCGAGAAGCTCACGGCGTGTTGTTGGGAGGAAAAAAGAAAGGTTTCGAGGGACTTAATGCACGCACATAAGAGGATTTTATTTTCATTTCGGTGACGTGCGTTGTGATCATACCATGTACAGACAGATGTTGAATGAAAGGGTAAATGTTCATATAAGAAAGTGGTGATTCATCCGCCTATTCTAAAACTAGCACCAACCTAAAAGCCTAACTGACTGTCGCAAGAAGCAAGATATGGATAGAAAAAAAAAATCTCGCAAACCGAAAAAGAAGAAAAGAAAAAAAAAAGAAATAGAAAGTGTTGATAAAAAGGAATGTTCTTTTGCAGAGGAGAAGCTTTGTATGTAACAATAAATCGTAAGAGTTTATAGACAAGTCATAGATATGGATAAGTCCGAAGCTCTAGACAGCCTCGTGCAGGCGAACCGTGACACTCTCACCAGGCTGGCTGACCAGAGTAAGACCCCAGGAGACCTTGTTGCTGGGGATAGCCTCCTCGAGGCCATCGAAGCGCTGGAGAATTCTGGCGAGGACGTAACCAGCCTCGGTGAGGGCAAACTGCTGGCCGATGCAGATGCGGGGGCCGCCATTGAATGGAACGTACTCCCAGCCGACCTTGCGCCCCTCCCAGCGATCTGGGTTGAACTCACCGGCGTCCTCACCCCAAATGTCGGTACGACGGTGCAGGATGTGGGCGTTGTAGAGGACGGCCTGGCCCTTCTTGACATAGACAGGGCTCTCGGCGTCGGGACCGCCGCCACGGGGCAGGCTGGTATCGCAGGTGGCGTAGCGGGCGTTCATGGGCAGCGGTGGGAAGAGACGGAGGACTTCGGTCATGACGCGCTGTAGGTACGTGCAGGCCTTGAGGTTGGCAAATGTCAGGTTGCGGGGGTTCTCGTAGTCGCCAAAGGTCTCAATGATATCACGACGGAGGCGGCGGAACTTGTCAGGGTGACGGGCGAGCATCATCATGGTCCAGGAGAGTAGCGAGGCAGTGGTATCACGTCCCGCAAGAAGGACGTTGAGGAGCTGGGCGCGGAGTTCGAGGGGATCCTTGGTCTCGGCGGCGAGGGCGTGGAGGAAGACGTAGTGCTCACCCTCGACCGGGTTGCCCTCGGCGTCGAGCTTCTTCTTGCTGGTTTCCTTGAGAGCGCGCGCGACGCACTGGTCGACGAAACGGTGCACCTCGGTGCAGACTTCCTTGAACTCGGAGCCGTTGTAGAGAAACTTGAGGGCCGGGGTGCGCACGCGCTGGGAGAGATACCATTGGCCGCGATCAAAGTTGGAGCCGAAGTCAGTGGCGCGGCCGGCGAATTCCTTGTCGGCATTGGCGTTTTCGAGTTCGTAGAGCTGGGACTTGCAGGACTCGCCAAAGAGGAGTTCGGTGGCGGAGTCGAGGGTGAGGCGGAAAAAGATTTTTTGAATGTCGACTTCAGTCCAGCCTTCCTCGTTGACGGGGGGCATGACCTTGAAAGCATTTTGAACATGGACTTCTTCGAGGCTAAGGTCACTGATCTGATCGCGGGTGAACTGGGGACGAAGCATAGCGCGGGAGTGAGACCAAGCAGGGCCATCTGTAGTGAACTGTAGAATTATACAAGTTAATAACGTTCTCTCTTTTTTGCTCTTATTCTTTGAAATAGTGCTGAATTGAGTATAGTGAAGACGTACGATACCGGCTCCGAGAAGAGGACCCATGCAAGTCTCACGCTGAGCACCAACACAAAATTCCTTGAACTGCGTGGCCAGAATTGCCTGGATATTCTTGGGGTCGATGGTGAGGACGTTCTCGACAGCACCAGTGCGCAGGCGCATAGTGGTGACATAGTTTCCGTTGTTGTCGTCGCGCATTCTGTTGACACGCTCCTCGGTGAGGGCGGGAACTCGCTTTTCCTTGTCGGCCTTGATCATCTCGAGGAGACTGAGAATGCCCCAGGGATCCTTGATGGGAGCAAGCGGTGGGGGCTTGCATCCCAGTTCACGGGCTTTCTTGCTGTGGTGCAGCGAGTCGGCCACACGGCGAACCACATAGGTTGCGACGAGAAGGATGACGAGGATAGTTGTGAGACCCATGCTTGGGAATGTAAAGAGGGAAAACGAAACAAAGAAGGAAAAAGAATGCAAAGCGACCAGGCTCACTCTCTGTGGTGGTGTTTGAGCGTACAACTGTGAGTGAGTTTTAATTCCTTATATTGATTTTGTTTAGTGTCTCTGGTAAGACCTTTGGTGGTCGGTGGTGGGTGTAGGTGAGAATTACACAGCAAGTATTAGAGGGAAACCGGATCGCATGGGAACGTGGGCTGGCATCGTCTTTACATAAATAGGTTTCAGCTTAATTTACGACATGCCCTGATAATTATTCGATAGACGGAGTAATGGGTCGCCCAGGTCCTCCGCTTTGCCCTGGACGAGCGCGAGAGGAGGGACTATAGTCTGACATGATGACGCGCTGCACTGTCAGATTTCAGATTGGGTAGGATATAAGACGATACAGTTAGGGGACCGTGTTGGAAAGGTAGGCTGCTCACTGGCCGTCCTGGGGGTTACAAGCTTCTGGAAGCTGCCAAGGTTAACTGGCCAAAGAGCCTCAGGGCAGTGCCACGTTTTCTTTTTCTTTTTCTGTCTTACCGTTCGTGTTCTTTGCGCTTTCTGCATGTTCCATTTTACTATTTTGTGCTTCAATCCCGACCGTCCCCCACCGAAACCCGATGCCACTACAGATATGTACCAAGCTAAGCCTCCTTTGCCGCTTCCCGCTTTACCGCCACACTGGTTTTGGAAGGGGAGAGATGCTGGCCTATTTGGTACCTAAAAGGTAGCTGCCCTTGAAACTCAAAGCCCCGCGGTTGCTAATGCGGGACAGCGGGAGGAATGCGGCAAAATATTCCCAATCGGGTAACCTACTCAGCCCACCGCCGCAGCAAAGGACATGCGGGAAACTCACAGCGCAGCCAGTCACTGTAAATGTCCAATGATGCAGGCAAAACAAGGCTGTGCCTATAGCATATGGAACCATCTCTCGAGAAAATGAAGCCATTTTATTGGACATGATGAGTTTAGCAGCATTTTTTTGAGGCTTTTTCTTCTTCTTCTTTTTTTTTTTTTTTTTTGACAGTTACTTCCTTCCAGTTCAATTCTGGAAATCCGTCCTTGAGGTGGCGGAGACCTTACCAGTGTACCTTGGGTACCTCACAGTTATGCCCTCGAGCCAGCCTGACTGCGCTGTAAATATTCCAGCTTCCAGTGGCATGACTTGCCCGCTTGTACGTGCTAACACAGTCAGCATGGCCAGAGACGCCAGGAGCGAACACGCTACAGCAACCTACCATCGCCTGAGAACCCACCTGAATGCACCACGGAAACAGGCGACCCTCCTATCTGTGGCTCTGCTCTGTCTCTCTCTCTCCACTGTAAGCACTGGTCCAGGACCGTCATGCCCTGTTAGGCGATTCTCTGCCGGCGCTTTACCGATGCGCCGCCACAACCTCCTGAGTTCGAGATCGCGTGTCCCGATTGAGGCAGCTTTGGAAGTGTCTTGACCCGGGATCTGTTCCGATGAACGGCAATTGCGCGCCCTGCAATCATCACGATTCATCCGCATCAAAGATACATTCCGAATCGCTCCGCTCGATGATCCAAACACCCACCATCATATCCACCAATCGACCGCGACGCTGACCCAAGTTCCAGCAGTTGATGGTCAGGCTCCTCCCCATTGGCTCCCATCCCGTCCCCTCCTCCTTCGCCGTGTAACCTGCGGTGTTGTCGCGCGCAACAATGGCCATAACGAGGAGGGCATCAAGATTTCTCATGTTCGCTGGGGTCGCCCTCCTGGTTATAATTCTCATCCGACTTCTGCCTTCCTCCAGCGGCAGCTACGTTTCCGGCCGTGTCATCCCAAAGCGGCCGAAAGTCTTTGAAGATTTCGACCCCGTCAACCCAAAGCAGTTCCACCCCGTCACATCAATCAAGCCACTGCCAACTGGCACGCCTCGAAAGCTACCCCGGGTCCAAGCACCCGACAGCGCCTTCAAGCAGACCCCCGAGACGGAGAAGCGTCGCCAAGCTGTGCGCAAGGCCTTTGACCGCAGCTTCGGCGCCTACAAGAAATATGCCTGGTTACAGGATGAGGTTACGCCCGTGACTGGTCACGGCAAGGATACCTTTGGCGGCTGGGCCGCTACACTGGTGGACTCGCTTGATACGCTATGGATCATGGGCTTTAAAAGCGACTTTGAGCAGGCGGCCCAGGCTGTATACCAGCTCAATTGGGGTCACACCGACTCCACTGCCATCAACATCTTTGAGACTACCATCCGCCATCTCGGTGGCTTGCTGAGCGCCTACGATCTGAGCGGTGACAAAAAGCTACTCGACAAGGCACTCGAACTCGGCAACATGCTATACGCAGGCTTTGACACGCCAAATCGCCTCCCCGGCTTCTGGCTCAACTTCCGCGAAGCCGCCAACGGAGAGCTCCTCGCCGGTACCGCGGACCCATCTGCCTCGCCGGCCTCCCTCTGCATGGAGTTTACGAGACTATCACAGCTCACAGGCGATAATAAGTTTTACGATGCGACCGACCGAATCACGCGCTTCCTTGAGCGCGTGCAAAACGACACCATGCTGCCCGGCATGTGGCCCACGGTGCTCGATTTCCAGCACGAGACGGCCAGCGACAGCAAGTTCACCCTCGGCGCCCTCGCCGACTCGCTCTACGAATACCTGCCCAAGATGCACGCCCTGCTTGGCGGCGTCGACGACACCTACGAGCGCCTGTTCCGCGTCGCCATGAACGCCGCCGAACCCAACATGATTTTCCGCCCCATGCTGCCCAAGGGCGAGGACATTCTCTTCGCGGGCGACTACCAGGCCACCGGCGCCAAGAAACTCATCCCCCAAAGCCAGCACCTGACATGCTTTGTCGGCGGCATGTTTGGGCTCGGCGGCCGGCTGTTTGAGAATGCCACGCAGGTCGCCATTGCCGAGAAGCTGGCACGGGGCTGTGGGTTCGCGTACAGCGCATTCCCGACTGGCGTCATGCCCGAAATCTTCACCATGATGGCGTGCGAGCGCCGCGATCTGTGCGCCTGGGACGAGCAGGAGTGGGTGAAGCACGGTGACGAGAAATTGCCGCGGGGTTTCATTAACGCGTGGGACGCGCGCTACCTGCTCCGGCCCGAGGCCATTGAGAGCATTTTCATCATGTACCGCATCACGGGCCATGCCGACTGGCAGGATCTGGCGTGGCAAATGTTTGAGTCGATTATGAAGTCGACCACGACGCAGTACGCGAATTCGGCCATTTCAGATGTTCGCGCCACGGGGGAAACGAACAAACTAGACTCGATGGAGGTATGTATAAAGTTTGTTCTTCTGCCTGTCCTCTATTTCATTAACCCCCCGGCACCTCCTTGTCTTTCTTCTTTCTTGCCTGCTTGCTTGCTTGCGTACAATGACAGCTGATCAGACTTACTAATATGTGTCTTTCATCTTCCTTTGCAGAGTTTCTGGACAGCAGAGACGTTAAAATATTTCTACTTGATATTCTCGCCCCCAGATGTCATTAGCCTCGACCAATATGTTTTTAATACCGAGGCCCATCCCCTGAAGCGTCCGTCCTGAAAGAAATAGTTGGGCAGAGCAAAAGAGGAGTAGAATCCAGGAAATCTGTGTAAACTTACTTTGAAATCAGACCTTTTCCAAACCTGGGCTGCGTGCCAACAACACTCTGCATTTGCGTTAATACACACCATGCCCTTGTATAATTTTCGTTTTCTGGATTTTATCTTTGTCGCCGGCTGTCTGCACGAAAGAATCGGTCGTTTTTATCGCTAAGCGTGTGATGAAAGCATACGGCCTGTTTGGCTGTACGTGTTTGTAATTGGTGTACATGACCGAGAGCTGCTGTTGACTGCGTTCAAAGTGTGTATGAAGGGAGGAGGATGATACCTATATGCTTTTATGGCTTCAGACGGAGTGATTTTATGTCGCAAGGGCGATTCATCATACTGGTAAAGCTAGTGAGTGCATCGAGCGAAGGCGTCTTCCTTTTACCAAAACTGCACGCTTATAGAAAGGTATCATCATATACAAATGGACAACTTGACTAGGACTTGGTTTGAGCATGGATAGTCCATATGCGAAGCACCAAGCGCGGCACAAATTGTCAACAACCCATAAATACCAGCCCACAGTCAATTTACAAGCAAATTGGTCGACGAGGCCGTCTCCATATCGCAACTCCACAAGCAGGCTGCTCAGAGCAGGCTACCCTGATAATTATCCTTGCGTCATCAGGGGGTTTACGTTCCGTGTGCTCGTAGTTGCGCAGCAGAGCTAGACCAAACGATTAGTTGCCGGCTTAATGACAATTATTTATATGCAAGCCAGCCAAAAGTTGGCAAGCTGCAGTCACGTCGCTGACCATCGCCTTGACTGACAGGCACACCGCAGCTCCTCAAACCTCATTGGAATATTCGTGGGGTGGCGGCGGCTGGCGTCAGTGCCAAGTGGGCCCGGTGAGGATATTTGAATTAAATAGACAAGGCGAACCATATGGCGAACCATCTGAGGGTGGCTTCTGTGCCTCGATTCTCAGAATTCAATCACCTTCATAATCAGCCGCACACTCGGGGTTGAGATATGAGTTCAACATGCATGTGCGAAGCGGGCCACCACTGCGTACCACGGCCTATTCCGGAAAGTATGCGAGTAGTTTAGGGAAAATATAACCTGCTGTTGTTTTGAAGTCCGCTTCGTTGAACGGCATGCTTAACCACTCAGCCGCCACTATTTCGTGGCTCGCTAATTTAAGTGTAAGTTCCAAAGTTTCAATCCTGGACTGGAGCCAAGCCGCAAGCTTGTGGGTATTCAAATGGTTTCTTGTTGCCGAAAAGTGTAAAGTGGGATTCTGCCTCCATCGTTAGCTTATTCAGTATGCCGGTAAATGTCCGCATCCGGCCACCTGCCATGATATGAAATTGATGATCATTTGCTGTGGTTGAACGGCGTGCAGTCATTGCCGAAATCTCGGGACGGTTGAACCTTTCGATCTGATAATGTATCGTAGCTAGATCGATAATATATAGCGGAACGAGTGGTTGTGCACCCTTCCCAACGAGACCCGGCCAGCGAGCAAGTCATGGCAAAACACGGCGCTACGCTGGTCAACCATTATGATTGACGCATATGATAACCTGTTGCCGTTGAAGAAAAGAAAAACTTTGGGGGCTGCAAAGGCGGCCCACCCACAGCTTGCATGAAATGCAGGTCACAGGCGCTCGCAGGCAAGCACAAGGGCAGACAGACACATGCAGCAAGACGGGGCTCCTCTTATTAGCTCCCGCGATTCTCGTCCAAACAATAACGTTGTAGTTAGTAGTAGCTACTTAGTTAAGGCTTCTGAAGTTTCTTACTTAGTAGAGTGGCAAAGCCGCCGTGCGATTTATTGAAAAGTGAACATGGTTTTCAGTGCAATCCCTGCGGTCTTGTCTGTTATTAGTCATGCTGCACCAATTATGCCTGTATTGGCAAGATTGGAGGGTGGCCAAGGCTGGAAAGCAGCTTGGCAGGCGTTAGTTATCGCTATTATCATCCGAGGCGTCCTGGTCACCCAGTAGAGACGTCCGCTGGACGAAGCAGGCTGCGAACTTTGGCTGAGTGGCAGAAAGATGGCGTCGAGAGCTCAAGAACGAGCTGGGTAGAGTTGCAGGGGTCTGGGCTGAGACTTACGCAGCTTGCCCCTGTCAACCAGGGGCCGTTCGGCGGCCGATCTTACACCCGCCAGTATGGGTTGAGTCAACATGCAGCAACCAGAAATCAAGTCAAGCGAGCCTTGCGGCTGTGACTAAAGAGCACCGATTTTCAGCGCAAGACTGGTGGGGTATTTTCCTAAAGCAAAAACGAAAATCGCAAACTGAGCATCCGGGGATTGCTTGCGATGGCTCGCCAGGGTGCGGAAATGTGCCGTAGTCTTCAACGTGGCCGGCAGGGGTCTGACGCACACTGTGCGACCCTCTCCGTAATTTAGAAGCGTAGAAGCTGCATGGAACAAGCTGTAGAAGGTTCGCCCTGCAGGGTTTGCTCTGGTGGTGGAGACAACAGCCCAAAGTGTAGCGCAAAGTGGTGTCTAGATGCCGCACAACCTATTAAAACTGGTCCTTGCCCTGGCAGTGACCATGCTCCAATGCTGACTCCCAGTACCGCCGTACAAGGCCCGCGGAAGCTTTCTTTCTGAGCCGGGAGTTGGTTGAAGCATCCTCCGAGTCAGGCGGCCTAATTGTGTAGCTCGGAGGTGTGGGTAAACGCCATACTTGTCTCAACGGATGAATTGCTGCTGCATTACCGCATTACCCTGTTTGTCTGCACAGTCAAGACGTCAACCAATGAGGACGAAGCCACATTTGCTTGCTCTCCACGAGAGGAAACGGCTGCGGCAGATGACATGGCAGTGCGTGTCGCAAGATGAAATTGTTTTTGTCTTTTGTTTCGGTTCGGCTGATGCAAAGGAACTGGTTGGGTAAGCACGGGCAAACGAAGTGAAGTCTTGGCCCATTTGCGGTTGGTAGGCGACAAATTTGGCTGCAACAGCACTGGCAGCTGGTGCTAGTTGCCACCACCAATTCCTTCTTATCAATTCCCACCAAGGTAGGAAGGTGCTAATAAGCTACTAGCAAAGACTGGAAGGAGCCTGTTACGTCCCGTAGATTTGCTCGGTTGCATCATCGCAGGAGACGGACCAGCCTCTCCGCTCTGTCGTTCACTCATTGGACAGCGAACATCAATCCTCATCGTCCTTGCTCAATACGAACGGATGAGACCGCTCCATCAATTACGTCCTTCCTTCCGACCTTCCGCCTCACAACCCAATCTTCCCAGCTGACTATGGCGCTCGCCTTGCGCCCCCGTCGCGCTGTCTTGGGTGCTAAGCTTCGAACGGCAAGGGGGATGAATATCACATCAGCCAGCTTCCCAGTCGCCCCTGTTCATCCAGACTATTGGTCCTCATCCATCTTCCCTGGCTAGGCACAGCACAAATGTCCCTTTGTTGATGACTACCACGTCGTTCTTTTAGTGTGGGCCGCTACCAGGATTCAAATGGCTAGTAAAACAGTAGTTAGTAGCTGCTCTGGCCCTCTCCCACCCGCGCGTGCGGACTAGCGACGGCCACTGCTGTCGACTAATAGTAAATGACGAACAAAGTTTCTGCAGGGCCCAGATGTCTGGGATGCAGCGCCCACACACCAAGAGGGACCAGGGTATGCGCACCTGCAGCCCACCCACAGCCACGTTTCCGGCACCTTGGGCGGGTTACCGGCCCATTTGGGATATCCTTTATTTCGCCCATGCCGTGAGGAGTACTCCATACCGTAATTCCTTTCAGCCAAAACGCAAGGTTGGGCGTTGCGTCTGCCTCAGCTCTTCCACGCGTTGCCATTTCTTGGCTGGCCAAGCAAGGCACCGCAGTATACAAGAACCCAAACCGCCCTGGCCAAGCCTCTAACTTCCAACAATAGCTATACTCACACAATCTCAGTATCGATTTCCTCTTACGGCGACGTGCAGCATATCATCCTCCACCGTCCGCTTTCTTGGCCATTGTGTACACGCTTTGCACTTAGACTCTCTGTTTCAACTGATTATATTACAATTGCGACGGCAATACAAAGCCCAGCCTGCCGAACCTTGCCGTAAAGAGCTATCCTCGCCTGGCGTGCACTGCTCTCGCGACTACGACCCTACGTCACTTCGCCAATACGACCGTCACGCCAAGACCGCCAGTGAAATCGTTTCCCAAACTCAGATTTGTTTCACTTCTTTATAATCTCGGTTCACTTTGACCTCAGTTTGGTTCTTGTCGATATTGCAAACGCTCTGGGCATCCCGCTTGTGGCGCAAGCAGAAGAGTCTTGGAGGTTACCCTCATCAATTAACTATAAAGGGCGGCCCGCTCTCGCCATTCTGAGTTTAAGAAACAAAGCCAGTACTTCAGCTATCTGCAACCACATATTTGCAACCATACGCTCTGGCCCGGCCGTTTTTTCCCTCTCGCAATCCTATACTTGACAACTGCCCTTGCCAATCATTCTCTTCGAAATCTCAAGCCAAGACTCAAACTCCATCATGTCTGTCTCTTGCGGTCACTCATTCACTCTGATCAAGTCAGACAATAGTCTTATGCAGTGGATATGCCAGTACTGTCGCTCTGGCCCCCATTACATGATCTACGAATGCACCTACTGCAAATTGCATCTTTGCCGCATGTGCACTGATGCGACATAAACCTGACCAGCGGCCAAGGCCGGCTCAGAATTCGGTCCTCAAACCGTTTGCCAGAGCCGGTAATGTTGCAGAACCTCGCCATGTTTGGTGTGGAAGTTCTATCGCCTATCATTGGCCATGTGTCGCCATGAACACACAACGTCGTCGCCATCTAGAGGTTGCCAGTACTCTCTCCAGTACCTTGGTCTACAGCACAACGGTTCTTCTTTTGTTCTCAGTTGGATGATGCAGGACATATCTAACAGAAATGATTTTTCCTCGTGGTTTTTTGCTGTTTAAGGAGCTTTTGGTGTTTTCAAGCTAGAGACTGTTCTGCATTTCACATTTTCTTTTACATCATATAGAACTTTTTTCTGGTGGCGCCGGATGCATGACATTAAGCTGCCGCTGATTTTGTAATCTATTTATTTCCATTTAATTTTTCATTTCAATGTACTTCCATACTCCATGTAATAGGTTCTGTCGTTTCCAACTTCCGTGCCACAAGCCTCCTCTTCAGGACTCAGAAATGAACTCTCGCGTTTGTGGAGCATTTGCGAACGCGCAGCGTAGCAAAACGGAATCATAATGAAGAAACGGGTTGGAGAATATCCGAGACAGTCGGCTTCTTGTGTGCTCTTCTCAGGCCTTCCAGAAGGAGAAGTATGGGGGGCTCGGCGAGTGACACAAAGAAACTGGACGGAATCAGAAGCCCATCGTACATGGCGGCATGTTTGTCTCTCAGCACCTTCGTGATTGCCCAATAATATATCTACACAATTGAGAATAGCATGGCAAGACTAAGTAAGCTCCCTGTCACGTCCTATTTTGCGTACTGTTCTTCCCTGTCTCTGCGTTTACTATTTACGTTGCACCTGGGATGCTCACGTCTAAAATCGGTGAATCTTGCGATCTAGCAAGGTCAAAGACGGTATCGGAAGCAACTCCTTATTAATTTTGCTTTGCTACGCTGATTGCATTCTGATCAAGCATGTTTCGTGTGTCTTAGCAGTGTCATGTGGATCTTTAGCATGAACGTCCGGTGAAGGTATTTCCAGAATGCGGGGACAAGGCGGGGAACGTAGTGATGTCTGTCTCGCCGATCAATAACTTTGCAATATATACTGAGTACCTATTGGCCTAGGCTATTAGGAGTAAAAAAGAAAATATTTTATGGTTTGTTCTCGAAAATAGTGCTTGCCTGGTACAATGCTGACCAAGGCCAGAGGGGCTGCTTTGTGGACTGGGCAAATGGGCACCAGAAGGAGGGAAATCTAAAAATAAAACCGCAAACCTAAAACTGGGGTCGTTTTACAAAATCTTTATTTAGACTTTCTTCACATTAGAGCCTTAAAAAGGAGTCAGATACGCAGTGAGTGAAAGGCAACGCTTGAGCTGTAAATAGGTATGAGGACGCCGGTTTCTCCAGCTATATTGTCCAACTTGGATTGGGAAATTAAAGGAGACTGTTGTTGAAAGAAGCTTCGAGAGTAAATGCTGAAACACAAGAAATGTATTTACTACGCTCTTCGGCTGATACTTGGTTGTAAAAAGTAGAAGCTTTGCGGCTCATCGAGAGCTGCATACCTCAAAACACCACTCACAAACCCCCAGTTTCATATAATTCTGCATGTAGGGGATTATATGGGTTTTAACTAAGCAAGTATATAAGTAAATATTTGGAATATCTACTGGCAAAAGTTGCTCTGTGTGGGCAAGAGAAGAAACATGGTTGAGGAGGATGGGAACTCTGGCTGGTTATGTTGAAGTAGATCATAAGCTGGGCAAAGTAAGGATAGAAGAAAAAAACTATCATCCTTGCGCAATTTAGTGTCATGAGTAGCGATAGTATCGCCCCTCCCCTTTTCTCGCATTCATCGGCCAATCCCAGCGTGGCCTCTCTTCTGTTCTCTTCGTCACAAGCATCTCGTCGCCAACAGAAATGATCAACCCTTCTACCCCATTATCCAAGAAACCATAGCGTCCAAAGACTGGTGCATATTTAAAGCCTTCGTCCACACGGCGGTCTTTCATCAGCAGCTTCAAAATCTGCCCTTGCTCGCCCGTGCCGAATCGGCCTGTCCTATAATCGATGTTTAGTGACGTGCACCGATTGCACATCTTGGTAAGCAGGACGGCCGGTTTTCCGTTTACCGATAGCGCGGCCCAAAAGTCTTCATCCCACTCTTGGGCGCCGTCGACAACAATATTCGGCCGAAACTTGAGCATGTCGACCTGCCCACTCGCCACGCGCGTGCACACATTGCGCAGCGATGCCTCGGTGGTGACGAGCAGTGGCGCACAGTCGCTGAAAGTCAACCAATCCGCCTCTGGGCTCCCTTGGCCAGCGGCCCCGGACATGTAGCTAGATATGGAAGAAAGCCAGCCAGTTCGCGGCGCCGGTTCATCCAAGGCCGTCATGTTATTGCGCGGTGAAAACGTACCGAGCACAGGGCGACGCTCCTGGCCGATGTACAAAAGCGCAGTCTTGAACCCGAGGCACGCCGTGAACCAGTCGTCATATTTGGCACCCATGCGGTAGGCCGAGACCAGGCTTTGATGGAGGTTAATTTCCGCTCTTTCGAGGTTGTCCGTGTCGGGTTCCAGAGGAAATTCAAGCTCCGTGTCTTGCATCATGTCGTATGCCACCAAGGGGTCTTCTGGCCGGTTGTAGTTGATGCGGAGGCTATAATTGACGATGCGCTGCTGGAAGAGAGCACACTCAGCCGTCTTGGACCCTTGTATCTTGATGAGATCGCCGTTGGGTTCGACCCTGCATATCATAAAGGTGCGATCATATTGCAGTCCCTGGCCGCCCACCTCCGAGTTGTCGAGGCGGATGCCGCAGAGGGCTTTGACGGGGTATATGTAAAGCTAAGTCAGTCCACCAGATTGGTTAGCAAAACAAGTCTATCCCAAGTTTGTCGCGCCTGCGTAAATCAAAGACTTGCAGCAGTGACCTTCATATCAAAAAATAGAGGTCGATTCAAGTTTTTAGAGAATGGGAGGTATGTTAAGGCTAAAAATTCATCGTCTTGCTATCAGCCAAGCAGTTAGATGACGGCAAACTCGTTCATTCAGCCCTAGAAACCGAAGATGCCCGACGCCGACAAGGCGGGGCAAAAAGACTCCGAATGCGAAGGGCGTCTCTGATTAATAAACGAGGCCAATACTAGCCTGGCTTTAATTAGGCCGATTAAAGAGTTTAAAAACTAAAGTAAAACGTTCTTTGCAACAACACGACAGTTAGTACATGTGTAGGGCGCGCCGTGTCGAGAATGCCCCGTCAGTGACATAATGACAAGCAAGTATCCAAAACCCAACCAAAATTTAAGTCGCCTTCTATCTCCAGCTTTAGAATTTTGTAGCTGCAGCCAGCATATCATAGAAAGAATAGTAATCAGTTTCTCATTGCCTTGAAGTTCTGTGGAAGCGCAAATTGTCCTAATACTGCCAGCAGTTGTCGACCGCCCAGCGTCCATCTTCTCTCATGTTCACATGAAATACCAGCAATGCTCTGCTCTTTTACAGAATCAAAAATTCAATCATCAACAAAAATGCCCAGCGGAATTGAGCATACGACACCATAATGCGGCATATCCACGGCCTGCACGATTTTGAGATCCCCTGTTACTGAACACAGCATGTACGCCTCCGACCTGTCGAGGCCCTTTTCCGCTCCGAGCCACTCAATCGCGGAGCGCAGCGCCTTTCTCGTCGCCTCGCGGAGATCTTGATCCAAGCCCATGACTGCGTACTCTTGCCCGCGATCCGCATATGATTGCGCGCCCTGCTTTGTGCAGTAATGCGGCGACCGCACCCACGGCTTGTTCTTTTCCAGCGTGAAACGCAGCCGCGCCGTCATAGGCGTCTCAATGGCCGTCCCGCACACCTCGCCGTCCCCTTGCGCAGCGTGTCCATCGCCGCAGCTAAAGAGCGCACCAGCGGTCTGCACGGGCAGATACAGTGTCGCGCCCTCGGTGATGTGCTTGCAGTCCATGTTGCCGCCCCAGTCGTACGGCGGGATTGTGCCGAGCTCCTCGTCGGTGGCCGGCGCGAGACCCATGACGCCCAGAAACGGCCGGACGGGGATGCGGATGCCCTTTTTGAACTCTGCGTAGCCATCTCGGGAAATGTTGCTGAGGTCCCATATCTTGAGCGACGGCTCGGGGAACTCGTCACTCAGCAGACCAAAGTTGTTGAGGATGGCGGTCCATCCGTATGCGCCGGGCGTAAGCTCGAGAATGTCGACGCGCAGCACGTCGCCGGGCTCCGCGCCCTCTATAGCGACAGGCCCGAAACCGGGATCCATTGTGCCAAAGTCGAGGTTTTGAAGAATCGTAGCCTGGTTCTCGGGCGTAATCTGGTTGTTGCCGCCATCGCGTAGATCAAAGCTCACCTCGGTGCCCGATGCAACTGTGAGAGCCGGTGTGAGCTTGCGCGACCACTTGAAGTGGATGTTGCTCTGGGTGATGTGTGGCTGCGACATGATGAGATGCTATTTCGTCTGGTGTTGAAACAGCGCCTATGCAGATAGAGATGATGAATACTGCATGAGTCACGGAAGAAAGCAAGTCGACCTGCTCACTTCTCCACCTTGAAATATTCGCAAAGAAGCAACAACATCACATCGCAGCAACTAGGCACGGAATAATTGTTTCGTTTCAAGGGTTTAGAGGTGGATTGATTTGAGGCTCATATATTTTCTTAAACCTAATTATCAGCGGCAAGTTTGCCTTCTTCGCCATAGCTTCTTCCTTCTAGTTAGTCATAGCTTCTCTATAAATAGTAATGAGCTCAGTATCAGTCTGGTTGGATCTTGCAGTAACGTGGGTGATGATTTGTCACAAATCAAAAATTGCTACTACAGTAATAGTTGTCTTGGAATATCATAATGGTGGTTTATATGTCCATGGATAAGAATGTGCAGGCAAAAATGCTCGCAAATGATTGGCGTTCACGCCTTTGACACTCATAACCCCGCCTGAAAGATCTGGCGCCGCAAAGGCCACCCAATCAAGCGACTACAGGAGCAGGAATTTCGAATTGATAATGGATTCTTTTAATTGGCCGTCTACCATAAACGCTATGGAGGGGTATTTAGTGAGAGAGTGGAGTAGATGAGTTTACACAAGATGAAAATTAGGTCAATTGGGATCCTGCTGCAGCCAAGCGCCAAGTCTGAGGTAGTTATCGTAGCCGCTGACATTTATGGTTGCTATTGTTATGTATGCACACCAACAAGCCAAAGCATCGGATGTTTATGCCAACATTTGAAAAAAAAAAAAAAAAAACAGGCTTACGTATCCCTTGTATGGCTGACGACTGAGCACATTGTTTAGCATGCTGATGCTGATGCCCACATCAACATGAATGTGTGTTGGATGGGGGCTTTTGCTGGCTGATTCAAAGTCTGTGGAAGGTTTCACTGCTCGGACCTATGTGTCTGTGCCGTTTGTTCCGTCGGAACATGCGAGGCGCTGGCGAGGCATGTGCTCCTTGACCATGTCCGCCTCGCTAGGATATCAGCTGAGAATGGGCCACTCAAGTGTTCATTGCGAATATTATGGGGTAACCAAGGGCATCCTCTGGACGTTTGGTTGCGAGTAGTTAGTTACTTACTAGGTAGATTTCTTGGTGTTCAATAGTCTCAAAGGTGGAGTTATGGGCAACGCCACGATGATTTCGGCGGCGGGGAACCAATGATTCGCTTGTGATTCCAAAATGCAAAGAATGGAGCAATGTGGATTGGAACCCGATTCTGTTGAGAAGGCTACGGGTAACTACAATTTAACGACCTAGGCTGGACAGATTTCTTCGTTAGTATTACTAGAACAGCAACTGGTTGTCTACAATGCCGAGTGTGTGCCTCTGGTTATCGCCAACGGGTCCCCATTGCGGCTGAATCGGCCAAGGCTAGGTTTGTGCCAGCTCACTATGGGGAAACCGTCGACACGGGCAGGGAAGTTGGGTTTCCCGACAGCCTTGGTGAAACCAGCTGTTTATAGCTTCTCAATCCAGTCAGTACAAGGGATTGAAAAGTAGCGGGTTTGGGAAGCAGGGCCAATTTAGGTGGCTTGTTTGCATCTGGTTTCGGAATGTTACCGCGGCTGTTTGCCAAGCGCAGATGTTTTGGTCATGAAGATGCTACATAAATACTGTACAGCTGCAAGATTGATCGCGTGCTTTAATTCTATTTGGTACTGGGGCGAATGTTACGCTACCTGCACAACTCTGGTCGGCATCGTAAAAATTGGTCGGCTTTAGCCTATTTTTAACTCCCTGTGTAAGGGTCTGGACTCTCTTTCACAACAGTGTCGGCCATCGACTGCCCAGTGACGGCTTGGACATGAAGCCACAAGTTTTTGGTGGACGAGCGGCTTCTGCGCCATTCTTGTCACTGGAGATAGTTTGATGGAGAAACACAGGTGAGGCTAGCAGCGGGTCGGAGGTCAGTTAGAGTGCTTGTCACCAAGCTTAGATTCCGTCGATGCTTTCACCGCCTGTGGGAAAAAAGAAGGGAACTGGTCATTTCAAGTCATCTGGTACGTAGTGGTGGCAGTTTTAGCATTGTTTGGATCCCTCTGAATAGTACAGATGGGAAAGGGGGACGAAGACTGTCTGGATGCTCAGTTTACTTCCGCGAGTCTCTTGACGCAGAATTGATTGTGCTGGTGCTTGTGGATACCAGCGACAGGATGGCTTTTTCGGTCATTTATTACTGTACGAATCAACCCTCTGGTGAGTGGATGCAGTAGCGTGGCGGCGCCTTTGCCTCGAGTTGCATTGATATGAAGCAGCCATTCGGGGCAGGGCCAGAGCCATTGACATGTTTAGTTTTTGGCGCCTGTGGTGCTATGATTTAGCGATGCGGAGAGGATGTACAATGGGGCGCTGTATTATCATCTATGCATGTACGAAGTACGAACGAAGAGTATCCTGACGGTCCCCTACTTACCTATGGAGAGTGGTGCCAACAGCTTGTTTTAATTTAGTTACAAGATTTTGGCGGATGACGACGGGGAAATCTCTTGCCAGAAGAGATAAGCCCTGCGTACTGCAGTGATGGCGCTCTGAGTTTGATCGGCACCGCAGAGTCGACAACTAACTAGTCAGCTAGTTACCAGTAATAGGATATGTGTGGATGGACGGCAGAGTAGTAAGTGCATCCTTGCATTCCCAACTACAGCGTCGCAATATTAAAAAGCAGATATGCCTATCATTTCAATAGAGGACTATTGTACACACAGAGAAACAGAGAAACAACGCAAATGTAACCTGCAAGGACCTTCTGTCAAGAATTTGCAGACAGGCAAGCTGTGCCAGCCAACAGATAAGGCTACATATGTGGCTAGCTGCACACCACCAGAGGTGCAACACACTGCTTTTCTTGGTTGGGGTGTTCCACAGATTTGCAGAGATTGTGCTGATAACTATGTATCAGACAGTTGTTGGATGGGTGGCAATCATATTTATAACCGTAACTTTATCATGGGCTCCCATTCTACTATGCCGCCGTGGCACACATTCGACATTCCTTATTATGAGGGAGAAAAATTCGTCCGGGTTACTCCGTAATATGTATTACAGATGATCATTCGCCACAGCCATGCAGCATGACGATGCCAGTGTCGGAAAGCAGCCAATCCAGCGAACCCAACCCACTGAAGCCGTCAGGGCCCTCCACGGAAGCCACTGAAAAACGCCATCCCATGCCATTTTGAAAAAAAAAAAATTTTAGGAAAAGTCTGCTGGAGCCTCACCTAGCGCCACCGCCGGAGCGGACCCTTGGGCGTTGTCAAATGTTGAGCTAGGACAAGCTTGGGAGAGTAAAAAAGGAGAAGCCTGCAGGCAGAAAGTGGATTTATGATCCCGTCGTTGGCTGCCGAGACGTGCAGGTTATTGTATAACTGGACAGTGAATGAAGTAGACAGGGAAGAGAGAGACGGGGAAAAAGAGAGAAAAGCCACTTGCCCTGTGCTGTGCATGCTAACCGGCCAACCACCACCTTGCAGATGGCGGCTGGTTGGTTCATGCTATCATGAGACTGGGGTCAAGCCCATCCATGTCTCTTTTTGCGCCGGAGCAACGATGGCCACTCACAGGCAAGGAACAAGAGCAAGAGAGGATTTACCGTTGTGTGTTGTGTGCGTGCGTGCGTGCGTGTTTGTCTTGCGTCGTCCGTTGCCCTCCTTTCTCCCGTAGTGAACCCTGAAAATATCTTGAAATAGCTCGCTTTCCCCCTCCCTTGAAGGCTTCTGAGAGTCTTGCCTGTTTGCTACTTGCTACATTAGTGCACATATCTGGGTTGCCCTACCCAACATAGAGTCACATTTCCGGTTCTATTTTCTTTTCCTCTTATAGGCCCATTCCCCATCTCTTCTATTATATTCTGTTATATTCTGTTATTATTACAATCATCACATTTACCTTTTCAGTATTATTATTTTCCCACTACTTCCACTGCTTCCACTATTACACCGCGGGCCCAGTTTATACCAGTTTGTTGCATCGTGTATGGGGCAGTTGAGAGCCCGTGTGGACGTCGACTAGCCTGTGATCCCACCAACGCAAAGCAAAGCCCACCTGGCACCACCAACCACCACCAACTACCAACCGCTTCTTCTTCTTCTTCCTCTCCCTCCTAACAACTTTTTGCACCAGCACATCTCTGATCTTTAGCCTCCTCTTTGCTTTTATTACCTTTTTTTTCTTCGTTTTATATATACATCCTTCTCATCTCGATACTTCTCTTGATACCCCTTTGACATTTTTCTTGTCAAATCTTCGACCCCTACCGTCGGAGCTACCAACCCCTAGTCCTCGCTAGATCCTGCAGATTATGATACCCTTGTTTCGAATTCCCCAGACAAAACCCACGCCTTGAGACTTCGCTGTCAAAACAGGCTCGATACCCGACAATAGCAACAATATTTTAATCTCTCTTTTTTATATACCCACCTGTTTTCTTTCTTTTTTTCTACATTTCTCTCTGCGTTGCTCCTCCCATCTCTCGCACTTGGACTGTTATACCTGCTTCTACAACAAGCACCACCACCACCACCAAGCACCACGCCTCAGCCAACATGGATGACTGGCGAGGTACCCCTAGGGTCCGTGAGCTCGACTTGAGCGAATGCAAGGTCAGCTCAACAGTCGATGGCGTCAATGTCATGAGGGGCATTAAATGCAGTGCCGGTATGTTGCAATTGTCCAGTTTAATAATTTCTTTTTTGGCATAAAGATGCTCTACCTTGATTGAGAACTTGTTCCCCCTCCCTTGCTAACATTTTGTCCCAGCCTTCTTCACCTTCCTACGAGCCAACCTCGCACTGAGCTCCTCCATGATTGCCTCGCCCACGAGCACGCCTCAACTCGACCCCATCAGTGCCCCCGCCGATATTTCGAGTCTCTCATCGTCCAAAGTCACAACCCCAACACTGGCTGCTTCTACGCCAACTACTCCCTTCAAGCCCACCACCAACCTCAACCACAATGCCACCGCCCCGGATCTCATACCACTCGACGACATCCCCGAGCTCTCCCTCGAGCCCCTCCAGACCGAGGACGAACAGGCAGAAGGGCTCAAACTCATTGCCGATACCGTTGGCGGCATGCGCGGTGCGGCGACCGTCTCCATCATGTCCCACCCCAGCTGCATCGTGCCCTTTACGGCCTACCTCTCCCTAATCTACTACTCGCGCTACGCGATCCCGGGCCACTTCAAGGTGACAGCATGCTACACCTACGGCTCTGTTGTCGTCTACATCTTCCTCATATGGTGCCTCGCCTACGGCTATAAGCGGAACTCGAAAGACATCAACCGCGCCTGGCTCGACGAGGAAGGCCCCAACCGTGACATCATGGTTGGTGCCCGCACCAAGGATCACAAGCTCGCAGGCGTCGTTGTCCTGCGCCTCAGCCCCAAGCTCGTGCCCACTGGTGGGCGCAGACGCACCCGCAGCCTGTCCCTGAGGGGAGGGCGCGGCCTCATTCGCGCCTGGGCAGTGCGCCGCAAGGCTCGATGCCGCGGCGTCGGCAAGGAGCTGTTGCAGGCTGCTGTCCGCATCACACGGGAGCGATGCGGCAAGGACGCCGAGATGGGCTTCGTGCAGGACCATGCCCACAGCAGACTTCTCTTCCACAATATGTATAATGGCTTCTTCAGAAAGGTCGAGGTTGCGGCCGACAAGGCCCTGCGCCAAGCCGTGGATGACTGGAGCGTGACCAAGAAGAAGAAGCGATAAATTCGAGCAAAAGCGATGCAGAAAGAAAAAAAAAAGAGAGAAAAAAACATTACATCCACCCAAAAGCCTGACGCAGGAAGTCAACTCAACTTTTATTTTACATTATACTTTTTTATTATTTGTACTGCGCTTCGCGCGCGTATTCCTTGTCTGGATACTGCATGATACCCACCATAGCGTGAAATTTACATTATTTCCTCTCTTTAATTTAAATTACTGCACCGTGCCATGAAACGATTTGTATTGTTGACGTTGTGTCATTGTTGACAACATTGTGGCGTGAGCTGTAGCAAAAATATGAATGAAGTACCATGTCTGGTTCCCGTCAGTATAAGCTATCCGTTTGGAAACAAAGTACTTCAATAGCCTTACTGGCAGTCTCGTTTTTATACCAATGTCATTGATTCAAAGTTGAATCTCGCAAGTGCCGTACATAACCCAACTCTGCCTGATGGAAGCCATTCATTCCCGGCAGCTACGCCAATTCCCCATGATTGCCTTCATAATTCAAAACAGATGAGTGAACTCTTCTAGGTTCATCGTGGTTGTTTTTTTTTGGGGGGGGGGGGGCTAGTCCCTCCCTTTCATATCCAATTTTTAGCGGCGTAAAACAATGTGCTTGTGCAAACGAGGTGTCTGTCTGTCCTTGTTCAGATCGTACGTAGCAGGGTCCGCGCCGTAAAGCGTTCGTCCCATGAATTTCAACGCGTGAATGACCTAGCAAGCAGAAACGGTTTCTGCGTCAGTTCCGATTTTGGGACTGTGGGTGACACTTTAAACAGGTGAATCAACTAACATCCAAGGTAGTGACCGTCTTGGCATTGCGATGTTCGACATACACGCAGCAAATTCGTAGAATCTGCTTCCATAATCAGCTTCTTTACTTTTGCTTCCACCGTGGCCATTTTATGGGACTCTTTCTTTTGTACAAACCTCTGTTAGGTGGTCCTGGAGAGCCTTGCGAGTTTCTTCGTAAATTCCCTTTGACATGCGCTTTACACCCCCGCGGCGAGCTAGACGTCTAGTCATGGGAGCGGGTGTTAGATTCTGTTTTCTTTTTTTTGGTTGAGAGAAACCATCAGCAGCTTTTCGCTAGTAGAAACCTACCGAATATCTGGTCGAGCTTGAACAAAGTTCATCCATTAGCAACACAAGAAAAACTATTCATTGGCGGTTTGCCTGGCAAAGGAAGCCCAACATACTGATTCCTTCGATTGCGTCACGAATAATCTTTCTAATGAGGATAAGAACAAAAAACTGTCAGCGAATTCCGTAGCAGAATGAAAACAGGATGGCTTGCAGATGAAAAATATTACACCTTACCTCTTTCGTGGCCTGCCAGCCGGTTTACTGGCTTGATAATTCTTTTGGATATTGTGTGGTCCACCGCGGGCCGTCAATACTGCAAGCCCTTTCGCAACGTTGCTCATCTTTGTATTCTTTTTCTTTCACTTCTCTGTTGTCTTTTTAGGTTGCACTATTTGGGTTTGAAATGATTTCGAGGGTGAAGGCAATGAATTTTAGTCTGTCATGGAACAGCCGTCTTCAACAGAGGTTGCTGCAGCTCTTGTCAATCAATTCATGAAACAGGCGGGAAAGCCGACGAATAAGTTTCCAGGACCTAGAGTACCACGAGGAGCAGAAATGGTGTACCTGCTTCTTAAAAACACTTTGTTTACGTACAGGTGAAAGCAGCTGCACTCGGCCGCCACGTGTTTACTGTGGCATGGAAGACAATGAGCTGAGCATCAAGTGAGCTGAGCATCAAGTGAGATGAACACACTCTTCAACTTTCTGCCGCGATATAGCTGTTACACCATTCTCACCCGTTTGCTAGGCGTCACATAATTCATACAGACACATAAATACGGAATGTGATATCGATATTCATTCATATAAGTCGCCGTCCAGCGTGGGCAGACACCTTGAGAGTCATTGTGGTTCTGTTGCGTTTAGAGACTTCAACATTCGTTCCGTCGTATATCCGATCCAAAGAAAAAAATGAAGAGGAAACCCTTGAAGAGGGAAAACAAAACCGATTTATAGCCATCCATTCCTGACTCCGTTATTCCGGTATCCGGTTCCATTTTCTTGAGCCTCGCCGAGCTCATACCCTGACGCTGTTACCCCTTGCTCTTCTGGAATTTTTATCATCTCTCTTGGTTCATTAAAATGGTATCTACCCCGTTTCCCAGACGCCCAAAATAAAATAAAAGCAAAAGCTCCACCAAATTCTCGCTATATTAAAACAGTCGATCGCCTCGGCAACACGCCGCTATAAATGGCAGCGTGTTCCATAAAAGGAAGATCAGAAGAAAAGAAGCACCAAGCGCCGTAGTTTAGCGTGACAGAGAAGCTGCGGAAGTGCCTATGCCTCAACATCAAGCGCAGAACAATTCCGGTCAGCAGGCGACAGCCGAATGTAACGGGGATATATGCAGGTTCGTAAGCAAGAGGTATGTGCAAGAGAGCAGATGAACGTCATTCAGAAGCTTCAACCGCCTCCGCTTGTTCGATGGCTGCTTCCTGGCCCTCTTCAATAGCATGCTCCGTTGTTTCTGGTGCAATATCCTCGGCGGCACCGACTGCCAACTCAGCAGTCTCCTGTGTCGTGCGGGCTTTCTTGGCAAATCGCTCTTCGGCATCACCTGAAGCTTCCTTGGCAGCCTTGAGTTCAAGCTCGAGTTCATCTAAGCGACGTTTCAAGTTGTTTTCGCGCCTATGGCTATCCTGCAACTGGTCGCGGAGTTGCGCTTCGCTAAGCTGTATCGTCTGTGCCTGGTCGGCTCCAGTGAGCTCTTGCTCATGTCTGTTGGCTGCCTCCTGTTGCTCTAGTTGACTTAGACGACCTCGGAAGAGCTCATTGATGAACTCGAGCTCACTGACTCTGGTCTTGAGGCTCGAGTTAAGCGCAATGAGTTGTTCTTGTGTTTGCGACCCATCGGAGTTACGGTCCCCGTTCATTGCACCGCTGTGGCCATCGCCGTTAAAGGCAGACACTTGGTAGGCATTATCTACCATAAAGGACGATAAAGAGTTGTTATACATGGTCGGCGTTCCATTTCGAGACATCGCAGAGTCGATACCGTCGTTTCCGTTTGCCTTGGAGCGGCGCATAGCCTCGGCGGCTTGTACTGCAGCGTGCTCAGCACCATTTGCATCACCGACCAAGCCAAAGCCGTGTGCTTGTTGTTGCTGTTGTAGGATTAGCATACAGGAAAAAAACGGCGCAACAGGTACCCTCTCGGTCGGCGTGCTAACCTTTTTCTTCGATATCAAATCAGGTCGCATAGTCTTGACACGGTTGCGACTCTTGATAACATCAGTTTTCAAAGAGGCCGGACGAGGGCGTCCATGCAGCTTGAGAAACAAGCCGCAGGCGTTGCAGAGAACGGAACCAAACTCGTCGCGACGCCATAATGGTGTTCGTGACGTGCCGCAGTTTTGGCACGTTGGCTGTGAAGATGCGTTAGTTGCCATCATGGTGCCGGTATTGTCTGTAAATTGGGGGTCGCGATAGGTGGATGGTAGCCGGACTGATAGATAAATACTATCAAGACCGCGATAAGGAAGGTTGGATAGGAAAAAGGATCTCTTCTGCATCGTCACTGATAAGGACGATAACCAAAAAAAAAACATCGATCCACCAAAAAGGGTCGACGCCTCTTATCAGGCCCAGAGTAGAGTAGCGTGACTTGTTATCTGTCCTGTTGCGGCCTAGCGCGATAAATACACGGAAAGTGTTGCACGTGATTGGACCTTATCCAGGAAGGAGCCCATAAGCATTCAATTTGTGAGATGCTGATTGGCCAGGCGGTGTGCAAGTTTTTGGGGTGTTGGAAAACGCGATAGCGATAGGGACGGGACGGGCGCGTTGCGGCGAAACTGATAGCGAAAGCATGGGGTATATCATATACAAAGAAATAGATAACTCACCATTCCTCCTGGGCCACCACTCGTCGCTGCAGGTGAGCCTTCCATGTGGACAGGTGGCGGCTGGGGCAGTGATGTGTCGCTGAGAGAGGGCGTGTCAGCACTGCCAATCTGTTATCGCAAACTATTACATGCCGAGACGGACGGCACAACGGGCGCGCACCGTGCCTCCTGGACACTACTTTGCGATACGAGCCTTTGTATGGATTTTCCTACCTTTGCATTTGAGATGCAACTGCTGCATTCGCATTGCTTGTGGCCAGCGACGCGATGTTCTGTGCCAGTGACACTGACGGAGACATGGAAGTCGAGCTGGGACGCGATATACCATCCGCTATCGTCGCAGGCATAATCTGAATCTCAGACTCCATTATATGATATTGCCGTATTGTAGTGACTGGTTCTGTGTCCACCGGCGGAAACTTGAGCGTTTCTTGGTGTGGTGTTGTCGGTACCGGTCGCCCGGTTGTTGCTGCTGCAAGAGCAGGCGCAAAGCCCTGCTATACCCGTGTATTTACAGCGCCAGTATCGTTGTAAGTTTATCGTGTGTCAACGGGCCAGTATCAATAATGGCCCATCCACGATTCGATTTCGCGAAACACTGAAACAGAGAACGGAAAACGCAGCACTTCGTCGCGGCAAGGTGAAATGTATTACTCGGCAACGACGACAGATGGGTCGAAATTTGAAATGGCGAGGCACATGAAAAGAAACGGAGCCGGCGATGGAAAAGTTGTCAATATTAGAAGACGTAGAGGGAGAAGACTGATACAAGACCGAGAGCGCAGAGTAGCAAAATCTTTGCATGGACAAAATCGCCAGGGAGATGGCAGCGGTTAGCCCATTCCGGATCGCGACGCCTAATTGGGTGGCTAGCGCCACCCATTGAGTGGGGCTTTCTTTCACCAGAATTTGGCCTACCCTGGAGCTTGGTTTGGCCGGCGTGGTAGTTCTTGCGTGGATGCTGTTGTCTGGAAAGTGATTGGATTTTGACTCTGGTCTTGTCAATCAGTTTTCCAGTGAAATGCTTACAGCTTGCTGGAGACGATTTGGGGGTTTTGCTGTCAATGTTTGGGCCATGTCCACAGTAGGTAGGAACTGTACTCAGCTATCGCCACCTGCAGAACTTGAATGCGCCACTGTATCCTACGTCACCCAAGACGGACCCGAAGCTGGCAGCCCGTTGGCTTCTAATGAAACAGCAAAAATACATTAAATACTCAACAAATAAAATACCACCACAAACGCTCTTGTTATCCAAGTCAAGTCCTGTAATATCACACGACCAGGTATTCCCGGGTCCTCCGAGCTGTGGTCCAAAACCACCCCACTACACCCACAATTGGGACGGCTCTTCCTTAGGCTGCCCCTCTGTCGTCCAGCTCCAGCGGTGTGAAGGCACTGCGCCTATGACTGAATGGGTCGATCTAGATTTGCGAAAGCTACTTTTTCTCTCTTCATCTTTACCCTCCGCCCACAACTTATTTCTATTTACCGTGCTCGTCCGTAGGGTTTGTAACCTACAAAATCCAAACATGTTCAGCTGGGTCCAGCAACAGTAAGTTGAAATCGCCGCAATTCCTGTGATTCCGTCGCAAGCTGCACCACCCTCCTTCATCAAGCTCCGGTTATAATATACAACTTTATCGGTCGTGACAACTCGTCTAACAACTGTCCGCAGGATCGCCAATGTCGCCGGCACTCAAGAGCCCATATACGGCCCTTCGGCCATCAGATCAGTCGCCGAGGAGGCCAAGGAGACTCCCTACACGGAGATTGGTCGCGACGATCTGAAGTGGAAGGAGATGGAATGGACCAACGTCGAGACGCAAACCTTTTACTTCATCTCAGACGAGGGAAGGATCGGAATGGCTCAGGTTATTTACAGTAACGTTGCGTAAGACGAAAAAAATCCCGCCCCGAAGCTTTCAACTTTTCTCAACGGCGAAGAGCTTTGGCGACCTTCGCCACTTGACATGTTTGCTAATGGACCCTCACCTTTAGTGGCATTCGCACGACATGCCAGTTCAACTCGAAAATATTCAACACCGACGGATCCAAGCCGCATCTCTGGTCCTCGACGCCGCTCACCAACTTTGAGATTAGTGAAGACAAGAGCTCTTTTTACGCCGACGACTGCGCCCTAGAGCTCTCCGAGGACGGCAACAGCTACACCATCAAAAGCCTCAACGACCCGCGCGCCATTGTGAACATCAAAATCACAAAGGCCGCCCCAGGCTTCCAGGGTGGCAAGACAGGCACCAGCTTCTATGGCACCGACCCCAATGAGCCTTGGGGTTGGATGCGCCATGCCTTCTGGCCCCGCTGTACCGTCGAGGGCAGCATCACCACCAAGGACGAGGGCCCGGTCGACTTCAAAGGCCAGGGACTTTACATTTATGCCCTGCAGGGCATGAAGCCGCACCACGCCGCCGCCCGCTGGTCGTTTGTCAACTTCCAAGGCCCCAACTACTCGGCCGTTATGATGCAATTCACCACCCCGCCCTCATACGGAGCCACCGTCGTCAACGTCGGCGGCATCGCCAAGGACGGCGCCATTGTCGGCGCAGGCTGCGACAACACTGTTACACACACTGCCATCAAGACTGATGAGGAGAGTGGCTGGCCCGAGCCCACTGACGTCAACTTTGTATGGAACCTCAAGGACAAGGACGGCAATGCGGCCGAGGCCGAGCTCGAGACGCCCTATGGAAAGCGCCAGGACCGTGTTGACGTCATGGCCGAGGTTCCCGCGTTTGTCAAGCGCATTGTCGCAGGCGCTGTCGGAACCAAGCCTTATATCTACCAGGTATGTTAACGTGCCACATCCACAGTGGTCTCAGTGACATGAAGTAAGCGTTACTAACAGTACCTGTACACACACAGTACGCAACCAAGGCTATCCTCAAGCTCAAGGTTGACGGTAAGGACATCACGGAGGAGGGTCACATTTTCAGTGAAGCCACTTTCATCTCAGACATCGAGACACCATCCGCATAAATTAATCTTCAGGAGTTAATGCAGAATTTGGGTATGTCTTCTCTTTCAATTCACGTTCTTGGACGACTTTTACTATAGGGGGCAACGTCAATAAAGGGTTGCAAAACGTTGGCATTGGATATGAATTGGCAGTGCGCAGCCTTGTTAGGCTTATAAAGCCGTTCTTCGCGGTAAACGCTTCCATACTATACACGCTTTTAATTCATCTGCACGTTACATGAGTACAAATAATCTGGATTTTTCGCTTAAAAATACAATTATGTTTTTCTGTATTCTTTTTTTTTTAAAAGAATAATAATAATTGAGCGGCATGTCCAGCTATATTTGACTTTCCAACCATCTTCGCCACCTCTTGCCTTCTAGATGTATGATCACTTCGTGTATATTGAGTTACATTGTACATAAGCGCCCGAATGAATTTATCGGTTCTTCTTGTCAGCGTCCGAGTACCTGGCTTCTGACTTCTTGTTTTGTGTTGGCAAGGTCGTAGCAGTAGCTTGCTGCTTTTTCTGCTCCTCCTTCTTGAATTCCTCTTCCAGCTGCCAGACGGCTCTTTCGAGTTCTGTTTCTAGTTCAGGGACTTCTAGCGCGTCTGCACATGTGCGTATTTGTTCCCGCGTGAGGAGGATCTCTTCCTTGGCAGAAGCATCCAGCTTCTTGGTCGCAGGCGATTGGGCATAGACCAAGTCGAGCACCTTGGAGGGTGTGGGGGTCAGCAGCTTATTCTCAAGAAGCCATTGAAGATGCTTGCCTCCCGCAATCGCTCGCCAGTTGGAAAAGGCGCGGTACACGAGATAGAAAAATGGCAGATTAGGTATTCTAACCAAGGTATCAGCACTGGCAGGGCACAAAAATGTCCACACAGCCATCGGGCGAGAAAGAAGAAAAAGAAGACTCACACTGGAACCAGCGCAAATGGAAGAGTAATGGGCATGCCGATAATACACCACATCATTTGCTTGCGATGCAACGCCTGTCTCTCCGTCGCGAGCTTCCGCGCCACGGCATAGACCTGGCTCTCCGGGATGATAGATTGAGGAAAGACGACTTCGACCCTGCCATCGCCTTTGAGCTCCTCCGCACGCCGGCGTGCCGACAGCGGGGGCACCGTCTTGAGACCCCATTCAGGAAACGGTATGCGACGAAGGGCCGAGTTACCATAGTTGACGACCTTGCGCTGCCAGCCCTTTTCTTTCTTCTCCCAGCTGGCCCAGGTGCGACCGGCAAAGGCGGTGCCCTTGTCAAGAAGAGAGGCCGAGGTCTGGTCCTTTGTGGTTATGCTGAGGCGTTGTGCATAGAGCAATGTGCGTCGTGTCGAGACGGGTACGAAGAAGAGTCGCATTGTGACGGTGGGGACTGGAGGGGCCGATCGAAATCGAGAGTTCAAGCTTGACCTGGTGTGGTAGGTTTCTTCAACTCCAATGACGCAAGAGCAAGAGCAATCGTTTGGATAGCACAGAGGTATATCTCGATCTTCCTTGATGAGGTGCCGGCTGTCGAGAGATCCACCGCGCGCAGCTCGTGTTTGGGAGGAGTTTCGGTTCTTCGTTTAGTGAGCCATTGCGGTCTAGGACGATTTGAAAGAGTGAGGGCTAAACAGCACCAATCCGTCAGGTAGTATCGACAACTCAAGTCTGGTGATGGCAAGGGTCGTCGTGAAAATGGAGGATTGATGGAATGTCTACGTAATTGGAGCTAGCTCATTGAATTTTTAGCTTTGTTTCTATTTACCCTGGGCTGATGGACCAAAAAACCGTGGTTGCGTCTGCCAAGGCTGGATCGATTAGTGGGCTACAAACAGCAGTGGAGAGCTTGCGGCCTGGTGCCGACCAAGGAACCATTCGCTGGCGCACATGGGCCGGGACAGACGTCTCAGTGAACAGTATTGTGGATGGCATTATACTACAGTAAGCTTGAGGCCGCATCTCTAGTTCTTCTGTCGTTGTTTTGCTTTGATTTTTAGGCGCGAGATTTTATGCCGAAACTGTGATAGACTGAAACAGACAATCTATGTAATAGGCAGGCAATCAGTGAATAATTTGTGATGTACACAAAGTCTGTGCACTCCCCAGCTGGTTAAATATTTCTTACCTGGGTACATGCAATGTTATTGAGCCTCTCGCTTGACTCTGGCGGAATTTTACGCACACGGCTTCAAGAAGGGTTTGCATTTTAGTTTACAATCATGATTACACCACGGTGACTATCCACCTCCCTTAGAGGCATCGCATTACCCCCACACTAGATATTCAGACATACCAAAAGCAAGACTATAATGAATTTAAAACATGACTGTTCCAATTACATGGCAACCATGGCAGTAATGACAAGTGCCGTGAGCGAGGCAACCGAAGCCATGAATCCATAGCCCGAGGGGCCAACAATGGCACTTCCGTTCTTCTTGCTGGACGAGTTGCTGCTGCCGCTGCCGCTGCCACTGCTGCCACTACTGGAACCGGAGGTAGGCGCCAGCGAGGCACAATTTGTCGACCCGGAGCCCTTTTGCACGGTGGCGTTGCCGCCAAACGAGCACGAGTCAGATGCAGCAGAGTTCTTGGCGTGGTAGGCACCCAGGACAATGGCAAGCTTCTGCTCGTCAGAGCACATGCTGTAGGTGCCGTACTTGCCGGTGCTGGTGTTCCCGTTGATGCTAGAGCAGAGCGAAGCGTCGCTGCTGCAGATGTAGCTGAAAATGGACCCGTAGCCCGACGTGGCCAGTCCGGACTTGGGCACACAGGTTGAGGCATTGGCGGCGCATTCGCAAGCAGAGTTGTTCGGGGTGGGAGGGAGCGAGGTGCCGCTAGACTGCCAGGTCGAGTTGACAACCGGGCAGTCGGCGGGCTTGTTGGTGGGGTTGTAGCTGGACATGGAGACGCCCTGGGGGTTTATACCCTTCATGGCCGTTTGCAGAGTGGCAAAGTCGGCGAGCTTGGTGACGGTGCTGTCGCTGTCGGAAGCCTTGACCAGACCTGCAAACAGAACCATTAGCAATCTACAATTAACCACCTCTTGATGGCCGTTCAAGTCAATACAAGCCAAGGAATCACGCACCATAATCATTTTCCTCCTCAAAGTACTCATACACAATACCGCCGCTGAGAACCTTGGTCATGTTGTCGGCGTACAATGCACCAGTTTCCTGCCACACGCGCTTGGCAGCACCGCCTTGCGTGTTGCAACCATACTCAGCAAAGAATGCTGGCACCGAGTACGACTCGAAAAATTCGAGAATGCGGTTATAGCCAGACTCGGCAAAGGAAGACTGGCCACACCACTCGTAGACATTGTATCCATAAAAGTCAACACCAGTAGATGGGTCACCGCAGTTCATGTACTGGGCAATGGTGTCACGAAGATCGGAAGCGTCATCAGCAGCATAGCCAATGCCGGTGTGGTAGTTCTTGTCCTTGACGTATTGCTTCATGTCGCGCACAGCAGCCTTGACATAGGCGGAGGCATTGGTGGTGGTGGCGTTGTTGGTGACTTCGTTGCCGACAAAGAAGCCAACGACGTTAGGGTACTGCGCCATTGTGTCAACGACCTGCTGAAAGAAGGTGTAGAGATCGAGGTTCCACTGAGGATCGGCACGATTAATGGAGATGGTTGGGTTGCCCAGATCAGCAATAACATAGATTCCGGCATCGTTCAGGAGCTGCATGCAGGCCGAGTGGTCGCCCTTGGGATCGACACCGTAGGTGCGGATGAGGTTGGTGTTGAGAGCGACCAGATTGGGAATGTCGCGTTTGCAGTTGGCCGCATTGACGAGGGAGTCAGTAAATGTGGCACCGTTCGCAGGTGCACTGCTGCCGCCGGCTGACGAGTCCTGCTGGTAGGCGACACCTCGGATGATGAATTGTGTGCCATTTGGGTAGAAGAATTTCGAACCCTGTCAACAAGAGTGGCGCGTTAGCGATCGGATCTCTTGGCACCCCCCATGCAAGTAGCAACTTACCTTGATTTGTAGCGACGGCAAATCAGCGGCCGCTGCGCCTGCAACGGCCAGGGTAGCTACTAAAGCCTTGGCAAAGACCATTTTGAAAACTGGGGCAATCCGTTTCTTATTTGAAGAGTAGAAAAAAAGGTATTGTGATACGCGCGGCCTGTTTTCTAGCGACAAGTAGATTGAGCAAGCCGAAAATCGAAAGTCGGAAAAAGGGGGAGGGGTTGACGCGTTCCCGTAGAATAATGGTTAAGATGAAACGGTTTTGAGTGAGTGAATTTGAAGAGAAATTAAAGCAGACGAAAAAAAAACTAGTGAGCGATTATGCCAAAGCGGCCTGCGACAAAACAGAAGAGTGACGAGACAATGACTGTGGCTTTAAACACAGAATACAGCAAAAAGAAGAAGAAAGTCCAACAACGTGCGTGGCGGCCGAAATGGGACCGCATACATATTTATTTCTCCCTCCATCTCCCACACCAAAGGGGATTGCTGAAAATAGACTGGCTAAAACGGCGCCACGGCACAGTCGAAAGTTCGTACGTAGACGCCGAGTTATCCGTCTGGAGGTCCATGCCAGTGGTTCCTGACTACTGTGATAAAGCGGCGAGAAAAAACACAGGGATGTTGCCGACTGAAACGGTTAGAGGTGCCGAGACGGGGCAGAGGCTGGCTTCGTTGGTAGCCGGATAGTCGGCATTTTCTGTCGCCGCTTTTGAGGAGACCAATTAGAGCCCGCTTCCCCGTATTTGAAACCGAGGCCTCTTACTGGCTACAGTGCATGGTACAGTGGGTCATCGTATGCTGCAAATACAGAGTACATGCAAACCAGTGGAGGCGGTTGTCGATTTTGTTCTCCAGTAATACCTGCATGAGGTACCTTGGTAGGTACTCCAGGTTACTAGCACTGTACAAGGGCACCCTTTGTTCTCTAAGCCACCCACAAAGCACGTCTCACCACAGTCACAGATTTGTACCAAGCAAACGCAACAATGCATTCCCAACGTTTTCTATACTCTCTTCCAATAAAGGTGCACTCTCGCCTCAAACTCCGTTACCCAGTACCCAGTATCCATACATCCTGTGCACTCAATGACTTGTTCCCCACGAAGCTTCATACATTGGCCGACGGACCTCATGATCGCCGGATAATCGCAGTCGCCGCACTGTACTTGCCATCATCCTGAAGGAGCTCAACAGCCACCTGGGCTTGGCCGCGCGCGACAATCTCCGTCTGGGTATAGCTAAAGTCTGTGCCGGCAACAATAGCAAAATTAGGCTCGTGGTTGAATGCGCAGAGGCCCCCCCGCTCGCAAATGTTATAGTTGGCGTGCAAGACAACGCGATCGACGCTGGTGAGGTTATGTGTGACGGGATCGACAACCGGGTTCTGCAACCACGAGGCATCCGATGAGGCAGGCGCAAACGTCGAGTTGATCCAATCCGTCAGGCCGTAATCGGCGGTGGCCATGAGGGACATGAAGGTGTCGGGGAGGTACGGCACGACCTCGAGGGCCGGGTACTTGACGTCGTGGGTGATGTCACTGGCGAGGTTCGAAATCGCGTTAGTCACTACCTGAGCCACAGAAGGCAGGTCAACGGTGAAACGACTGCGCAGGTCAACGGTGACGTCGAGCTCCGTCGCCGTCGTGTTACCGGGCAGGTAGTACGACACGCCGCTGAGGGCTGTGGTGGCACGGAACACCTCAATCGATAGTGTCAAGGCTCCTCGAGTAGTCTCAGAGCCATGACCACCCGGGCCGGTGATGTTGAGAGCAACGCCACTCGCATCCTCAAAGACAACGTAACTAACACCAGGATAGGTGTTGTCGAGGATGGAAGAGACGGTGGCGTTGACATCGGTCAGGCTCATGCCCGCAAATCCAAGGCTGATGAAGGACTGAACAACATTGGTCGCATATACACCGACGTTCTCAATAGCCGCCACCGACGAGGCAGTTCCTGGGAGGGCACCCAAGTGGCTAACCGTAGCCATGGCTTGGTACGCCTTTTTGACCGCATCGCCGTGGGTGTCTGCAGTGAACTTGGCGAAGACGTTGAGTCTGGCGTTCATTGGCTGTATGGCCGACCTGCTTGTGGGATGCGCCATCAGCCAGACGTTGGAACTGTTGAAAGCACCACGCTGGTTCAGGTAAAACTTTCCGGCGGCATTCTCCTCGTCGGGAGTGCCGACGAGCTTGATGCGGCCGGGAATGTTGAACTTCTGGAGAGCCTTGCTGGCGAGGATGGCGGCCGTGATGCCGTTTAGCGCAATATGGTTATGACCGCAAGCGTGACCAATTCCTGCCAGGGCGTCATACTCGGCGAGAAAGCCAATGGTCTTAATTGGCTTCACGTTCGATGGCGGGTTATTCACAAAAGTCATCTCAAAAGCTGTCTCCATGCCATGGGCCGACGGCACAACCTCCCACCCGCTGAGACCGAGGAAGTGGCGGACAATTCGGTCATGCGCATGACGCTCGCCCAGACCAACCTCTGGGTCATGGTAAATGGCGACAGCAATGTCCTTGAGAGCCGGAAAGCAGTCATTGGAAGTTGCCTTCAGAAAAGCTGGAAGCCCCGATAGATCTGTGGCCTGGACACCAGCAGTGACAGCAAGAGCCACGCCGTAGGCTTGAGTTATACGCATTGTTGCAAGTCCTGTTTGGTCTTGTGAATTCAAACGAAAGCAAAACGAACGTATTATGCCGGGATGAAGCAAATAAAGCAATAGGAAAAGAAGACGATTAAACAGAATTTATACAACCTGGATCAATTACCGAATTTCTTTACCGAGCCGATTACGTCTGCCTGCAAACTACTTGGTGTACTATAGTTAGTCCCTGCCACATCCATTTCGCCAGACTCCTGGGCGGGGAATTTCCTGCTCCAAGTTAGTCATTTATGACGTTCCATAACTAGTTATCCCACCTTCAAGTCATTAGTTTCCAATCTTACATTCTATTTTACGAACTCGTGGGGTCCTCGTCAGTCCAGACTCGTCGCTGTTCCAAACTGCGGCCACCTCCAAGTCGCAGACTATGCCCAGTCTAGAGTATACACACCCCTACAAATATGGCGCGCGTGGAGCCCCAATCGTTTATATAATTTTGCAAGGTTGCACTTACCGTATTCCGAGACCGCTTGATAAGCGGTAAGAGAAGGCAGAGCCTTGTACGTACCACTGCGCATTGCACCATGCCCATAATGCGGATCGAGCCGACAGGTTTCTTCTCGGCAGTGATTAGTTATACATATTCCAGACCCAGGAACGGCGGCTTCCTCTGCGGGCGAGCCTTTGAGCTGCTACTACACCCTGTTGTAGCCTTGGATAAAGATAGCATGTTGGTAATTTTTTCTTGGCATACCTCGGCATATCGAGCTACTATGCTGCTTACCGGGTCGTTTGTTGAATTGGAAGAGTACGGTGTGTGCTGACAACTGTTCTTGTCTGCTACTGGTGGAACACCATGTTGCGTGAATTTGTCTGTATAGAATGTGACACAATTTCGGGAAACTGCTCCACGTTCTTGGATTTGCGCCATGCGAGCTCCGCCAACTCCTTATTTACAGACTCTCTTGACTCTCCACCCTGGTAAAGTAAGTTAGAAATAGGCGCTAAGCCACGGGGGGGAGGGAGCTTTGTTTTCTACGGCTATCTGGATACGCTGTGGGCGTGTCCGCGAGGCGGTGGCTGCAGACTTGTAACTGTCTACCGGAAAGACCGGCGTACGAGTATGTGGTCCGCCCGCATTTAATAGTCATTTTTTTTTTCCCTCCTGGACAAGAAATTTATCCTATCTCGTTTCATTTAATAAGTAAGAAAATAGACCGATTAAGATGAGAAAGTGAGCTACTATTGGAGGCGGAGGTGCTGCCAATCACAAGCCAATCCTAATTAGCTGTTTTTGACTCCGTCCGATAAAAACCCACCATGGACTATAGCAAGCGTTACAACTTGGCCCAGACTGCGTTCTGTTATAACGGCGGAGCTCTGAAAGATTTCCCCTTCATTTGTCTACCAGTAAGGCACCGTCCTTATTACAAAGCCCTTCAATTAGTTACGGAATCCCGCCTCTTCACTAGCTTTGAACTAGGCTCTCGCCGGACTCCTTGCTTACTGTTAACCAGGGTTGCCCAAAATATGCCCCAATTGAGATTGCGATGCCTGTGATGATAATAGTCTCCGTGAAAGACTGTGTACTGGCTAATGGCATTGAGTAATGCGGATTGTTAGTCTCCTACTCCGGGCGGCATTAAAAGGCCGTGAAGCAATTATAAATTTATATATAAGGAAATAGTACATCGGTTTTCAACAGCTTCTGGGCGGATGGTTTAGTGGTATAATACTCCCTTAGCATTCATCCTTTCAGGAAGATCCCATTTGGGAGTGGTCCGGGGTTCGATTCCCCGTTCGTCCAACTACGGTGGTTTGAATCCACCCAAATTTTTTGACTCCTTTAATGATTAAAATCGACGACGCACTTTCTTCCCGTCACCTCATTCATTCAATATTTTTTCCTTCGGGTATGGATAAAGTAAAATCTATCGTCGTTACTGCGGCCAGATCCCTATGTTTGTTTACCTTGCCATCATGTTAGGCTGTTGACAACTAGTATAGCTTTCTGGTGGTTGCCTTCCTGGTTCCGCTATCTCCTATGTTTCAAGAGCCTAGTAGTATGACTTAAAGAGACATAATATCCCAGCTGAGTTATGGACTCATATTAACTAAGTAGGATTGGGGAGCTACGCGTGGCCCATGTTCCTGCTGCAGATGTCGCTTTCACATGCTCCAACGGCTGAAAGCATGCGTCCAGAAGTCCTCGCCCATCACGATGATGCCCACGAAACTTTGCAAAACACCCATTTCCTCAATAGCCAGACTGAGTATCAACACATTTTTCACCCCATGCTCTGTGTCATCACCATCTCCACTCATCGGCGGTTCTATCCGCCAACCTCGCTCACCCCTTCAGTCTTCCTGCCTGTGTTGCAAAGCTCTCTGAGCTCCGAGTCATGCACATCGACGCACCCATAGTCGACACTACCGACAACACTACCGACAGAAAAAAACATTGGTGTCGTCGTTGAGATTGCCACTGACGGCTTGACCCGCAATGCATGGGTCTTGTCGACCAGGCCTGGCGTAACTTACCAGTATAGTCGCCCAACGTGTTACCATCACACACCGTTATACTCACCAAGAACATCCCGGAGCTGCTTATATATGGTCATTTCTTTAACTTGGCACCTGCCTTCCCCGTCATTTGTAACGAGGAAGGTCTTCTATGCCAGTTTTATATGGTTGGATTGGGGCCTGTTCGAGCTATGAGTAGTCCTGATATGATTCCAGATGGCGGCTGCGTCCGGGACATGATGATCTCACACAAATTTTGCAATTAAGAGCTGACTAGATTTATTACTGCTTTCACTATTTCATGTGGGCAATCATGTGGGCCGTGTAAAGCAATGCAGGGTCGGTATCCGGTTCTCTTAGAAGCCTTGCCTCGTCTGTTGTTGGCCCTGACGTACTGTATTTCGTTTCGCCTGATATCAATATATCTACCCCTTTCTAAGACGCAGCACCTGGCACCACACCTTTCATCTCTAAAAAAAAGAATGATAATTATTGGCACGGCCCAAAATACGCAAAAGCCACTTGTGGTTGTCCTCCACTAGCCCTCGAATAGTCTAATCATTTCCCTATTTTGTAACGCCCTCTCCACCTCTGCTGTCGCCCATTGCCAATGCCTTCACCATGGAGCACGGCCTGGGGTGTTATTATTACGTGCTGTCATGCCAACTTCGTTTTTTAGTGCACTCGATTGCTAGTTACCGCTCGGCTTTACGGGCCACACCGGGGTATCGTTCGCCCGCCGGCATATAGCCTTGCCAGGAACAGAACGGACTTTCGCCGAGAAGTTGCTGCCCAGCTTCGGCCGGGCCACCTTTCATAGGCTGTGTGCATGCGAGTGGGAAAGCCCCGCCTGCCTCGTTGTAAGTCCCGCGGAGCGCTGTGCGGGCGGGTTATCCGGGCGGCGCGCTGATGCGGGTTATCTGGGCGGCCCGCTTGTCTGACGCTGGAGGTGGTGACCGGCAAGGGTTAGTATGTATTGCACAATTGCTTGACAAGTTGCCTTGTGCTTTCGTGTGTCAGATGGAGAATTTTGAATCCCGGCGTGGACTTCGAAATAGTCTTCGCTTGCTTGAGCTGTTTTGGGAAGTGGATCGGCTAGAGAACCTTGTGATGATTGTGTATGTATGTACGTGCATATATAATTGCAAGTATTTTCTGGGCTCGGAAATCCTTTCCGTGTGCTTTTTGTGCATAATAGCTGCAGCTGTAGCTGGAGTAGAAGAAGTCTCGCCATATCGATTTTCTATCCTGAATCAGCTAAATTTAACCTCCCTCAATCTCCCCTATACGAGCAGCCAGACCATGCTTCCAATAATGGGCAGTCGCAGTGAAACCCATGCTTTTGTGCTTTGTATTCTTTAATTTCTTTAATTGTTTAGTAAGAATTAGTGCATCTATGCGTATTCATTTATTTATTCCTCTGCTTCCTTTAGCTCTGGCGGGGCGGGACTCTTTCTTCCCGTAGCACCCTTGCCAACAATCTTCTCCGTCCACTTCCACGAACTCGGACTGAGCCTCCCATCCTTTCTGCCGCTTTGCTTCTTGGTGTCCTCCACCGTCGCATCAATATCGCTATTATCATCGCTATCTGCCCAATCTCGCTCGCTCCACGTCACCGAGGACCCAGCGCCTCCGCTGCCATTAACATGAACTGGCGAGAGCGCATCGCTGTCTGGGGTCTTTGGCGGCAGGTCGTGCAGCGAGTCGCGTGACTCAGCAGTGATGATGGTGTTTTCTTTTGCTGGCGTAATGACGAGGGACGCTTTCATCTCCTCACTCAGCTTCTTCGTCTCTGACCCGTGTGCATCAGGCGGCTGATTTGCGTCGAGGGCGCGTTCGCCCAGGTGCTCATCCTTGGTAGCCATGCGTGCAATCACGGAGTCGCTAAAGTGCACGTCCACCATGTGCTTGATGACGGGCCAACCATAGGCATTGGCAAACATGCGCCGCACAATGATGTTATTGTGCGCGTCCGGTTCGAGCTTCACGAGGACTTTTCGCCAGGCCAGCCCTTTATGGTAGCCTCGCGCAATCTTTTCCTCAACGCGCATGCTAGAGCCGTCCACGACTTCTTTTGGCTGCTTGTCTGGGCCAGTATGTGCGGTGTCATCGTAGTCCTTTGCGGAAGCCAGGGAGTCTTCGTGATTAATGGTAGGGTATGGCGAAGACGAGCCACTATCTGTTGATTTCTGCGACTGTGATGATTTAAACGTTTTGCGCATGAACGATGACGTATTGCGCCGTTTGAGAGGTGGAGGGGGGATGTCAGACGGCTGATACACTCTGTCGTGGAAGATTGTCCGTGGTCGCTTCATTGGATCAACCAAAAAGTCGATGTCGGGCATTTTTGGATTCAGTAAGTCTCCAGCTGCTTCAAAAAAGGTTGTTTTCGGAGGCGCTGTGACCCCTCGGACTTCACCTCCATCCTCAAATTCATGACCGGACGTTGCCTTGGTTGCTTTGGAGACGTCGGAAGTGCTTGAATTAGGTGTTCCTGATTCTGCGCCAAACTTCATTGTCTGTGCTCGGCGAATCATCTTGGTCTGTTTCTTGGACAAAATCTCCGGCTTTGGTGGCTCGTTACTCCTAAATAGATTGAAAAAGCTTGAGAGAGGGCTTTGCACCGAGTGCTCCTGTGTTGATTCGCGTTCGCTTTTTGTGCTAAATGGCGTTGCGACAGATCGCAGGCTGGCCCTGTCGTCCTCATCCATGGTATGATCATCAGGCTGAGGCACCTGGTGCGCGGTTTCTCCAGGCGTCGTTGCCCCAGATTCTGGACCGGTGTCAACGGCCAATTGGGGTCTTGATCGAGCTGTGGACATGCTTGAGCCGGTTAGCTCTGCCCAACCAAACCCAACAACCGTTTCAACAAGACCGGCATCTCGCCGAGCCTTTTCCACGCGTCCTAGACCTTGCCAGTCTAAGAATAAAAGACAACTTGTTCTCAGAGGAACTATGCCGTCGTTGACAACATTGGAGTATGTAGTTCTATTTCTAAATTTCTTTAGTGCTATATGCGCCGGCCCAGTAGGTAGAATACGCAAGAGTGGTTTTGAGTCGGGTTGATTGTCTCCGTAGACAGTCTTGTGCGCTGATTCACCCAAGTTACCGACCAAGGCACCCCATCCATTGCGAGCAATAGTTGGAGCTCTCCAAGTCAAGCCCAGATCTTTGCCGGTTCGTCCCACCAAGCCAAAGTCAAGAGCAAATTTTACGTATATTGGGTTCTCGTTGCTCAAACCCAAGAATGGGGTTGCCAACGCAATGAAATTGACGGGACGAATGAGTTCGAAGAATTGAGGAGAATGTTTCTGGATATAGGCCACGGCATATGTTTGGACCAGACCACCGAGGGAGTGGCCAATGAAACTGATGCTCGAGATAGTGTATGGCCGTACAGGTTCTTGTCCGTTGCCGGTGACATCCTCTGATATTGTGCTGTGCTTGTGCGTTTGTTTTAATATATGCTTCTTCAGCAAATCGTCATTATCAAAGCTCTTTATCAGGGCCTCTCCAGATGATTTCCCGATGGGAATGAACGGTTGATCGGGGTATGTGATTGATAAAACGTATCGGGCGAGTCGTTTTCCTAGATATTTTATTCCCTTTTCTGTTTTCGTCGCATTGCCAGAATACCCACGAACGACAACCTCTTCGTCGTCATCGTCGTCGTCGTCGTCGTCGTCGTCGTCGTCGTCGTCGTCGTCGTCGGCTAGTTCCAGTCCAGACTCGCTAGTCTGTCTGGCCTCCTTTTTCTCTTTTTGACGTCTGATTTTAGCGTCACGCTTTGCCTGTTTTGCCGCTGCGTCGATAGATTCCTTCATATATAGCATGTCCGCACCGAGATTGCTGTGTAGGCCATGCGTGAGGAGGACAAGATGAACCTTTTTCTGCATGCGAACTGGCTTGTCGTCGACGGTCCTCGGATCGCCAGTCTTGACCACGCTTTCGACTGGGTTATCTGCGCCTTTGTTCGCTCCCGCGCGTTTGTCGCCCTGGTCGTCCCAGCCCGGCAGTCGAGGCGTGTTCCAAAGCGTTGCTGTGTCTTCAACCTTTAATTTTACAGCGCGGGAGAAGATTCCCTGTGCTTGCGCCGGGTGATGTCCATCCTTGGCACCCGTGCTCTGCTGATGGTCAATCAGCTTTCCAGGGCGCATGTTCTGGCTACCGTCGGCTGTCAAGCTGCTAGGCTGGTTAAGGCTGAGCGATTTGTGATCGCGCCCAACGACGACTTCATACGAGACAGCGGCCGACGTGGAGAAGATGACCTGTGATGATATTTCAATTATCCAGCTCGCGCACTCGGCAACATGACTCGCATCTTTGCCAAAGGTCGTACCGTTGCCGCCGACTCCAGCAGACTGTCGTATGTCGTCGGGGACGACGAGTTCACACTCCCAAGCACCACCGGCCTTGACCATGGGCTCGAATTCAGGGACGCCATAGCGGTGTGGGTTAGGGAACCTGTCGTTGGGGGTATAGTTGGCCGGGTAGGCGGCGACGGAGAGAGTGTAGGGTCCGTGGACAAAGGCGGCGCGGAGGGCAATGGCCGAGGTGTTGCGGATACGGACGTAGAGCTTCTCGGGGGACGGCAAGATTCGGTCCTGAGACGGGGTATAGGTGACTGTGTATCGAATGACCTCGCCAATCTTGACGCTGCCAACCTGATGGAGGAGAAGCATAGCTGGGGCCCCAAGATGCGTGCGGACGCAGAAGGGGGCGAGGCAGCGGCGAGGGCCGGCTACACAAGCTGACGCCGAGATCTATACCGAAAGTTATTCTTCGATGGAGGCTGAACCGAGCTTCGATTGTCGGGCTGCAGCGAGTATTGGCTGGCACGTGCGTGCTGCGAGATGGAGGTGCCGTGTTATCGGAAGCGGAAAAGCAGCATTATCTCTCGGGATAGAGTCAAGTCGATGCCGCAGTAAGATGAGTAGGTGCTAAAACGTATCGTGTCCAAATACGTGTATGAGGAGTAAATAATAATAATAGAAGTTTAGGCCGATGCTGCGGAAGGAAATGAGATGGCGACAAATAGAAGTACGGCTAGGTATGTTGTAGAGGGGCAACAGCAAGTAACTAGCGTGGGACGGATGAAGCGGGAGCCTCTCGTCACTGGAGCTATCAGGGGTTGCGGTTGGGGTAGGTAGTTGAGCATTGTTTATCAGTGATGGCTACAGTACCAAGTACTACTTGGTAACTAACTTGCTAGTAATGGACATTTGTTAATTTTGGCAGTTTATTGCAGCTAATTTCACAGCTAATTTCACAGCACATTCCAGGCTCTCGTATTCAGCTTAATCCCAGTTAGCAAGTGTCCTCTCTGGCTGGACGGAATGTGGTCTGGAACACTCAGCAAGGGCAAGGCTGGACATGCTAACTTCCCAGGTACTCAACTAATTAACTAAATAATATGCAGCAGGGCTTCACGTGTAAAATTAAAGGTCTCCTTTCCCAAGAGGCCGCCGACGAACGCTTGGCAATTGTCGACCCCATACTAATCAGAATTTATAGTGGTTGCATACCGCTAACGGCAGCCAAGCCGGCCCCAACGGAACAGATATCTCAATGACATAAATCACTGGTTGCGTGGTTGCGTCCTACCTCGAGTTTCAAGAAATGCCCATCCTGAAATAGCTGCCAAGGTACCAAGTCACCAGGCGAATAATAGGAAATTTGAGAAAAATTATCTAGTGATATTCCTTGCCCTATCCTGTCCTGTCCTGACCCATCATAAGAATATAGAATTTCCTTCTAGATTTACATGCCTATGCCCATGCCCATGCTCTCAAATGCTTTCATATTGCCGTGTCAGTTTCGCATAGTTATGCAACAATCTGGATGCAATGCATATGACACTCCCTCGTCCCAAAATTAAGACATCATTGTCCTCCGGAGGGTGGGGGGACTAAACATGCCCGACCACAGATTCACCGTCTGGGACACCTGCCTCTACGTAGTCTCTCCACTCAGATACACGGCCCATTCCTCTATCCTTGCCGTTCAGGCCGGCCATCGCAGACATCCGGGGTGGCTCAGCGCTTGCGCGGCGTCCTCGAGTCGGTGCCTGTATAGCTACTTCATCTTCGTATCGTCGAGACGTGCGTGCCGGAATGACGCGCTCTGATCGGGACCGCTGTGGCTCCGGTCGCCGGTAGTCGGCTTCCTCCATGGACCCGCGTCGCGTGTAGGGATCCCGACGCAACGGTGAATCAGTGTAGCCCGTTGAATATCGCATGGCCGGCGCAGCAGGTGAAGGTTGACGCCCGCTTCGGCTGCGGGTGGAGCTTTGCCGTTCAACAAAGCTGGGCCCGTAGCCCCTAGCCCGATTGACATCAGAAACATACCAGGCCGCCCGGTCGAATGACTGAGGCGGCCGTGACGGAAGTGGTCCATGATCTCTTCTGTAGCTATCATTCATATGATGCCCTGCTGAGTTCCCGATACCGGCAATGTCCCCCAAGCCTCCCATCAAGTCATACTCGCCGTCGCCTTGCATGTTTCTCGCCACGACCCTATCGCGAAGTTCCTGCAAACGACGAAGCCGCATCTCTTCTGTGTACGTTTGTGGGTATTGACCTGGATGGCCTGGGATGTTCATATCCAGGTGATCCGCCCCGGCCGGGTTGCCGTTGAACCATGGACAATCACAGCCTTTCCACTTTACACCACATATCATACAAAATTCGGCACCACATCGACTGTACACATTGGTCAGTAGCCCGATCGTTTGGGCTGTGCGCATTCAACAAAACTTACCAAGTCATATGGTTGCACCCCTCTTTGAGCTCAACCATGGCCTTGCACCGATAACACTGCTTCCAGCCCTTGTCGGCAGCTTGATTGAGAAAGTTTGCGGTATCTTCATCGCTTGGGCATGTCGCAGACGAATGGTATCTACCGCCACAAGAACCGCAGACTTTCATCTTGCATCGGCCGCAGCGCGCCAACTTGCGACCATTTTCTCGACGGATATTTTCCGGTTTGATCCACTCGCCGCACTTCCGCGATGGGCAATACAGGCGATTGCGCGTTGTGTACTCGGAGAACTTACGATTCCAATTCTTTTTGAAGTCCGTGTCAAATAGGCGATCTACACACTGCAACGGGATATGGTCCTGCGTGCAGCAGCGAGGGGGCATATGCTGAGGGTCGGTAATTGACATGCGAAAGAGGCGACGGAGACAGGAATTGCACATCCGATGGCCACACTTCAGGTCGGCGCCTCTTGATGGCGAGATGTCTTCCAGGCAAGCGACACAAGAAACACTGTACATGGTTTATTAGAGGCTGCGGAGGCAATGTTTCGGGTATGGGATATACATACTACCTGCTTGGCTTCTCTGATCTCGACCGTCTATCCATTCTAGGGGGCTTTTCTGGGGATGGTGCGCGGGTGGAAGTCCCACCACGAAACCATCGACTTAATCGGCTACCAGGACCGGGAGAGGAGCCCGATCTGCTTCTTTGGGAGGAACTGGATTCTCTACGTGATGGACCCGACAGATAAGCGACTTCAGCGGCTTGCTCTCTTATCCTAGAGGGGTTGTTAGCACTATTATTGTCCGTATACGAAGTTGAGGGTTGCCGACGTACGAGCGCGAAGCTATTGGGGGCCGTGAGTTCTCAATGATGTGAGGTATGTAGTGTCGACTTTTTCTTGACGAATCACTACGCTCCGGAGTTCTTGATGAGCCTGGCCGACCATATGAGTCTCGATCACTCATAGACCGGCGCTGTCTCTCGACATCCTCGGCACTGAAATGGCGGCCCCTGTCTCCCGAGTGGCGGCGCCTGTCGTCCTCATACACAGCGGCATAGTCATAAACCGAGCCCCTGCGGGATCGGGATGACGAGTAAGTAGCAGGCCGGTCTGAGTAATCGCGTATGGTGGCTCTGCCATCCTCATAGACATAGGAAGACCTAGAATACGGATCTGACGAATCTCGAATTATTCGAGCAGGCATGATCCGAGGTCAAGTGTTTTAGGGTCATGAACAATGAGACGGATGGCGTGCTTGGGACGACGAGGTTCTGGGGTAGTAAACGCAAGGGCGCCTGGTGTTGCAATGCCTCCCACTGCCCGTATAATTTCGTTTCGGCCTGATACCAAAAGCTGCCCTCCACTGCCCAAATATAAAGGCACAAAAAAAGCCACTATTGAGTAGTGCGGTCCAGTGATGCAGAGGCACTTTGAGGTGGCGTTACACTGTGGCTATGCCGATGAATGGCCAGCGCAACAGTGCAGCGAATCGTAGCAAAGACGGGAGTGAAAAGGTGTGGCGATTCGTCGCTTTTAATTAGTAAAGGAGCTGAACTCGGAAATGCGAATGGGGCCGTGTGTTGAGCCGGTGAGTCGCAACGGGTATATGCAAGTTAGGAAAGTATAGCCAAAACCAGCCACGTCCGAATTTGCGAGCTTTGTAGGAAATCGGAATCCCCGACAGTGAGAGCTACTTGAGAATCAGATCCGTACTGCACAAACTTGCATACTGTTGCATGCATGCGCGCCACGCCAAATGTTGAACTGCTTGTGAGATGGCGGGAAAGGGGATCCTATTGTTTCTCTGCCAAATGCTGTAGGAGTAAGACGAACGAACAACAGAATAGATAAGGTGTAAAAGGAGCACAAAAGAGCAAGGAGAGCGACACAAAAATAAGAGCCTGCTTCCCAAAAATAATGAAGAAAAATTTGGCTGGCGCTTACGGTGATCAATGAGTGAAGACAAAAGCCGGTGGTTGGCTATGAGAACCTCAGAGTGCTGCGTCACGTGGCGGGGTCCTGAGAACACAGCGATGTATTCCGGCGTCGCTCGCAGATGAGCTTCAAACAGAAAAGTCATTAAAAAGCACCCTGAACGAGACTTCGCAATCAAAGACGGTGTACTCCGCAAACCTAGCGCTAATAGAACTGAACAACAGCGCACTCGGGTGGTTGGAACTACCAGACTAACAAGGGATGGACAGGGATGTTGCATCCTCTGCGGGCCATTGGTCTCGCTAGCCCGGGAAATCGGGCGGGATGGGTGTGGCCCCTGACCGGACCGCCTGGCCTCAAGATGTGACTAACAGGTAGCTCTACAGAGTACTCCGTACTGTAAATTTCATTAGTTACTGGTAGAAGACCTGCCGTGTCATGTGTCTTGAGCGCATGCAATTGCCTGACCACGCCACTCTGCGTCGAAATGAACAGATGAGACGGTCCTCCACGACACGGATTCTTTTAGAACTACCATTCTGGCCAACCTGGGTAGCTAGTGAGCCAGGAGGGGGAAAAATTCATCATTCTGTCTTTCTGGGGTTTGGGGTTTCTGGTTCCCTGTTGGCACTGGGTTAGTTCATCACACCAAATCACATGCAGATAGTAAACAAGTCAAATTCACTCTGCATTACGTCTTGAACTCGGCTGGTCTGAGGATCACACATACAGTTACCACATGTATGAAATCAACGGTAACACATGCCAGCCATGTGAAACTGCCTATAATGGCATTGTCTGCGATGCTGTCACTGTCGGCCGCAATTACACGTCGAAGGGCCTCGTATGAGGAGAACAATACGTCGCGCACTACTTACTGCTAGAGATGACGAAAAGAAAGAGCCAAAATATTTTGCAATATTTTGATTTAAAAAAAACTCGATGACATGTATCCTGAAAATCAGGGGAAAGCAATGCCACATGATTAAAGAAAGCCATAAACCTATACCAACTCCGGCCTCCGCCTTTCAGGTCACTTTCATTGAGACTGAAAGTAGTAAACCTGCAAAAAAAATTAAATTTTTTGAACCGGACCTTATCACATAAAACCTCGACAGTCGTCATAGTGCCCGCTCGATTCATGCCTGACAAAATAATAAACGGACTGACCCCTCCAAAAGAGCAGCCGCAGTGCCACCTGCTTTTGTATTCGGAGCAATAGGAAGCTGTACAGTACTTACAGACTTGTTTGAAGGACCATCATGATTGCTGGCCGTTATGCCACATAGCTAAGCTTTAAAAGTAGTGTTGTGTTGTCCTCTGGTGAGAAAGGATCTACGCTCGAATTTCTCTCTTCAACTGAGCAAATGCCCTGCTTAGAATAGCAACTGGCTCGGCATACACATGTGCAGTGCATGAGGTGTAGTTGTCTGTCTCCCTAGGCATCCGTCGCTCTCGCTTTAAAAGTACAGGCGTCTCTCAGCAGCAACAACTGCAGCAGAGCAATAGAACACACGTAGTTAGTGATCACGGAGCAATCCTACAGAGCATAAATTCGGATTAATATATTCAAAATCTTTTATACAATCATAAAATTTACATCATGTGATAAAATCGGTACCCAAGAAGGTACGTCTCCGAATCTCCGCCTCCTTGACAATATCTGCGGCCAAGTTGATACTCGGTGAGAGGATGGCATAGTGACCAAGCTCGTCAATGATGTCTTGAATAATCTTATCGAGAGCATGTCTATCCGGAACCAGGTCCAATACAAGTCCTTGGAGAGCTGGAGACATTGTCGCACCCATGATGAGCAAAGACTGTGATGCCATGGAAAGCGCTCCTTGCCATGTATATGGCATATGTCCAGCATGACTAGGTAATGACCGGTCAGCAAACGCCAGTTATAGAAACAGAAGGGCGATACAGAGTGCAAAGGAACGAATCTCAAACTTACTGCTCAGATATATGCTCCAGCTGTCTTACCGAGGCATCTAGACACTTTTGACAGCCCTCCCTAACGACGGGTTCCAAAATAGCCTGTGAATCTTGGAGAACACAGTGTATATAGGGTCGATAGATGATGACCTTGCACGCATAGTATCGCAGTTTCAAAACCGTCTGCACGGGGTCCTGCAATGGAACCCGTGCAAAGGAAAACTGAAGCGGCGCCGGTAGTCCCTCGTACCACTGCGTGAGCTGATAGTCAAGCTCTGTCACAATGGGCTCCAAGTTACTCGTCTTGGCAAAGGCATCCTCCGAGTAAAGGAGCTGACTGACCCTATTCAGTAGCCTCCGCAACGCAATCTCGGCCAAAAAGTACCAGAGATCATCTGTGCCGACAGGGTCCTGCTCATCCCTTTCGAACCCACCCGGTAACCCAACCTGCTCCTCAAACTGAGCGACACCAGAGTGCGGCAGGTCAAGTTCTGCCAGTAAATCACTCTCAAACAGAAGCGTGTTCCAGTAGATGCGCTCCACCAGCTCCTTTTCGCCCGGGGGGATGCGGCTCGGCGCCATGAGCAGCAGCTGGAGCTTTGCGCTCGCGCTGCCCAGGAGACTCCACGCCTCCAGCGGCCGGGCCAGGTAGAACAGGTACGCCGCAGCCAGCATGTGGCACTGCGCGGCGACGGCCGTATTCGCCGTGAGCATGCCGGGGAGAAGCGACCAGGCAGCAGTAAAGTACTGCAGACCGGGCGAGTCCACGCCCTGCGGAAGGCTTGCTATACGTCCGCTGAGGCTGGCCTGGCCTAGCGCGAGCACCAAAAGCACGATGCAGCTTTCTGGTCCCTCGCGGAACCCATTTGATAATGCCGAGCGATATTGCGCCTTCCAGGTGTACGGATTCACACACGCATACCAGACATTGACTTTGCCAAAGTAGGCCTCGACGTATGCTTGTGTGTTGGATAGGTCGACGGCGGGTGTCTTGGCGAGAGAATGCAACGGCTCACGCTCCATTTCAAGCTGAACTAGTATTTGCGGATCGTACTGCCGAGGCACCAAGTCTCGGATGAGTGGCCACTGCAGGAGATGAAAGGCTGCATTGGTATGGCATTTGGGCATAGTGGATATGTTTGTACCTCCACCAGTACCAGGCCCCCATGTCCCCAGACCGCCGTTGAGGATAATGGGCACCGTCGTAGTACCGACGGTGCTTGATGTCGCAAAATTGCTACTGGGGCTGATTACTGCTGCCACACTGCTGATGACGGGAGAACGTTGTGGAGGGGGATTGGCAATGGCGGCGGTCTGACCTTGCTGTGACAGGTTCAGTTGGAGCATGCTCTCTATGCGGTCAAGCTGCTCTATGATCATCTTGTCGCCGGCGTCGAGCTTCACACCAGGCTCGCGATAGACGCAGTTGGCGCCCAGTTCGGCACAGAGTTTGCATTTTGGTCTGTTGCCATCACAGCGAGATTTCCGCGACCGGCAAACTTCACACTAGACTTCACATTAGCATGCGTATCTATAGAGAGACGCACAGCCTGGTAACGAGCGTGTGCCCCGATTTCAACATACCGCAATGGTAGCCCTGCGCCGTGGATAATCAACCACTCCATCATCAAATCTCCGCTTCAACGAATTCAAGCCAGATCCTTGGTCTACATCCTCGTCTTCCGCCTCGAGCAGGCTCTGAGAGCTGGCGTCTGGGGGCGATTGGTTGGATGCTAAAGACGAGACATGTGCAGCTCTTCCACTCGCCTTGCTCCTTGATTTTGAGACCATAGCTTCCCAAGTGTCTCCCGCAAAGTGCCTTTTGCGGAACGTAACCGTATGAGTTGCCGTGCTTCTCTGCAGCGGATCCGGCTGTAGACTAAATGGGAAAGCTGGAGCTTAGTTTTTTTCGCCGTGGAAATAATTATTAAAAAGCATAATAAAATGCTTCTCTCCCAAAAATCAGCATCCTCAATGACTTGCACTTGCGACTTTGGATACACACATTCCCACGGAGCGCCCCAAAGTCGCGACAACAGCTGCGTGGAGCGGAGCGGGTTCACGGGAAGCGCTGATGCTGAGGCTTGAAAACACGCAAGTTGGGACGAGTTTTGGATGGTATTGCTGCAGATGTCTCGGTTGACCCGGTTCAATGCGCTGATGCTTTCGGAAGTTGCTGTGGGATGTTTGGCTGACAATTCAAAACCAGTCGCCTGTCGCGAAGGTGGGTCGGGCTTGCACATCGTGGAGCTGAACTGTGAAGCTACTCTCTTTCTCCTTAATATAATTCCTCTGCTGATATGAGCCGTGAATATAAGCCAACCTCAAACCAGTACAACGAGGAGCAAAAAGAAGGGGCAAAAAGCAGAGCTATGAGTCAAATACAAAGCATGTATCAAACAGATGTCACTTCAGCTACTCTTTTTTTTTTTTTAAGTTATGTAAGAAGATTATCTATGTACTTGAAGCTTATATGTACGCTCATATCTAGCGCTCAACAATATAAAACAGCGCTGGCCTCTTTTATTTACTCGAACGACAAATTCCATTTACTCATCAAAAATGACAGAGGTAATTTGACCCTCAATGTTGGCAAAAGATTCAAAGTCGCCGAGCTTTCCAGTGTTCGGGTCACGCTTGATAACGACAACACGGCCGTCGCTCTGCATGCCGACGGCAACCTTGGTGCCGGCCTTGTTGACGGAGAACTGGCGAGGGAAGCGGCCACCGGCGGGAATATCCTGGAGAAGAGTGAGCTTTCCTGTGTTGGCGTCGATGGAGAAGTTGATGATGGAATCAGAGTCAATCGTCTGGGACTTGTCGTCAAAGCTGGGGATGTGATAGATGTTTTCGCGGCGGGATGAAGCGATGAGGAATCTATGATCGGACTATTTGTTCATTTCATGTTAGTCTAATTTTTTTGTCCAGCACTTTTTTCTTCCTCAAAACTACGTACCGATACAACAACTTCAGAAGCAGCAGCGTTGGCGGGAACAGGCTTGCCCTCGCCATGCGCGCCAATGGAAAAAATTTGCTTCAGGTTGATGGTATTACCGCCGTAGGTGACATCATAACCGACAATGGTGTTGCCGAGTTCGGTAATGAGGTACATGAAGGTCTTAGCTCCGCGAACGGCAAAGGCAACGTGGCGTGGTCCACTGCCAGACGCGGCCTTTACGGCAGGCAGGGCCTTTGTCTTGAGCGTGTTGGCGTCAAAGGAGAAGAGGCGGATGAGATCGCTACCGAGGTCCGGAACGATGAGGTACTTCCCCGTAGGGTCGAGGACGGCCTCATGTGGGTGCGGCGCGTTTTGCTGCGGATTGGGGCCGGGCCCTTCGGTGAAGGTGATTGTCTCAATGTTCTTCATGCTGGCGGGGTTGCTGACGTCCCATGTGCTAAAAGTAGAGCTGCCACTATACGAGGGAAGGGAAGGTTACATATGTTAGCCTGATAAAGGAGTCACGGTTCAGAAAAAGCAACTGCTACTAGGCTGGGAAACGTACTAATGAGCCATGGCAAACCCCTTCCCGTTCTTGCCGTAGAAGACGCCGCTGACGGGACCACCAGCGGTGGTGACCTTGCCGAGCTGCGAGAGTGTGCCGTCGCTGTTGGTTCTGTACGAGGAGAGGGAGCCACCGGGTGTGGTGAGGCCCTCGTCAATGCAGAATAGTTGGGCCTTGCAATGGTCCAGCGTCAGCCAAGACGGGCTTGTGGTACAGCCGTTGTTGGTGGCAACCACTTTCATGGCCGGATACTTCCCACCGGTGGGCGACGTGGACGTCATGTTGAGGGTGGTCAGGGTGCCCGAATATGAGGTGACATAGAGCAAGTTGGTGGCAGAAACACCGCCAGCCAGCAGCAACGCTGCGAGAGTGAAACGAGCCATTGTAGACAGAGAGGCGTCGCGGGGGTTTCTAGTTTGGCAATTCAATTGAGCAATTAAACGGAACCAAATGTTCAACTAGCAAACTGTTCTCTCGTGAAGATACACAGTTTATCGTAAGGGATTGAAAGGTGCGAGATCCACAGCATTATCATCGCATGGAGGCAGTACCCCAAGCTTATAAACAAATCTCACCCACATGTGTTTCACCGGCACAACTCCAAAAATTTTGGGCCGAGACTAGTCGATCCATTGGCATGGTACATTTCTTACTCTTGACGAAATAAAAGAGCTGATGTAACCAAGGCACCCTGGCCATTCGTAGGCTAGTCTCCGCGCTGGTCTTTGACTACCTAGTAACTAACCAACTAACGTATGTCTTGGACTTGGGCGGAGGGGCAGGGGAACCATCATTCCTCCAACGTTACTCCATATATCAGATACAGTGACCCCCCCTATGTAGGCCTACGCCTACGGGAGGCTGCCCGCGGCTCCAGTTTCAAATCGAGTCTTTCCGTGCACAGAAAAGCCCACATTACCAAGCCAAGTGCCGGCATAACATGGAGAGAGGAGCCCACCCAGCAATCATCAAAACCCCCTTGAGCTGGCTGATAAGTATCCCACACACATCTTGTCAACGAATATTACGAGTATTGATCATGGTGAGTGGCAGGAGCTTTTTGATACGCGCAGGATGTACATACCCCGTATCAGTACTCAAGGCGCAATGCACCCCCACGAAAGCAGGGGGATGGACGCGGGTGCACGGGACCAGCTGCCTGTAATTAACTGTGTAACTTACCCTAGCTTGATCATAATTGTAAGCCATATATCTACAATAAACTAGTTAGCTCTGGCCTTTTAGTTGCTTCATCATCCCCGTTCGGCTTTCAGTGCTTACAGGTGGATCAGAGGGTCCGCCCACATTATCTGGGGATATTCTGATTCTGCAACAGCACAAAATAACGAGCTTCCTCTTTGGTTTCATACGTGGGGGGTTCTACAAATGACCTTTACAAAGAGTCTTTATAGTCGAGTCGTGATGAACGAAGATGGAACCGGCTGTTGCGCGAACGATGATGACCGACCAGCAAAACAGTTAAGAGCGTAGCATAACTGCTCTAGGCCCTATCGCCTTGTGTAATCCTTGTTGCTGGCCGCTCTGTAACGCTTGACAGTTCATGCAGTGGGCGATCCTTGGCAACAAATATAAATGCCTCGCGCAGCATAAACCCTGCTCGTAGTCTGCCCAGTTTTCGCCAAGCAAGCGCGCGCTGGTCCGTTTTAACGTAGCATGCTAGAATTTACCTGCCACTCACTCATCAGCTCTCTATTTTTATGTCTCGATAATTTGTCTCTTCGTTGGACTTGGCAAATGGATATCGGCCCTTCACAATGTGGACACACCCACAATATAACTCACGCGATTCTACTGCAAGGTCAGCACTACAATGAACGGCTGTGTAGTTACCTCTTCCTTGCTCTTCAATGGCATTTTCGGCAGCCGATATCCTTACAACCCCGACATTCGGCAGAGATCCCAGGGCCAGGCGACGGGGGGACGGGTGTCCGGTGCCGTTGCTACGTGGTACAGTCTCGCCGAACGCAACACCAATGTCGCATTTGTTCCCCCACATAATCGCCAATTGTGCCGTTTTGGACATCAAGATGCCCCCACTGATCGTACCTCATCTTGAACACGGACAACGGCGCTCACTGAATGAGTTGACCTACGATGCAAGGTAGGTCTTGCTGACGCGCACTCATGTTAATTCTTTCTGGGTATTTTATGCTTCATAAACCATTTCAACTCTTGTATTCTTCCTTTAATTGTGCCCCAAACTCCGTGCTCTATGTACGTTTTTGCGCCTGACCTCCCGTTGTCCCGCTTACCCAATTGGGGTCGTTGTTCCTCTTGATCGCGACAGGCTGTAGGGTGCCTGAAAAGTGATTGTTAGCAAGGAAAGAATAAAAAAGAAGAAGCGAAATTCGCGCTCAATCAAAGTTCTTCTACTTACCAATACTTGTTTTGCGTTGCAAATCCTCCAAGCCAGCTTGCGCACATTGCGGTCTGCCAGAACGACAGCTGGTGCAAATTCAATGCCAAACATTTCCCGCACTGCATAGACAATCCTCTTTGCATATTTTCCATCCCTTTCAACATGGCTGCCAAATACCTCGGTTTCATCCTTTGGCGCAATCTCAGGATCACGGTCTAAGCAATTGCGGATTACGGGTAGCAGAATCGACTCAATGGCTGCGGCGTACATGCCTTTGGCATCTACATCCACATCGTCCTCCTCAAATTTGCCCAGTGCAATTTCGAAGGGCTCTGAAACTGCCATAACTTTGTGGTTGCCGTCGTGGTGGTAGCGGAACTCGAAAACGCCCTGCGTCCACCACAGTTTATCGCCCTCAAAAACAACTTCACCACCGACAACGCCAGATTCATTGTCTTCATCCGAAATTTTATGCTCCGCAACAACAATATTGGTGTCCAAGGTGGGGTTGTCATAGCTTCGTGCATTAGTAGGCACCCAACGGCCCAAGGTTGATACCTCGGTCTTTTCTCTGGATCGATTGTCGCTGACCATGTACAACCCAATCCAGTCTTTCTTGCTGTGTCTCGCTGGAGCAGTCCATGTCACCCTCAGAGGAGAGCCGTATTCGAATGTCATAGTCTTCACATCCTTGGGGAATCTGCCGCTGAGACCTTCTTTTCCAGTTGCGCGTTCGCGCAGGGAAGTCAGGGTTGACGACTGCCCGTTCACCTTGAGAGAGAATAGTTTCGGATCAAGGCCCTCGACGTCGGAGGTGATGCGGGTAAGGGTCAGTCGGGCCGGCGCAATGTTGAAAATAGCAGAAGTGTCACGGACAATCGTCTTGACGCCAGAAGCAAACTTGGGCCGAGCTGTATCGATAAAGTCCTCGACAAATTGGGTAGTCTCGTCCAGAACCTTATCCATGCTTTCTTGTAGCGTCTTTACAGGCGGCGGTAACGCGCGCTTTATGAATTTGGTTAGGCCTGCTTCATCTCGTAGGCCTCTGCCGTAGATCTTTTGCATGTGCGGCCGCTCAACGTATGAGATGAACCAAATCGTCATCAATTGGGAAGCAAGAGCCATGAGGAAGATTGACGGCGTCCAGGTGATGAGTGCAGCGCCCCAAAGTCCAGCAATACCAAAGACGCGATCGGGGTTATTGACAAACCGATAAATGGAAGTATAGGTAAGCTTGGCATGTTGATCAAAAAAGTAGTCACCGCAGAACCATCCAAACTCGCCTAGAGACTCGTACACACTAAAAGCAGTCCAAAGCTGGAGTGCAATTAGACCAGCGCCCATCACATGTTTGAGTAGCACCAGACCGTAAGCCCAGTCTGCAGGGACAGAGTATAACTTCCAGCAAGCGGCAATAAATGAGGCATTGGCCATAATCAGGCTGATATGATGCATACCCTTCCACTGGCGCCAAGCTTCTTGGGCAGTCTCACCGTATTTGAGAAAGTGGCGTGTCCACATTTTTGATCTAGACTGCTTGTCAAGTATCAAACCGAGTCCGAGATGATACCAGATGCGCCAGAGCAAGGCGTGACCGACAAACATAGCCCGCCAAAATGGGGTTGAGGGCGTCGCGAGCACCAGAGTCGCCACATATGCAGGCATCAAAACCACTGCGCAATCGGGCACACGGAACAGATCCATGTTGCCGAGTCCCACAAGACTATGCACTGTCTCTGGGGAATCTTTTTGTGAAAGGCTGGTAGAACCATCGCCAGATGGAATCGGTGTAGATTGTCCGGGTGTGTGCGTGGCGCTTGAGGCTTCCAGCTGAGTCAAGGTGTTACGCGGTGGCGGTGGATTGTACGTCTTTTCAATATGAGGATTCTCGACGGCAACAAGGAAGGCGAATTGGGCAGCATGAGCGGCGATAGAGATGAAGAGGACCTCATAACTGGCGGCCATCATCGAGATACCGTAGTAGCCAGCGTAGCCAATAGAGTACATTGGGTGAGGGGCCATCTCAAATACGCCATCGAAGGTAAGGTCTTGATCAATGAGATAGAAAAAGTCACCCCAGTACCAAGCAAAATCCTTTACAACTCTGTGTGCGTCTAGCTTCACCCATAGGTTGAAGCCAATTAGAGCAACACCGATAACCCATCGAGTAATGCCGACAAGAACATGTTCGGCATCTGGGGTGTGGCCGCAGACAATCGCAAAGAGACAATACGACGTAAAATCACACATGAGAATCAAATCTACGACCCGTCGGAAAACCAGCCAAGTATTGTACTCGATGGGCGCCTTTTCAAAATCGTAGTCTTCCGGGATTTTTGCCTCCAACTCGCTCTTCAACAGACTGTACAGCCAAGGTCGCGGGTTCCTCCCAGTCTTGGGATCTTCGAAGAGTTTCCAGCGTATGGCGAGAGTGACGAGGCGGTTATAGTTAGATTGGATATGGAGCAGCACGCCGATTCCCACATTGTAGCATGTTCGCCAGAACAAGAAGATGAGGGCAAAGACGGGCTTCTTGTAACCGGCGGGCAGTAAGTAGGCGGCTACGATGTGAAGAGCGAGAATGGAGATGACGACGACATCAGAGAGATTCTTGGGTTGGCGAGGGTCGAGAAGTTGAGAGACCATGTCGTGAGTCGTGGGAACTACGAAGACTGCAATTATGTGATTAGCCCAGGCGGAGCCATCGTAGACAAGATGCACGGTTGCGCGCTGACGTACTGGTTCCATCGGGGGTTCTGCCATAGGTCTTTTTGAGCTTGACGTCGGCAGGATGCAAGTTAATTCCAGCGGGTGTAGACGGGCCGGTTGACTCTGCCGATACTGGCGGCTGTTGAGCGCCAGCATCGTCATGACGCGGTTGCCGCTTGCGCAGCTCGGGGGAAGCGGCGGCAGCCATTGTGCGCAATTGGGGTTGAATCCAGAAGAGGACAATGTGCCAGCGCAAGTGGCAATGTAAATTAGAGCAGAGGAGTATTGCTGAGGTTGAATGGGCAAAGACTTTGGATAGTAAAGCGGGAGGCGAAGGAGGTGGTCTGAGTGGAACAGCCTTTGCTTTTAAACACGCCCTTTTTGCGTGGTATGAGATCGGGCATATGCTGGTGGGAGCCGCAAGGGAAGCAGAGCCGGGGCTGGCACCGTTTATCGCAACGTCACGGCTCCGCTGGATTGCACAGGTGCAGAAGTTAGCGTCAACAACCCTGGCCTGGCAGCTTCGGCTTAAAAATGGGCGGCCAGAACAAAGGATGAGAGAACAGACAGATATTGGTGATTCTCGTTCGCTAACAAACTCGGCCTGAGAAGGGTCGACTCGTGGGACTGGTAGTGAGTAAAGAATAATCGAAATCTATTGTATACTGAGCAATCAACAAGATGCTTGCTTAACTGTAATTCTGAGCCCTATCGAAATGTTGAAATTTGGCTTGTGCGTTTCGCGAGACCGACTACTGTAGCTTTCGCCTGGAGCAACTACAGATTGTTGGGCCACAGAGGGGCAAGTGAAAGTTGGTGGAGAATCTTGCCTGTACAGGCCATACTAGTCGAGGCAAGCACGGGGCTTGTGGAGAGCTGGCATGGTTCCCCGAGGACGCCCTAACCAGAAATACTTTGGTGGGTGGCTATTCCCTTTAATGGGACCAGAGCATTTTTACTTTTGAATATCCTCTGTACAAAGGAATACAAAAAGTCGTTGCAAGATATGCTTCTTCTAAAACAACCTTCCTGTGACATCCAACCGACACGGGAAGGAACACTGGCTAGACCTGCCTTCCTTGGCTCTACTACCTCAGTAGGGCAGCCACTTGGTAGCGGAGCCTCAGTACGCCGCCGTGGCCGCTAATGCCCGCTAAGTCTGCCACAAATGCACTGTAACCATGCTCCAGGATTCACTCCAGCAGACTGCTCGGACAATCAAGTAATGCGGGATGTGTTGAAGCCCGACAATAGGTATAGTGCATCAATATAAAATATAGTGTCTCGTTTTATTACATATCGTCCCATCCACAGCAGCGTACCAGTGAACAGAATTGCGGCATTTATTTTGAGCGGGTACTGCCAAAATCCAGAGTCTGGCTGGGTGTTTCTATTCTGGCCGAAGACGAAGCCCGTGGCTTGACACAAATCTAAGGGCGACTTTTGCCATGCGACTGTCAGTGGCCGCGTGATGCCTCTCCTTTTTGGGACAGGCACGAAACACCTTCCGTAGTCGGGCTAGCTACCAACTGTTTATCCCCTGCAAGTTGTAATAATGGAATTCGAGAGAAGGTAATTGCTACGTGGCGTCCATTCGAACCGCTATCCACCGCTCATACAGCAAGCCTCATGATAAGTTATTGACTCAGTGCTAACCGTGGCTTCTACTGGCAGCTCCAGGACATCTGGGAGTGTGTTCCAGCAGCAATACCACTACGAGTTCCACTAATAAACTGCAATTATTTGCATAACTGGTATTACAGCACCTTAAAATAATCCGGTTATAAGCCCAGAGATCCGCACCAAAGGCTTGTTTCACATCAGCAGGTGAATTTTACACCAGGTGCTGATGTTCATGCCAATCAACCTTTGAGGTGGAACTACAACACCAACCCCCTGCTACATGTCCCTCTTTCACATGTCAATTACAGCAACCATTCAACAATTTTAGATATGAACTCCTCAACAATATTGAACTGTGATTACAGAGTACTGTATGGTATTTTACAATATTGGTTGTTTACTTTAGTATACATCAAGCGGGGGCCAAATGTTACGCACGGCACGGTGTGGCGTGGCTACTAGCTCACCGGCTTGTTGTTTCCTTGGCTGCACAAGATCGAGCCAACACGTCCCATGGTAACCAATATTAAAGAGGTAAAGTCGTAAAGTCCATTACTATGCCCCATAAACCTTCTAAAACTATCATGCAATAATTTACTTTTACTGGGCCTTCTTGGCAAATTCCACGCGCAGAATAAGATGCTTGAAACCAAATCCGTCCATCTTGTTGCACGCCTTGACAGCGTCTTCCCGATCGACATAGCTGATAAAGGCGAATCCCTTGGCCATGCCAGTCTCTCTGTCCTTGGCCAGGAATACACGTGTGACACGTCCAAAACGCTCGAACATGTCGCGCAGCTCGCTTTCCTCGGCCATTTCGGAAACCTGCAAACTCATTTGTTAGAGACACTTGGGCTGCCCAGGACACAGAGGCTGTACTCACGTTGGTAACACGAAGCGTCGCAAAGTCGTCTCTCTCGCCGTACTTTGAACCTCCCATGGCGCTGGCCGCGGCACCTCCTCCTCGGAGAGCAGGAGGAACGTAGGATCCCTTCTTGGCGCCAGCACCACCCGCACCAGCAGCCGCGGGCTCGTCACCCATACCGGCGGCAACGTCGGCAGCGCCGTTCTCGCCGATGGGGGCCATGGTGTCCTTGTAGGGACATCTGGCTGTGAAATGCTCGCCGTTACAGATACGGCACTTGACCTTCTTGTCCTTTAGCTTATCCTTCATGGCTTGCGCGTTGGGGTCGGCGCTCTCGTCCTTGGCGTCCTTGCGCCAGCTGACGCTGGGTCGGAAGATCATGTTCTCGGCAATGGAGGTTGTGTCGGCGGCAGGGCCAGCGCCATCCTTCTCGCTGGCACCAAACTTGGCCCAAGATTTGCGGTCCGCAACGCGGGGGTTGACTTTCTCGGTGTGGGTAATGAAGCGGATGCGTCGCGTCGTCTTTACTTTTTGTCCTTCATCGTTGATGCGCCATGTGATGGTGGTCTTGGTGCCATCCTTGTTAGAGATTGTCTGGGGGGCGGGCAGCTCGGTGCTGGTCTCCTCGATATCATCATCGTCGGCCCAGTCGTGTCTGGAAATGGTGGGGTTAGTTGCTGCAGTTTTTCTCCGCGCCAAACTTGCTGGCGGCATGGGTGACTCACTTGGCCTTTGTGGGTGCCGTAGACGCCATGATATCTGTCTTTTAAGTAACTGCGCGAGAGAGCGTTGGCTACTGTTTGACAGCCGTGTTTGGCGTTGTATCGAGGGCAATGCGAATATCTACTTCTGCTCCGTGGGGTTTCTCAAAGGATTCAGTGAATTTACCACTTTTTCGTGGTGCGATACTAGCCACAGTGGAGCTTACAACTGATATCGCCACACTTCAAATGTGGCGAACGAAGCAAGTCACGTGTAAGACGAAGTGGAGGGCTGGCTGCAAGACAATGATTTCGAAGCCATGAAACGCCGTCTGCGTGTCAACAAGTCTAGTAAATTTGCTATATATTATATGCCATTTCTTTTGTCTATCCATTCTCTATGCGCGGTATTCTCATCTTGTAATTTCAGGATTTTTATTTGTGTTGCACGAGAGCTGTTTTCTCAGTCTACTGCACCGTCCCTTTATAAAGTGTAAGGCTTTGGGCGGCTAAGACGAATTTCTTCGCTGTGCAGTCTTTTAAACGACAATGAGGAATGCCTTGCTCCAGGCGTATAAACTATCTCGACAATTAATAAACGATCAACAAGAATGGAAATAGTCAGCATCATGGTTTCCTAAATTAAATAAAAGAAAGAATATGTCTTTTAACTTGGCAGTCACTAATTGCCCGCCACGGACAAGACTTGCCGAGGGGCTATGGTGGGAAGCCAAGGGTGGCGCAGCAAACGTCAGCGTGTAAAGAGCCACTGATGAGCGTGTTTGGTGCTGCGTAATCTACCCGCATTCGTCGTGGCCTGCCCCCGGTTCAACCGAGACGCCGCAAGTTTCGACCTTAAATAATCATCAGCACCCAACACTTTTTCATTTACCGCATTTTCTTATTTTAACCCATTCGCCTGTTGTCCGGCACTGCTTCTCTCTACAGCCATCCCGCAAAAGTACAGCGCGATATACGCGAATCCCGCGAATCCGTTTGCGACGCAACTACCAAAATAATGTCCAGCAAGAATGAGCAGCCACCGCCATACGGCGGCCCCAACCCTCCCCAGGCCACATACCCCGGCTCAGGCCCTTCACAATCACCATACCAACAGAATGGCCCCTACGGAGCACCCCAGCAACCATACTATCAGCCTGGCCCGCAGATGGGATATCACCAGCAGCAGCCATACGGCCAGCAGCAATATGGCCCACCCCAAGGGCAGTACCAGCAGCCCTATTATCAGCAAGGACCTTACCAGCAACAAGGATACCAGCAAGGGGGCTACAACAACAACAGTGGAGGTGGCGGTGCTGGTGCCGCGACTGGTATCCTCGGTGGTCTAGCTGCCGCCTGCGCCTGCTGCTGCTGTATGGATTTGTGCCTGTTCTAAAGAACGGCATGATTCTGGAGGGCAGAATATAAGAAAATGATGAATACGGTAGTACGGCGCTGGCGTCACCGTCCCTCAGACACACCCTGACTGAAAGTAATGGATTGGTTTGGTGTTTATGGCTTGGTAAATCGGTGTTTTATTAATGTACATGGTTTCTTTTTTTTTCTCTCCTTTTGCAGGCGTTGAACAGAATCTGGGCTGTTTGTACGCTATATTTCCACGAGGATTAGACTTCACTAATACATGTGTCTCTTTTGCCATGCCTTTGCCTCTCCTTTCCCCAGTAGGGCAGCGGCACATGAGTGTGACGGTGTGCAACAAGAAATGTGTTCCAAGATGAGCCCCCATCAACGCAAACTGATAGCGGCCGTTTCGGTTCCTTATTGCAAGCATGCTCGACGATGCCGAGTGCACATCAGCTGCATGTGGTACTGTCATACAGCCTCAGCGTGGTTTGCCCTCCGCCAATGAATCATCGTCGCACACCTACCTGCCAGCCGAGCTTAGGTTTGTGAGCTCGTTACTCCATACAATCTGTGGCGTTGCTTTTTTGGCGCCGGTGAAAGCTTGATTCAATGATGGAGAGTGTTTAATTGGCCACCTGTCGACCCCTGAAAGGGTAATGTAGGGGGGAAAAAGTTGGCATCAACGAATTGCAATGCAACAATATATTGAGCGCCCGCTGGCAAGAAGCAGGATTTTTTTGAGCCTAGCGTGAGCCATCAAAGGGAGGAAGGCGCCTCCCCGAGCTTCCCCAGGGCTAACGGGAGCCAACCAAGCCACCTGTGACATCACCAGCCGTAGGGGGCGTCCCACCAAAATTGTGTCAGAGAGTAATGTTTGATGGCGGGTCACTCATTTATATCATCGTGGTACTGGCGTCATTGTCCCTTGTCCAGTCTTCACGGTTTCTCTTTCACCACATTTCTGTTAACCTCTTTTCGCTTTGTTTAGCGTCGGACAGCCCTCATCAACAAACCAGCAATCTCAAACGCAGCGGACCACCGTCTTACCGATTCGATAATACTACCGTTAGCATTTGCAAACGCCCTGCGAACGCCAACCAAGCAACCTCGCCTCTGCATGGCCTCAACGCCTTTGTCCACAATACTTTCACCCACAAGCAAAACCCGGCAATTATAAGGCCATTTGCTCAAGGGTCACGCCCTCGCCTTTGGCGTTCATCGATCATGGAGGGGGCACAACCTCGACTCGCCTTCTCAACAGTTGGGCGGATGCTTTTTACATCAGCCTGGCTACTACCCTCGCCAGCCATGGGGGTCTCAAATACCATCACAACTGGCATGGGGCCTGTAAACATACTGTCCAAAAGAGCTGATGACAATGATGGCCCAACCACGGCACAAGAACGATCGGGTATTGGCATTGTAACCTTTGTTACGTCCATTGCCACTGCACTTATCATTTTTGCTGTTCAGATATCACTGTTTGCGCTCCTTCGTAACAAGCTTGCACGCATTTTGTACGTATCTTGCGATCGCTTTTGTATACTATTTCAGTGCTGACCAGCTCTTAGCAAGCCAAAAACGTACCTTGTCCCGGAACGGGAGAGGACTGAACCACCGCCAAACAACTTTTTCGCCATGATTAGGACTGTGGTTAATTTCAAAGATCGGGAAATTATTGACAAGTGCGGTCTCGATGCATACTTCTTCTTGCGATATCTGAAAACGCTGCTCATTATCTTCATACCGATCTGCGCCATTGTTTTACCTGTTTTGATCCCCCTCAACTATGTGGGCGGCATTGGTCAACGAGTTGACCAGACAGCTAATTCCACTGACACTGAAAGTGTAACCGGTTTGGATACTTTGGCTTGGAGAAATATTCGACCTGAAAACACGAGTCGTTATGCCGCACATCTTGTTATGGCTCTCCTTGTGGGCATATGGGTGTGCGGTGTTTTCTTTTTCGAACTCAAAGCCTACATCAAAGTCCGACAAGATTACCTCACAAGTGCCGAACACCGCCTCCGCGCATCTGCAACCACAGTTCTTCTGAATTCGATTCCAAATAAATGGCTAAGCGAAGATGCCCTCCGTGGACTTCTCGATGTTTTCCCTGGCGGAGTAAGGAATGTGTGGCTGAACCGGGACATGACCCAATTGCTCGACAAAGTAAACCGGCGCGAAAAAGTTCATGCAGCCCTCGAAAACGCCGAAACCGAGCTCATAAAAGCCGCGAAGAAGGTGCAGCTCAAGAAGCAACGAGCGGAAGAGAAAAGGGAGCGGAGGAAACTGAAGCTCGGTGATCTGACAAAGGAGGAAAAGGCCGCCCGCAGTGCCCAACGCGATGCGGAAGCCAACAAAGTTGCAAAGAGTGGACAGGGCGGTGATGCTGGCAATCCAAACGAGGTTCCACATACTGTCAGTGACGGTGTTCAAGAATCTGCAATAGAAATAGAAGAGCAACATCATCATGAGCACTCCGCCCAGCAAACAGACGAGCAACCCGAAGAGCAACCCGAAGAGCATCATGTCAAAAACCCATTTGTTGGTTTGAGTAAAACCTCTTCGAAAGTAGCCAACGAACTAAAGCATGCAGCTGTCAAGTCCGGTAAAGGTATCGATGGCAAGATGGGAACGACGAATGGGTTTGCACCTCTCTCACCGACAAGTCCGAACAGCCTCTCCTTCTCTCTTCAGCGAGTTGGTACTGTCGGATCTCGTGCAACACACTCACCTGCCGGCTCAATTCTTTCCGTCACATCCACCAGTGCGATACAAAAGCCGGAGGATAGGGATCACGGCGTCGAGGGTAACACGGTTAGAACGGCGAAAGACCGGGACTACATGGACAGCACCACCACTGATCGCTTCTGGCAGTTTTGGAAACCACCGTCTGGTGGATATGCCTCCCCAGTGCCTCAGGGTCCCGAAGCGGAAGATTACATGTCTACCAGCAAAAACCAAGACAAGACAACTTGGGAGATAATGAAAGGGCTCATTCCATTTATGGGCAAAGATGTAAAAGATTTTGATTATCCTGAGGCATTCAACCCCGACTACAACAACGACACAGAGGAAGAAACTGCTGAATGGCGCAAGTATCTTAAGAAGAAACACCGCCCTACACATCATCTGCCATTGTTTGGCGTCAACTGGCTCTTTGGCGTTCCTTGGGTTACCAAAAAGGTCGACACGATTTACTACTGCCGGAAGGAGTTAGCTCGCTTAAACCTTGAAATCGAAGAAGATCAGAAGTACCCTGAACGCTATCCACTCATGCGGTCTGCATTTGTACAGTTTAATCATCAAATTGCAGCTCACATGGCCTGCCAAAGCGCGGTTCATCACCTCCCTCGTCACATGGCACCCAGGATTATCGAAATATCGCCCAGGGATGTTGTTTGGGACAACATGGCAATATCATGGTGGGGAGAAGGCATTCGTGGCTTCCTCGTCATTGGTGTTGTGTGCACCATGGCTTTCCTTTGGGCCATCCCGGTTGCTTGGACGGCTGCACTGAGCCAGCTTGACACATTAATTCAAGAAAACAAATGGCTTGATTTTCTGACTAAAAACCACCAAGTCGAGAATCTTGCCAAGATTATTGCAGGTGTCTTGCCCACCGCAGTTTTGGCATTGCTGCTGGTTTTGGTGCCATTCATCTTGACTTTTCTCGCTGGTGTCCGGGGGGCAAAAACCGGCTCACAAAAGGCCGAGTTTGTTCAGTTTTTCTACTTTGTCTTCCTATTTCTTCAAGTCTTCCTTGTTGTATCAATTGCCTCCTTTTTTGCGGCCAACCTTGACAAATTCATCAACAACATCAGGAAGAGTTTCGATTCAGTGCAGGCCGTACTGGATTTGTTGGCCAACAACTTGCCCAAAGCTGCCAACTATTTCTTCAACTACATGGTCCTACAAGCTTTATCTACCAGCTCTGGTACGCTGTTGCAAATTGTGTCACTACTCATGTGGTTCGTTGTTGGGCCGATGTTTGATAGTACGGCTCGCAACAAGTGGGCACGCAACACCAACCTCAACAATGTCGAATGGGGCGCATTCTTCCCAGTGTATACCAATTTCGCCTGCATTGCTATTTTTTACTGCGTCATTTCGCCGTTGATTTCAGTCTTTGCGGTAATTACTTTTGGTCTCCTATGGCTTGCTCAGCGTTATGCGATGGTCTACGTCTACCGCATGGAGTATGACACAGGCGGTGTTCTCTATCCACGCGCTATTAACCAGACCTTCACCGGACTCTACTTAATGCAGCTATGTATGGCAGGTATGTTTTTCATCGTTACCGACGAGAAGCACGAACGACCTTGTATTCCCCATGGCGCCATCATGTTGGTTTTCATGTTTTTGACCATGATTTACCAATACTTGCTCAATCGATCCTTTTCTCCACTCTTTCGGTACTTGCCTATTTCGTTTGAGGATGAGGCGGTCCTGCGTGATGAAGCATTCCAGCGAGCTCAAGACTCCCGATGGGGCGTAGACAACGAGGACGAGGACGAAGATGAAGTTGACGATGACAATGAAGAGCAGATGCGAGAAAAATCGCCCTCTGCTGCTGGTGACGGAGAGGGCATTGAACTCAGCGACATGCCGCGTGAAGAGAACAAGTCGACAGGAATACTGAAGCGCAACCCCGTTCATCAGGTAGGAGCGTGGGCTAAGGTCGGCGGAAAGCAGGTCGGCGGCTGGGCGAAGGGGGGAGGTAACCAGTTGCTCCGCCTAACAAAGGTCGACCGCAACTCACAGGCGGCGCAGTATCGCCGCCAACAGAGGATTAAGGACCTTGAGGCACAGCGTGCAATGGGGAATGCCCTCTTCGGCGGTGTCCACGACGAAATCGAAGATCTTACACCAGATGAGAGGGATATGCTCACCCGCCACGCATTTCTTCACTATGCCCTTCGTGCGCGCCGACCGGCAGTTTGGATCCCACGCGACGATCTGGGCATCAGCGAGGACGAGATTCGTCGTACGCAGCAGTTTAGCGAGCACATTTGGATCACCGATGAAGGAACTGCGCTCGATAGTAAAGTGCGCGTGATTTACGGCAAGCATCCGCCCGATTTTTCAGAGATTGACCTGATCAACCTATAAGTCGAGTTTTGGCACGGAGGACTGAGCAACCAAATTCATGGCATAGTATGAATCATTCACGCATAGCCGTCCATTCACGTTTAGACTATCACTTCCCTTTATTTGTCTGTCTTTTTCCATACCCTTCACTTTTGCAGGCTCTTTTGCCTTTTTGCACATTTTTTAGCGTTTCCTTTCCACACATGGTCAGTTTTTTTGCTGCCACTCATTCACTCTATCATTGGAATGTTTCTCTTCTCTTTATTTTGTATTCTTCTTGGACAACAAATCGACTTGACTGTCCTTGGTAGATTAAGTAGCTCAACGAAGAACAGAACTTACGACTTGAAAAACACACGACAAAATGAATGCCCAAATATAAATTCTAAATTTCTATTTTATAATTACCGTCATGTGCTTTTTCCTACACATGATTTCCATCTAGTAACATCCGTGCATAGATAAGTGGAAACGCCTATCCAACAGACCGATGTGAGAAGTTGTACGTTTTGAACACCCCATCGAACCAGCAAGTGAAGATACGCCAACGCAGTATGTATGCAAAGAAAAAATATGCTCAAAAAAACGCCGGCAATAAGTCAATCAGTCAAAAATGTCATCGCCAAAAACTTCAAACAAGTCATTTACCAAAAAGGGCACTCTCGTCATCTTCCTCATCAATACTCCTTATTCTTCTTCGATGTGGCGACAACATCATCCATTTCTTGCTGCAGGGCGTCATTGAAGAACTCGGCATTATCGAGGTAGAGATGGTGACCGGCCTTGGGCACAATGATGACCTTTACACTACCGTTTTCAGCACGCTTCTCCTCCTCAGTAGCGCAGGCAAGGGTCTCAATCTTGGCCTGCTTGAGCTTCTCCTCCGAGGCGAGTCCTCCGGCGACATCCATCCAGTCGTTTTCGCCATACATGAAGACGATGGGGAAGCCATGCTCTTTACGGGCGGGAGCGCCGTTCGGTTGCGGGATGGGCTGGCGGCCAACGTCTTGAATGCGGTTGATTACAGGTCGGCGAGCGTAGGCACCGGGAGCGAGTATGTAGGCGAGCGCGTACTCGCCGCTGCCCTTTTGCTTGAAGATAGAGAAGGAGTAGTCGTGGAGGGCCTGCGACTCGGGTCCGGGCAGGTGATTGAAGCGGCGCGAGGTCCAGCCGGATACGAAGCGCGGACCGAGGGGTCCCGTCATACGGATGATGCTAAAAGGCGAGACATTGGCGTCCCATAGCCAGACGAGCCAGCTGGGAAGGGGTCGTCGAGGGGCGGGGGCACCGCCCATCTTGCTTGACGCGGCTGCGGCTGCGGTGGCCTTTGCGGCATTGCTGTTACCGTTTTCCGTGACGGTCAGTTGGTCTTGGGTGAATTCGTTTTCGAGGGTCGATTCTTCGGGTTCGGGCATCGAGGCGCTGACGGCGTAGGGGTCTTCGGGAATGCCGACAGGCGAGGCGAGGATGAGCTTCTTGAGGTGGCCTGGGTACTTCAGAGAGTAGGATACAGCCAAGTAACCGCCGAGGGAGTGGCCAAGGAGGGTGAAGCGCTCAATCTTGCGCTTCTTGCGCCACTCCTCCAGTGCATCGATAAACCAGTCCTCAGCCTCGATGACCTGCTGTTCCTTGTTTTTGGCGTGGATCTTGAATGAGGGACGAGACGAGTTACCCATACCGAGCATGTCGAGGGCGTAGAGTTTTAGGCCAGGCATGCGGGTAATCGGCTCCAGGTTCTTGTAAAAGAAACCTAGACCAGCGCCATAGCCGTGAACAACCACGAGTGTCTCTTGTTCTTTTTCGCCGACTTTTTCAACAAGGACCTCGTTGAGAGCACGGTTTTTGCCCGAGAGGTGGACCATTGTCCGGCGCCAGACTCGTGTGCCGATGGCATCTGGTGTTGACGAGGCGTTCGGGTTTGCGGCGCTGTCGGCGGCTTCTCTGAGGGTTGGGATGAAGGACAGAACTTTTCGCTCAACCATGGACGGTGTTACACTCGTCCACTACGGGGTTGAATTAGCAAGTGATGTACAGTACAGTAGGGTGCGACAATATCCATACCCATTGATAGGCGGCTTCTTTGTAGCCGAGAGGGAAATAAACCGAGGGCGGTTGTGACTGTCTTTGCTGCTTGATTTGCTGCTGCTGCACCTGGGCAGAGGGATGCTCCGTGGCAGCCATCTTGGGAGGATGCGATGATGCTGATGAGGTGGGAAAGGATGAGGCCAAAGTGATGCGCGAGCGTTGGAAAAAGACGGTACCCTTTTGCTGTTTGAGCATTCCGCCTCTTTCCAAGAAATCAGGGCTGTGACGGGGCTTTTAAACAGAGCCCCCGGCACAGCTTATCCTGAATTTGCGCAACGACAAAGGCGGCCGAAGAATGGTGCAGGCCGATAAGAAGGCGGACAAAGCGCTGCTAACCCGGGGCGGTGGCAGCAGCAAGGGCTGGAATTAGGCCGCAGAGAGCGTGCGTGAGCCTCCGCGCGTCAACGTCACCAGAAAATTGTAATACAGGCACTTGTTCGTCAAATGGCGGATTGGATGCACTGTTTGGGCCAGCTCTTTTTGCGGATATTCTAGGAGCAAACCCGCCCGGAGTTAAGAAGGCTTCGCTCGCATTCGCACAAGTGTCGGGGTTTGCTTCGATCCGCGTCCGACACGCTATAGTTCAGCACAGAGTCAAGGTTTGGCGCCGACAGATTTGTGTTCGGGGTTTCCGTGCTGGGTCTGCGTCAGGGACGATTACTTTAGTGTTTGGTAAGAAGAGAAAGAGATGGAATCGAGATGGAGGAGGAAGTTTTCGGAATCGGTTGGGGAAGGGCCATTAGTTGACGACAACATGGGCCAACTGTCTAGTAGGTAAGTAACTAACGTGGTAATTTTAGGGGGAAGAGTTGTGCTGAGGGCCAATTGTTGGTAGCATGTCCCAGCGTCAAATTGGGTCCATAGGTAGGCACTTGGGTTCCGACACTTTACCAGAGGCAAAATAATGCAATTATGAAGATTTCATCTCGCGCATTTCAGTTGGGACACGTTGAGCAGTCCCTAGGCCGATGGGCTGTTGGCACTGCATCTAACTGCCAAAGATCCAGGGCAGCTAATAAGCCACAAACCGAGAGGCTTGTGACCGAGGCCGCTGGCGAGCGGACAAGCCGTTGTTTCCCCCAACGTGTGCTCTTGGGTGGCTCAGCGAGGTGCTGCTGTGGGCTTCATTAGCGGCCCGGGCGTAGCGGGGTCATCTTTACCTGGAGCCATACTACCTGTAGCTGTACTAAAGTAACAATGACGTCCATTGTCGCTAGGCCCAGCTTCTCGGCTGTAGGTACAGATTACAGTGGGTGGCTGTTGGCCAGTTGCTGCTTTCTGCACCAGTAGGTAGGTTCTGGCGTCAGGGGACCCGCTTCAAACAACGCCCCGTCCCTCACCTTTTTTTTTTGCCCTTGCCCGTGACAGTCAACATTGGCGTGGAGCTTTCATGATTGCGAACCCGGCCGCGACACAGTTTCATCGCCAACGCGATTCCGACCCCTGGACGTTTGGCAACAAGCATTCAATCGAACTGAACTGCTTGACCCTCTGAACCCTAAAATCATCGATTTCCCGCCCGCCACTGCCTGTCGCGTGGGGCAGCGGCCGGACCATCTTAAAGAGCCATCCCGAGCTGGAGCTGCTACCAAACGGCTTTCCTAGCCCAGAGCACCGCATCGTCGCACAATTTATATTACTGCATATATCATCCGCTCGTCAATTGACGAGCATAAAGTACACCCATGACCGAAGACCTTGATTCCATCGTCAAGGGCGCCCCCGTGGCTGCCCCGGACATCAAGGCCGTCGCCACGGGCACCAGTCCCATCCTCCAAGAAGATGTCACTCAAGGCGACCCCTTGCACAACACCCCGAGCTCGCCATCCATGATCTACCTCAACCTCCTTATTCTCGAAGCCTCCCTCCGAGCGCAGTTTCTTGAGCTGCGCGCCCGCCGGCGCCACCACACCTTCTTCCTGACCTTGCTCACGATCTGGGTGGGCTTCTTTGGCTACAAGCTCTACTTTGCCCCGCGCGAGGACGGCCGCGGCGTCGGCGGCTCCATCTACTGGGCCGTCGAGGGCGCGCAGAAAGTGTGCTTCATGGGTGGCATCATAACCGCCGTCCTCGTCTGGGCCACGGGTATCTGGGAGCGCGGTATCCGCTGGCCGCGCCGCTGGTTCGCCATCTCCAACCGTGGACTGCGCGGCTTCAACTGCAAGCTGGTCCTTGTCCGCCGGCCCTGGTGGGCCGAGGCTCTCTCCTCGGTCGGCTTCTTTCTCACCTACGGTCTCTTTGCGCACACCGCGAGCTCCTCCTACCGCCATGTCGACCCTTCCCTGCTGCGGGAGGTAGAAAAGGAGCTACAGCTCTCAGGCGACGGCCATCCGACCCTAATACTGCCCCACGAGGACGATGTACGAGGCGGGCACGAGGAGGATCTCGCACCTGGTGGCGACTACGTCAAGCTGCTACTCCTCGCCAAGCCCTTCTCGCCCACCTTTCGTGAGAACTGGGAGCTATATCGAACAGAGTACTGGGAACGCGAGAACGAGCGCAGGGCTCTGCTTCGACAAAAGGTCAAGGACTATGATACGAAGCTTGCCAGGGCGCAGCATGGCTGGCTGTGGCGACTGCCCTGGAAAAAGGCACAAGTTAAACGCCCGGAGGCGAACACTAAAGTCATCCACAAGAGCCACCTCAGCACGGAACGGCTTCACAAGCGCCGCAGTAGCAGTGTACGGCGCGGATCCGTCAGCTCGACGCGCAGTGGTACTCCGTCCTTTGACCTTGACGACGGCCATCCGACAACGCGCAGGACGGGCTCGATTTCCAGCTTAACTGAGAAGCGACGGAAGAAAGCCTCGGTTGCACCCAAGACGCGGAAACAGGGGTCGGAATCACGGTCAGTCACGCCAGACCTACCAATCTCGCCGCTCTCGGGAGGAGAAGCACATATCAAGAGGGAGGGCACACCAGAGAGCAGCAGAGTCTTGCGAAGTGCTGGTAGTGGCACGCCGAAGGCGAAGAGTGCGTCACATGGAGAATTGAAATGATAATTTTGTGAGATTATGCGTTAAATAGCGGCTGGGCATTTGATTGAAATAGTTATTTTGCTTGACATTTATAATTTTGCCCGCCGTGTTATGTGCCTTGGTATCGACAATGCGTCTTAGTTGTTTGCAAGGCGAAGCAGCCTTCGCAGGATCCCCTGTGATATCGCGTGAGTGGCGCAAAGTTACGACTCCAAAAACAAGAACATTAAACGAGGCGGGTTTAAATTTTAAAAGTCCCATATTGCCAATCTGCCAATGGCTTGCAGTTAGACACAGCAACAGCCAAACATATCCCCTCCCAGGGTAGCGTCACCCCACCAGTGACTGGTTCCAGTGAGATTGTAAAAGCCACAATGAGTCACAAGTCACAGAGCCTTCTTTTGCATTCCCAGAAAGGAAACCCAATGTATCACGGCGAGTTGTCATTGGGCAATTGAACGATGTTGTTACCGAAGAATGTTTCCTCCAAGTGCCTGTTACATCGTGGAAGAGATCCATGTCGTGACTCAAATCAATCTCTAGAGCTGCGCTGGTGGATAGTGTTCTCAGCTCCTACACGCAGATCGTTCAAGAAACGGACGGTTTAAAAGGCTAGCGAGTTGGAACTTCTTGCAATCGTTTAGACACTTTGCGACTTGACAATACCACTTCACAATGGCAGGCCTATCCACCACCAACGAGATTTCCCATCTCCACACCCGTCTCGAGTCCAGGACCCTACCCATCCTCCTGCGTACTATTGAACGAAGAGACGCTGCACGCTTCTCTGCCATTCTCTCTGATCCGGCCAACGGCACGGACCCCCACGCCAAAACAATTGACGCCGCTACCGCGGAGACCATCATCACCAAGCAGCGCGAGTCTGCTACGAAACCTACTGTCATCGGCAGTGATGGCAAGGTTCTCAGCGGGCCGGGCCGCATCAACATGGTCGTCGAGCACCGCGGCGAGGTGATTGGTCTCGGTGGCTACGGGGCTATCAAGGATTGGGTGCGCGACGGCAAGAGCATCCGGGCTGGCGATGTCGGCGCCATGATTGACCCTGCGCATCGTGGCCGAGGCTACGCGACGGAGGCCGTTCGGCTCGCCATTGACTGGGCGTTTACGTCGGCACGTGAGGGCGGACCCCAGCTGGACCTCGTCACCATTACAACGGGCGAGGACAACGGTGCCATGATTCGGCTGGCGGATGAGAAGCTCGGGCTCAAAGGAAAGGGCACGAGACGTAACTCACCAGAGCAAGGGGCGGAGGATATTATTGAATTGTATTACGAGCTTACGAAGCAGGATTGGCAAGCTGTTTCTCATTAAAGGAAACAAAAAAGAGACGATTTACTCCAAAGTAATGAGCATATTCATGTACAAAGGAAACATTACATTGTTCTGGGTATAACCGGCGTGTGGCGTTAAATGTTCCCTGCGACGACAGAACGTTCCACCGTGTTCAGTGGTCTGGGAAAGTGTTGTTGTGTGCCAAAAAAAAAAATGCTTGGAAAAAGAAGTGCTACAGAGGCCGCAAATATGTGCATACGGTAGTTCAGGGGATGATTTCATAAAATTATACTGCAAATTGGTAGAGCTACATGGCCTGCCATAGTGGTGAGTCTTGCCTGGTTTTAGGCAGTGCCAGCCTGGCAAAAGCTCTACAATTAGAGCAATAAAATATATGCACTTAAATAAACAGATACAGAATTCTTCTATTTTATTTTCCTTTTATTTTCTATTTTATTGCATTCGAGTTTATACAATTAAAACAGTGCAATAGTAGTGCATGGAAATTTTTGTATCTCGATTCAAGAAGAAGGTATTCTTAAAATCAACTATTGAAATTAAGGAAAAAGTCAGGTTATCAGTAGAATAGAGTAAATAAGAATTTTTAGCTTTTTATGTCGAATCTCGTTGCTACAAGTACGAGCAGTTGTCGAGAATGCCACCAAAGCCGTTCACACGCCCTTTCCTTCATTCCATATCAGAAGAATGACAGAGTCCAGTTCATCTTTCTCGTCATCATTGGCAGCTTCTGTTTCCTTTGAAGTTTTCACCGCTTTCTTAACATATGCCTGCCAAACAACACCCCGCTCGTCCGCATATGAGTCCAATAGTTCCCAAACACTCCGTGGACCCCCTCCCGTGAGCTGCAACTTAACACCACCATCATTGAGTTGCCGTTGGCTGTCTCGCTCCCTCCGCGTATTGGACTCCGCTGTTGGCGGCTGGTTGGTTTGGATCTTGACAGGGTACTGGTACTGGCTGATGGAGACGCCGTTGACAAGAACCCAGTTATCTTTAAAAAGAAATCGCTGCATGAAGCATGCCTCGCCGCACTCATCGGCTACTAAGTATGCATGGACAAGATCCAACCCCTTTTCCTGGCTGCGAATCACTATCGGTCTGCTGCCGGTTTCAAGATGGCCTAGTTCTGATAGCTCCGAGTCAGTGTCGGGTGTGTACAGTCCGGGGATGACATCCATGGACATTTTCCCATGGGTTGTCATGCACTCGTGGACGACGGCTGTCCATTGCTGAGAGTGAGATGCCGACTCCGTCAAACCGTCGGCTTCTACACAAGAAAGTGATAGCAGTTTGCTCAATCCATCATGCGACAGAACCACCACCCCTCCGCCAGTCGTTGTGAGCTTGCCATCCTTGGCCACCCAATCATCAGCATCGCTTGGGACACCGATGTATATACTCTGGCGGACATCATACGTAGCAAGCTTCTCATTCAATAGTGATAGGCTTGGAAAGAACATGTTCTCATCCATGAGAATGAACCACTCCTTCATAATCCCAACTGCCGACAGACCCGATCCGTAGGCAAGCAGCTCGCCCGCAAGCTGCGCATATCTCCTAGGTGCCGACAACGACTCCGCAGTATTTTGCACAGTAGCCGAAATAGTCAGTGACTCCAGTGCAGTTTCTAGGCTCTTAATTTGATGATCGTCTGCCCTATCCAGGATCACCATAATATGAGCACCGTTGGTGGCTTTCTTGCCACTTGTCAGCCACCAATGCCAGCTCTTAATCATGGCACGGTCATTTTCCATGAGCCGCTCATATGTCGTCGAAACGCCAAAAACATACGATGACGCATCAAATTGTCCCGGACGTGGACCCTCTGGCGACGGCAGATGCAGCATCTTATACATCTGTGCTGGAGATGGCGTTGGGCTGCGAAGGTCGAATATTCTTGGCCGTCGGGGCTGGAAGCGAGCTGGCACTCTCGTGACGGAGCTCCATTCAGGCTGGCTCTGCGTCGATTCGACATTCCATAACGCCCACTCTACCTTCTTCGACAGGTCATGTCGATAAATTAGCTCATCCAGGTAGCTATCCGCCTCCAGGGCAAGTTCACTGGCGTCTCGCCCGTTTTCGTTGACGGCTGGAAGGGGATAAAGGAGTTCGAAATAAAAATCCCAATCACATAGTAGTATCAATGTGTATGCAAGTACTCCAGAGACTAAAAGCGTCAATATCAATTTTCTTGGGAAAGAAAACGGGCTTGCAATCAGCTGCGACATGTTTCGTTGTCGTGGTGGTGATGCACCCAGTGAAATCCAAGAAACGCTTGACGGACAGCGAGGCTTTCAAAGAGGTCAGTGGCATATTCTGTGAAGAAAAAAAGGACTGGCATTCAAAAAAAAAAAAAAAAAAAGTGCACAAAGCAGAAGTAATGTCGTCTTCTTTTGTGTTACAGGCAAATAGAGCACGGAAACAATTCATCCACTTCCAAGGGGTCGGCTACAATTTACCTGGAGACACAGCCCAGCTATATCTAGCAGGCGAGATTTGGAGGACCACAGGCGGCCCTCACGATTTTCAGGGACAGTACTGGATTTGCCATTTTTACAGATGATCATCACTTGCTTGTGAAACCGCCAAACGAGTGACGTCGTAATCAGCTTGTGAGCAAGGCGTGTGTGCCTGTTGCCTGCACAACTGCAGACATGACTATTATGAGACGACCAGCTTACAGATCGACCTTTGGGATCAGCATTGTAAATGTCTAATTGACCGTAACTCGGGACCTTTTCAAATTTCTGAATTGCCGCACCCCATTTTATCGGCAGGGATTTAGCATAACTGGAAATAATGGAGCAGCTTGTACTCCGGGATTGTTTTAACCTGCTTGGCTGCCAGGGTTGGCAAAACTTAGCACAACGGTGCGACACCAAATATGCTTGCACCTATTGGGAAGAACAACGTGAAACCATCTGGTGTGGACTGTCGTCTAAAGGGAGGTTCAATTGGCAAACTTGGCCAATTGGCAAGCCTTTCTATTTATGCTATGAAGACAAATCAGGCTTCAGGGGATCGCCTACTCGCGTCAATCGTTATCATCGTGTCAACCGCTAAAATGACTATTCCAAATGACGTCATGTTCAGTTTCATCAGGGCCGGGGTTACATAGGGATTGGAAAACAGTAGAAAGTGCTCGTCAGGTGAAGTCTAGTCATCAGAAGGTCTCCATGTAGAGATTCGGCGCTTCATCAATCAAACTCCGAGGTGAAAGATCACTTAGCCAATTTGGCCTTGCTGTCAGATGTGATTTCTGGCCCAGAACCCGAAATTGTACCATATGGCTCCGTACGCTTCTGAGGGGCGGTAGGTGGAGGAGGTTGCCGTCGCACCGGCGTGGATTGGCGGTTTCGATAGTTGTCAGGCAAATTCGAGCGGATTGTGGCCTTGGCATCTTGGAATAGGTCAAAGCATTCTGCAATGATTTGTTCTAGTGATATTCCCGCAGGGGCAATGCCAGAATCCAAAAGCTCTTTGATGTGGTCTTCAACTTCTCTGAGCTCCTCCATATCCCTTCTATAGCGGTCGGGTATGCCACTGTTGTGGAGAAAAGCCAGAATTCCAGCACTCACAGTGTTCACAGCACCGAGAACAGTGATTGCTGTACCGGCCGAGGTCGCAAGAGAACCAAGCGCGGTTAGGATCGCGGAGATGCAGAGCTGGAGAAGCATGAATATCCACTGCAGCATGGTTGCTGTATAGAAGAGAATCATGCACTTGGTACGGTGCCTTACAACATCACGATAGAGGCCAATGGGCATGCCATGTGGCGGCCACCACCAAGAAGATGCGTGAGCAGGTCGGAGTTGTTCAAAGTCATGTATGCCACCGATTGCTCGGGCAATGACGCCCCATTCATGCGGTGAAAGGAATCTGTGGGGAGGAATCGTGTGCGAGTGATGGCCAGATGATGGGTTCGATCCGGTCGTGGGCCGCGTTGATGTCGGCCCATCCAGCCGAGGAATAAAATTGCCTCTGTCGAAGAGCACTTGATCAGATGCCTCCTGAACTGGTGATTCAGAGTCGCCTACTGCGGACGAGCTTGGTTTGGGGTCCTCAAGCATGTTGGTAAACAGAGAAAAGTTAGGCTATGAGAATACTGTATGCTTGTTCCGCGAGGATATTGAAAATAACGAATAATATACAGGCGACTGAGATCCTGGAGATGGACACTGCATGGTGGCGGTTGGATTGGTGAGGCACAATAGTTGCATTTCTGGGAAGGCGCCAATCGAAATTGTGGTTATCAGAATGTACAGGTTTGAGCCCTCTGGAAAGCCTTACAAACAGGTTGTCGTTTATTTGCTCAAGTATTATGAGCTCCTGGTAGCAGGAGCAGTGCTCCATGCCACTCAACTAGTAAAGTGACCAACCACAGACTCTCCTCACCGCCCAGAAGTTAAGGGCGGCAGAATCCCCCTCCCCCAAAAAAAAAGCCATCATGCTCCGCAAAGAATCAAATTCACTTTGCGACAGCTCAATCTAAGCACGCTGTTGCGATCTCTGCATGCTGCAATTGTTGTCACTGTCGAGTGTAACTGTGCATAGGATCGCCGGGCGACCTTTGAGCCGAAAATTCTCCGTCCTCACATTACGCCAAACGTACCGGCACTTTGCAACAGCCATGGCAGACAAGACGATTGAGACGCAGACGGTGGACGTCGATGGGATTCAGTTTAGAACGGTGACAGAGGGGCTTGCTACAATCCTGGTCCCTCAGGGTGCCAAAGTTGGAGAGGATCGTGGCGAGGTACAGGAAGTGTTTTACAACCCCATTCAGCAGTACAATCGCGATTTGTCTGTTCTTGCTATCAGGACATATGGCGAAGAGGCTCTGGAGAAAAGAAAAGGTCGCAACCAAACGAAGCGCGAGAAACAGAGCAAAAAACGGAAGCGGGGCGACGAAAATGGAACGCAAACAGAAGAGGCTATGGAGCCAACACAATCGGCCGAGACGGAGCCCATACCGAACGGTCAACAGTCTGCACCAACACCGATAAAGCCAACTTTCAAGGTGCTCGATGCACTCTCGGCATCAGGACTTCGAGCACTCCGTTATGCGCGTGAGCTTCCGTTTGTTACTTCCATAATAGCGAATGATCTGTCGGCCTCTGCTACAAGCTCCATCAAGCAGAACGTAAAGCACAATGGTGTCGAAGATATAGTCTCTGTGACCAACGATGACGCCCTCGCTGTCATGTACAGAGCAATTGCGGAGTCTCTTTCAGCTGGTGAGGCCAGCAAATCTGCTAAGAAGCCGTCTAAGTTTGATGTCATTGATCTTGACCCATATGGCACTGCGGCACCGTTTTTTGATGCCGCGGTACAGGCTGTGCGTGACGATGGTGGCCTTCTGTGCATTACTTGTACAGATAGCGCAGTGTGGGCTGGCCATTCGTATAGCGAGAAGACATACTCGCTATACGGCGGTACTCCAATTCACGGCATGCATTCGCACGAAGCTGGTCTAAGACTGATCATCAATGCCGTCGCTACTTCGGCAGCACGTTACGGTCTTGCCATTGAACCACAGCTCTCTCTATCAATTGACTTCTACACCAAAGTCTTTATCAAAGTTACGAAATCACCACAGGCGGTCAAGTTTCTTGGCTCTAAGACTATGCTTGTGTACAGCTGCGACAGTGGCTGCGGCGCTTGGGAGACGCAATACCTCATGCGCACCAGAGCTGCGCCGAATAAGAAGGGGAACGGAGCGTTTTATAAGTATGTCATGGCTCTGGGGCCACAGACGGACCAGCTCTGCAAGCACTGCGGCACCAAGATGCATATAAATGGCCCCATGTACGGCGGACACATCCATTCGCGAGACTTTATAGAAAGAATGCTCAAACAGATTCCCGAAGCAGACAAGGAAGTATATGGCACACTGACTCGGCTTGAAGGGATGCTTCGAAATACGCTGGAAGAGATTATACCCGGCCCTGAGGAGACCGCGCCGGTGGAACCAAGAGACAGAGAATACGCCAAGATCGATCATTATCCATTCTACTTTATTCCTGGGAAGCTGTCGAGTACTGTTTCATGCCAAACCCCTCCCGATGACATGTTCAGGGGGGCGCTGAAGCATCTAGGCTACACGGCTGGCCGCAGCCACTGTCGACCGGGAAGCATTAAGACTGATGCGCCATGGTCAACGTTGTGGTGGATTATGGCGGAGTGGATACGACAAAAGGCTCCCATCAAGGCCTCAAAGTTTAAGCCAAATACGCCGGCATGGCGGCTGCTTAAAAACGCAGGCCTTCTTGTGGGCGAAGAAGGTGTCAATTGTGAGGAAACAGCAGACAAGACAGCCGAGGTGACGATGGAAGGCGTCGAGACGGTGGCGGAGGCTGCGGCCCAACCCAAGATTCAGACTGGCGACAAAAGTGATGTAGAAGGGCCTGAGAAGAATGAAAGGATTTTCACAGAAGCAGACCTAAGAAATACGCTTCTGTTCAACGATGACCTGGCTCGGCTGGGTAGAGAGGGCAAAGCACAGAATCTTGTGCGTTATCAGATGAACCCGCGGGAGAACTGGGGGCCGTTGACAAAGGCGAAAAGCAATTAAGCCGGGGATTCCTGGATAAATATATTGAGGCAAAAATTCTGGCACTTTGATTCAACCTTGGTTGGGTAAATAAATGAATAGGTGAAGAAATAAATCACACGCCATGGCCACAGAAGCCGAGGTATCTTAAATACGACCTGCCCCAGGCACTGTGTTTTCGTTGATTTGATGTAACAAAATCACAGAAAGTCTCATCTTAGCCTTAGTTATTCGATTATGTTCCATATACCTGTGACTGTCCCATTTCTCTTCAGGGATCAAGAAGGCCAGCAATACGATTACGCAGCCGAGACTTCCAAGATAGGCAACATCTTCTACTTTTTGGCGGGGGGGGGGACTTTCCAGCATCACTGGAGCCTGCTTTTTGAGTGTGGAGCGCACAACATCCGGCCGTGTGACTAATTGATCCTCCGCCCGTTTCAGCACATTTTGAGTGCAGGATCGTTTTTTTTTTTCGTTATATAAATGCTCTTCTCCAACTATTATTTGTTGTTTCCTGGAGCTGCTGCTATTTGTAACTACACCGAACAACCCGACCCAGCCAGTGGGTAGACTGGGCCACCAAAGCTTGACATGAGTTCTGCGGCCGAACCACTCGTCATACATGCAGACAGCCTCATATATGACGACAATGCGGGCACCCTGACAGCTGTCCCCGCCACATCATCACCCGCGAGCGAGCACCCTGCTCTTAAGCTTGATGAGGTTATTCTTATTTTCCGTCCATCGCCCAGCGCACACTCCGTTATCGTGGGCTTGATCGAAAATACGGACAGCAAGGAAGCGCCATTTCAGTTCCTTGCCATCCAGACGCCCGCGGATGTCCCGGTGCAGCTCTCGTCCGTACTGCACGTTGCACAACTCCCGCCGCATCTCGCCAGACTCGGCGGTGGTGTCGTTCACTACGTGCTCTCGACAAAGGCTGGTACAGGGAAGGCAGTCCAGTTTTGGGAGGAGGTGCTGAACCCGCTATTGAAAATTGCGGCGCAGTCGCTAAACCAGGACACACTGCCAGACCGCATCGTCGTGACGGAAAGCGACGACAGCGTCAGGGAGTATGCGCGTGGCAAGCATGAAGCGGCGGTGCCGCGGACGATTGTGCTGCTGAGCGGCGACGGCGGCATGGTGGATTCGCTCAACTCATCAGAACCCCCGGCGGCGTCTGCGGATACGCCGCTGCCCACGGTCGTGCTGATACCGCTTGGTACGGGCAATGCACTCTTCAACTCGTTGCATAAGGCACTGTTTACAGGGCCCTCGGGCATGGTGATTGCGCTGCGCACTCTGTTCGACGGCGTCGCTACGCCGCTGCCTGCTTTCAAGGCCTCGTTCTCAACGGGCTCAAAAACAGTAAAGTATGCCAACAAGGACACCTCCTCTGGCGCCGAGACACCCAGTGATCCCGCTGCGGCCGTGGAGCAGCTCTATCGCCAGGAAACGGACGTGGCTCAACTGTACGGGAGCATCGTTGCAAGCTATGGCTTCCACGCCAGCATCGTCTACGAGAGTGATACGCCAGAGTACCGTGCCTACGGCTCCGCGCGCTTCAGCATGGTTGCGCAGGAGCTCTTGAAAGAATCGCATGAGTATGTGGCGGAGATTGACATCCGGCGGTCCGCTCACGACGAGGGCACGTTTGAGCGGATCCCCCGTGACAGGCACGCCTACGTCCTGAGCACCATGGTTTCGAACCTGGAGCGCACATTTACGATTTCGCCTGCGAGCAAACCCCTAGATGGCCGGCTGCGGCTCATTCATTTTGGGCCCGTGGGACCAGAACGCACCCTGGACGCCATGATGAAGGCCTACGACGGCGGCAAACACGTTGGCACCAAATGGGACGACAATGGTGCCGCGGTCTTTTACGACGATGTTGAGGAGGTCAGGGTTCAGATCGAGGATGATGATGCAAGATGGCGGAAGGCGTGTATTGATGGCACGATTGTCGACATTCCCAAGGGTGGCACGTTTAGCGTGCAAAAAGAGCAAAGGAGTCTTTTTAATGTTGTGGTGGATCGACGAGTTTTGTAGACATTGGTCGCATGAGAGGAATGAGTAATAGCATTAGATTATAGATATTGCAGAGCGGGCCTGGCGCCTATCCAGTATTTCATTATTCATTGTCACGTTATGCCCGTACTTGGTTGAGCTAAAACACAATAAAAAGTAGAGCCCTGCTCGAAAGAAACGAAAAATGCCACAAGACAGGCTAATGTAAAGTTACAGAATCATGAAAATGAAGAGCCTTGGCAACCGCTTCTTCTGCGCAGTGCCAACGGGCGCCGGCGGCTTACGCCGCGAGCAGCTTCTTTACACGCTTCTCCATGATGGTTTCAAACTCGTCCACGCCATTCTTCAGCACATTCATCTCGCCTCCCTTGAGCCTATACATGACTCTCCGCCGAATTGGCTTATCATCACCCCCATCGCTCCCCTCGCCATCGTCATCATCGTCCACCACACCATCCACCACGCCGCGCATGAACCACCGGTCGTGGCTGACGAGCACCACAGCGCCATCCCACCACTTGAGCGCCTCTCTCAGGGCCGTGACAGTTTCGTAGTCAAGGTGCGTCGTGATTTCGTCGAGAATCAGGCAGTGCGGGCGACGCCACAGCAGCCGCGCGAGCTCGCAGCGCACCAGCTGCCCGCCAGAGAGCTTGGCGACGGGGACGTCGGAAGCGAAGCGGCCGGGCAGGCCCAGCTCGCCGAGGAGGCCGCGGATCTCGCCCTCGTTGAGCGCGCCGTCAACGTCGCTGGTAAGCAAGGCGAGTGCCGTCAGTGCCGGGTCTTCCTTGCCGAGCGCCTTGAGGGCGTCGACGGCGTGCTGCGAGTAGTAGCTCATCTTGAGGCGCGGGTGCGTCGTCAGGGCGCCCGTGGTGGGACGGGTCTCCTCCACGAGGAGCTTGATGAGCGTCGACTTGCCCGCGCCGTTGAGGCCCAGGATGCCAATCCGATCGCCCATGCCTACCGTCAGGTTGATGTCCTTGACAATCGCGGGCGACGTGTGCGAATACCGAAAGCTAGCATTCTCAATCGAAATCAGCGACCCGGGAAATCGCAGATCCGGTGGTGTGGGCAGCGAAATGACAACCTGGCGCTCCTCCACGGGGATATCGAGCTCCTGCCGGGATGTGAGGAAGAAGCCTGCGTTGGAGTCGTCGTTGAGTCGGAAGCGGTGACCCTTGGCATTGACCTGCATGCCCCAGCGGTCGTCGAGCTTCTTCTGGCGGGACTTGGCCTGGCGAATCTTGTTTTGGTCGTCATTTTGGCGGCCAGCCTTCATGTTTTGCGCAATCGTCTTTTCAATATGTGCCTTTTGCTTGTCCTGGGCGTCCTTCATTTTCAAGATCCATTCTTTGCGCTCAGTCTGGGCAGCTTCAAATGTGGGTAGGTCGCCATGGAAGTAGGTGAGGTCTTTGTCTTTGAGGATGAGGAGGTCAGTGCAGAGTGTGATGAAGTCTCGGTCATGGGAGACGACAATGAGAGTCGGTGGTTTTTCCACGTCTTCGAGAGATTCGAGGTATTTCTGCAGCCAGATGATGCCGAGGAGGTCCAGGAAGTTGGTGGGCTCGTCGAGAATGAGAATGTCGGCCTCTTGTAAAAGAACGGTAGCGAGGCTGGCGCGCATGTGCCAGCCGCCAGATAAACTTGACAACGGTTGCTCCATGACAGCCTCTGTGAAGCCAAGACCGGTGAGAATGCGCCGGGCTTTGGTTTCAATCTCGCTCACACGACTGGGTTCAACTTGGATCTGCAGCTCGGCGAGCATGTCGGCCGCCTCTTGGGTTTCTTCCTGGAGGGTATCTGGGGTAATCTCATCCACAGATTCATCGAGGTGCGCCTGCGATTCAGCGACAACTTTCTCAATGGCCACGAGTGCTTTGCGGGCAGCCATGCCGCGAGCACCGCTGCGAAGCCGGGCATCCTTGTCGAGGAGAAAGTGGCGCTTTTGCAGGCGTTCGTGCTTAAGAGTGCGGACGGCGCGGACGGGGGCAAAGGGATCTATCGAGTTGACACCATCCGAAAGGACTGCGGCGAGTTAGTTTCAAACGTCAGCCAGATATTGTGACAGGATCTGCAGCGCATACTTTGAATCTCCTGCTCAACGACACTCCGGGATGTGGCTCGCTCAATGACTTCCTGACGAGTTGTCATTGTATTTGAAGTTTTTTCACTTCCGGGGTTGGAATTGTTCCCTTCATTCAGCTTTGTCTGCTGCAGAATGGCAATTCTCGAGTCTTCGGGGATTCCTGGGATAAGTTTCTCTGCAATAGCCTTGAGAAGGGCTGCATTGGGAAGAAACCAAAGTATTAGTGGCTGACTTTCGGTTTGAGAACTGCTAGCAAATTGTGCATACTTGATTTGCCGGTTCCGTTGCGACCGACAAGGGCATATCGATGGCCTTCTTTTAGGCGCAGCTTGGCCCCGGTGAGAATCTCCAGACCTTCGCCTCGGCCCTTGGATTTGCCCTTGGCCGCAGTGGCAGATTTTGAGCCACCAACAATAGTGATGTTGACGCCGGCAATACCGAGCTGCGTGTAAGTCAGATGTTAATTCTCTTTTTCTTTTTCTTTTTTTTCAAGTAAGCTGGTAGCGACAAACCTCTCGAAAATTGGCCGTGTCAATGTGAAAGCGCGTCTGCTTGGAAGTGCAGAGGATGGTAGCGACGGATTCAGATGCCATTGACGTCATTTTGAAATTGGGTAGCCTAGCCGGGAGAACGAATAATTGGGTGCAGGGGTCTTTTTATGATTACATATGTCTCTTTTAAGCAGACCAAATGAGTTGGGATCTTGTTGCCAATTGGGAGATGTATATGCTAATGGGATAGCTCCAAGTTTTATATGAAACTTGGCTCGGTGTTGTTAATAACTAACGGTTTGTTGAGGTGGAGCCACCTGAACGCAGAAGGGTGTATGGAGTATGTACCAAGGAAACGGCAAGCCACCAGGAAAGCAAAAAGTGGCAACGATGGGAGAAAAAAAGAGAGTTGAGAGGGTAATGACTCGATCCAAAACAATGATTAAGACTTGTACAATCTTAATCTACAAGAAGTGATTGGTAGAAAGCAGTCAAGCACATTGAAGATATCACCAAGATGTAGGGTAAGTCACTGCAACTTGCAACTAGTTAGGTGGAGTGGGTGTAGGGTGTGACTCACGCCGACGGCGACTGACGAGGAGAGCTGCAAGGATGAGCCTATGGGGCAACAGGATGGCGATGTTAGCCTTGCTTTTTCTAGATGATCTTTCGGGTTTCTCCTTGAGATGCGATAATAGTTGCTTTTGCTATTTTCTCCCTTTTCTTTTCTGTGCACTTTCGCTGGGAATTATTCCAGTCAAGTCTCCTGCGGTGGCTTTAGTCTCTGTAAATACAGCGCCTTGCACTGCCTTTAAACGTTGCGCCAAAAAGTGGCCGGCCACAGCCAAGGCTGGGTATTATCCCATATCTGCTTGACATTAAATTATCACCAGCGTAAAGTAAGCAATGGTTTAAATCATCCGCAAGGAATTTCTTGGCTTTTTAAGTTGATAAAATTTAGATTGGTGTTGCCTCTCTCACAACATTAATGCCACAAAACCAGCCGATAAACCATTTCTACCACTTAATAGTGCAATTTCCCCGCGAATCCTTCAAGCCACAAACACAAACAGGCTAGCTATATAGATAGTCGACATTCTAACGCAATTACGACCTAGTTACAGTAGTACTAGGCTTTATAATAATAACCCCTATTTCTCCCACCCAATTCCCTTTTCTTCACCTTTCATCCTCATTCATGCTCCTAATCAAACATGGACAACCACTCTGCCTCTGTTTGCACGCCTGCTGCCGACGCTGATTTCGGTCCAATTGTCAGTCAGCATTGTCGCGGCGGTTTTGACTTTACCCTCGTTTTTGAGCAATCCATTTTTGTTCTTGTGCCAGGATGCATCATGATCCTTGTCGCGCCGTTTCGTCTGGCTGTTTTGCTGAAGCGGCCACACCAGGTACAGCCTGGCAAGTTGCGCGTCGCTAAACTGGTGAGCCCCCTTTTCCCTTGCGGTGCTATACGAGCAACCATCAATATCAATGATTCAATTTCAGCGCACGTAGAAGAAGCGCGAGATTTCTAACAAAAATGCCCTCTTGTCTGCTGTGTATAGACCACTGCAGCAAGCCTGGCAGCCCTTCAGCTTGCCCTCATCGTCCTTTGGGCGAAACGACCCAACACACCCCCAGATCGTGTCAACAGCACCTCTCTAGCCGCTGCATGTGTCTCCTTTGCTTCCTCCGTAATGTCATGTGCCCTATCGTATCTTGAACATGTCAAATCGCCGCGCCCATCCTCGCTGCTCAATGTCTTTCTGCTGCTGTCCCTGCTTCTTGACTCTGCCGTACTCCGCACTCTGTGGCTGGCCAGGCTCCTAGACGGCCAGATTGCCATCCGCGCCGTGTTTTCGGCTGCCTTTGTCGTGAAAGCTGTGCTTGTCCTGCTCGAGGCCAAGGGCAAGACGGCCCATCTCATGGCTCGGGTCCGGGCACGGGCCCTGGCCCCCGAGGAAACGGCTGGCATATATGCTCGCGCGGCGCTCGCGTGGGTCGCTCCGCTCTTGCGCACCGGCTTCAGCCGGCTGCTCCGCCCGGACGACATGCTCACGCTCGATGAGGAGATGAGCACGGCGACTCTGAATGATAAGTTTTGGTCGCACTGGAATAAATGTGAGTGAAAACCTGCAAATTCCCCGAAATTACGACTGTCATCCCTTTTCTTGAAGCAGCAAAACACTGATACAATAAATAACCAGCGCCGGCTACGGCCACTTACAAGCACAGGCTCATCCGATGCTGCTTCTTCACCCTCCAAAACCCGCTCCTGGCCATTGCCGCCCCTAGACTCGTCCTTTTGGTATTCACAATCTGCCAGCACCTCATCCTGCAGCGATTTCTCGATTTCCTCAGCGACAAATCACAGCCAGTCCGGATTGGTTACGGCCTCATCGGCGCATACGGAGTCGACTACATTGGCATCGCCTTTGCCCAGGCGCTCTACTGGCACAGAAATGCCCGCGCTGTCACAATGATGCGCGGTGTTTTGGTCTCGGCCGTCTTTTCCAAGGTAACTGAAATTAGCACCACTGTTGGGAAAGATGCTGCTGCACTTACTCTCATGTCGTCTGATGTACTGTCTTACCAGCCCCCGGCAAAAGCAGAAAAGGAAAGAATCTCAATGCTAATATATGCAGGTCGATGTTATTATTCGAGCCATGAAAGAAATCCATGAGTTCTGGGCAAATCTCATCCAAATCGGAATTGGCACCTGGCTCCTCACTAAACACCTCGGCTACGCGGCTGTAGGACCCATCGTTGTCGCATTGCTCGCCTTGATTGCCATTTTCTTCTTCTCTCCACGCGCCAAAAGATCCATGACTGGATGGCTCGCGAAAACACAGCAGCGCGTCGGTATGTCTTCCGAGTATCAGAACACTCTCTCCCCCAATAAAAAAAAATACTAACCAAACAAGGAATCACATCCGCCATGATTGGGCATATCAAGAGCATCAAAATGGTAGGCCTGGTGGAACCACTGGCGCGGAAGCTCTCCGATCTGCGAACTGCTGAAGTAACTGCTTCTAAAGCATTCCGAATCTGTGGAAGCATCACCTCGGCCCTGGCCCAGATTCCCGTCACACTCTCCCCGGCTGTCGCGTTTGCCCTATTTCAGGGTGTTGCTTCCTCTACCGGAGAGAAGCTGGACGAGACCCGTATGTTTACGGCGCTGGCCTACATCACCTTGCTCTCTGAGCCCTGGTTCTGGATGTTTGAAGCTGTTCTAGACTTGAGTGCTGCGAGCAGTGCCTTTGATCGTGTTGAAAAGTACCTCATGGAGTCGACTAGGCAAGACTCCCGCCAAATGGCAGCACTTCCAGCGCAAAACATTGAACAGAGTACCGGCGGTATTGAAATGACATTCATTAGACCGACAGATGATGTTCCGGCAGCAATTAAAGTACAAAACATGTGTGCGGCATGGTCCCAGGATCACACTGAGCTTTCCGGCGTTACCTTTTCTCTCCCAAAGGGTGACTTTGGCCTTCTTGTTGGATCAACTGCGTCAGGCAAGAGCACACTTCTCAAATCTCTACTTGGAGAGGTTCCACACATCACCGGTGGTATTAATCTATCAAGCGCCCGTGTGTCTTGGTGTGAACAAAGTCCATGGATTTCGGCAAGTATTCCCTCGCGCCAAGTCGATTTCCCTAGCACTGACCTAATGAAATAGAATCAAACGATCCGCGAAAACATCATCGGATACGCACACTATGATGTTGAGCGTTATGATCAGGTTGTTCAAGCATGCGCTCTTCGAGATGACTTTGAACAGCTGCCACAGGGCGACCTAACAGTGGTTGGAAGCAAAGGCTTGTCTCTCAGTGGTGGCCAAAAACAGCGAATCGTGAGTAAACTTGAAATTCCTACTTTTAGCCCATTTCTCCTTTGCATAGGCGCTGATGCAGCTATCTCGACAGTCCATGGCGAGAGCCCTCTTCTACGATCCTGAGATTGCCATTTTTGATGACGTCTTCAGCGGCCTTGACAATCAAACAGCCAGACAAGTGTTTCGAAGCGTGTTTGAAACAAATGGCCTCCTTCGCCGGCGTGGTGCTACTATCCTTCTCGCCACACAATCGGGTTGGTTCCTTATCAAAACTGCAACCCCCCGGTTCATGATACTGACGAAAGCTGTAAGCCTCTTTTCTGCCGTCTTCGGATATAATAATATCTCTTGACGGCAAAGGTGGAGTAGGTGAGGTTGGCACCTACCAAACTCTGAGGCACAGTAATGGCTACATCAGCACTCTGGCGCAAGCCAATACATATGTTGCTGGTGCCTTCAACAGCCTGGCGCCATCCGTGGACCCAGAGGAACTGACGCCGGCTACCGAAGCACTAAAGAATGAGCACAGGGTCAAGGTAAAGAAGCAATGCGATGATTTAAGGCGACAACTGGGCGATCGGTCCGTGTATGCGTACTATTTTGGTAGCATTGGCTTCGTGTTTGCGGGTACGCTACTCGGGCTTGAGATTGTCTGGGCTTTTCTTCAATGCTTTCCGAGTAAGTGGAGAAATTCTAACTTGAACCGTCTTTATTTTCTTTGTCCTCGTTGGCCATCTTTTTTGGCTCGTGTATACTAACACCTGGGAACTCTAAAAATAGCCGTGTGGCTCAGTCTTTGGGCCGGCGCTGTGCAGCAGGATCCTGCAACCTCCTCGGGACGCTACCTTTCCATCTACACGGCGCTTCAGGTCGTCGCCATCTTTTGGTTTGCTCTCTTGATCTGGTAAGTGATTTTGGGGTCACTCGAACGATTGCCCATTACTGTTTTGAGGCGCCGCTGAAACCATTTACAGGTTCGGACTCATCAAGATAGCAGCCAGAGCCGGCGTAACTCTGCACCAGCGGCTACTGATGGCCACGCTACAGTATGCGCTCCCCGTAACTCTTTCTGATACGAATGATTCTCTTTTTCTAACAAATTGGATAGTGCTCCGCTTTCGCTTTTTACTTCAACTGATACCGGTTCAATTACCACAAGGTCCGCTTAAGTCGTGTACAACTTTGGCAGTCATTAACCATCTGGCAGGTTCTCCCAGGACATTGGCATCTTGGACAACCAACTGCCTCTTGCTCTCATAATCTCTCTAGCAAGTGTGTCCAACTTTGATTATTCTATTTAGAAGCAAAGCCCCAAGCTAATTTTTCTCCCCCTTACGCACCCTAGGCCTCTTTTCCGTCTTTGCCAAGGCCGGTCTTCTGGCAGCGTCCTCTTACTATGTCGCCGTCAGCTTCCCTTTCATCGCCGTCTTCTACTACTACCTTCAGCGTGGCTATCTCCGCACATCCCGTCAACTGCGCTTACTCGACCTTGAGGAAAAAGCACCGGTATACTCGCAGTTTCTCGAGACACTTGCTGGGCTCCCCACCATCCGTGCCTTCGGCTGGGGCGGTGCCGCCATTGCAAAGAACCATGTCCTCGTCGACCGCTCGCAGCGTCCCTTCTATCTCCTCATTATTGTACAGAAATGGCTCATCATGGTGCTAGATCTGGTGACGGCGGCTCTAGCGTTTTTGATTGTTGGCTTCTCCGTGTACCTGCGGGAAAAGGTCTCCGTCGGCCTCACGGGCGTGGCGCTCGTGCAGCTTATTTCCATGAGCCAGGCGCTCAACATGCTGATTCAGTTTTGGACGTCCGTCGAAACCTCGATTGGTGCTGTGGCGCGCATCAAAAACTTTACAGAAGAAGCAGGTGACGAGAACAAGCCATCAGAGACAATTCAGCCACCTGCCCACTGGCCGTCGGCGGGTGGGGTCGTGGTATCGAATCTAACGGCATCGTATGATGAATCAGAGCCAGTCAATGCTCTTGATGGCATAGATTTAGTAATTAGACCCGGTGAGAAAGTTGGAGTCTGCGGCCGCACCGGAAGGTAAAGAGTGTTTCAAAGGAAAAAAAAAACCTAAACAACTTCCAAATTCTCCGACCAAACTAACCTCTGTATTGACATAGTGGCAAATCATCACTTTTACTGTCCTTTCTGCGCTTGCTCGATGCCAACAGTGGACATATCACAGTCGATGATGTAGCCCTCGATGCTATCTCGCGCGACTTGATCAGAAGTAGATTCATCACCGTCAGCCAGGACCACTTTGTGCTCCCTGGCACTGTGCGGGAGAACCTCGATCCGTTCTCGGCCTTTGAGACACCCAAAATCATCGACGCGCTCGAGTCCGCTGGTATTTGGCGCACCGTGGAGAGAAAAGGCGGGCTGGATGTTGAGTTTGCCGAGGACATGCTTAGCCACGGCCAAAAGCAGCTCTTTTCACTGGCACGAGCCATCTTGCGCAAGGAAAGCGGCCGGTTACTGCTCCTAGATGAGGCTACTAGCAGGTTGGTTGAGCTTACAGTGGTACCGTCTGTTTATATTCGTTAAAAAACTGACATAAATCCTTTTTCGTTAGCATCGATGGAGAAATTGAGGAAAAGGTGCAAAAGGCCGTTGAGAGTATTTTCACGGATCACACTGTCATTTCCATTGCTCATCGCCTCGACACCATAGTTGCGTTTGACACGGTCATTGTCCTCGAAAAGGGCAGGGTGGCAGAGTCAGGTAAACCACGAGACCTTCTCAAGATGAATTCCAAATTTAGGACATTGTGGGAGGCCAGCCGTCGGCGATCTGTGGACACTTGAAATTGCGGATTGCGAGGCTTCATACTCTAGAGGCTTATGAGTGCAGCTATGTACAGTTCTTGTTTCTATATGCGTATCTTTACGTTTATTACTGTGCATCTTGTCTTTCAACTGTGATGAAGTGACCCCGGCCACCTCGAGATGTGACTATATGCTTTTCTACTGCAGCAGCCATCTCGCAAGCTTCATGGTACGCTGCCCTGGCCGACGGCGCAGCATCATCCGTCAAACGCCAGCCGGTATTTAGACGCAAATGGGTAATCTTGCCCCAGCTTCTTGCCCAATCGACATAATCGTGTCCTTCTTCAAGCGTCAACGCCTTGAACCAAGGGGCACAGCCGGTGAGGTCAAGGAACTCGAGCTTGTAAAGGCTTTGGCTCAGTTTCTTAAGTACTAGCAGTGCCTCGCTCCAGTCGTGGTCGACTGTGTGCGAGTAATAGTTTGTCCCGCCGTAGGGAATGCGTTGGCCCTGTGGGGAGCTCACCGTGGCAAATTTGGCGCCTTGCAAAAAGCAGGGCTCAGGCCAGTACGCCAGACTCAGGTGGGTGACTGAGCCAAGCCGTGTAGCCAAGGTCAGTAGCTCTCGCCATGATGTGGTCTGAGCCTGCCTAGGGTGCAGAGCCAGCGAGAGGTGAGTGAGATTGGGCAGCAATGTTCGAGGGGGACTTGCCGGACGAGCTTCCTCGCCGGCATCCCATGAATCTTGAAGTACCTCTGCCATTGGCGCTGTCGCTCGAACGGAGGAGAGAATGCTATTAACGTCCTTCAGTGTCAGGGATCTTCCTAGCTCGCCGGTGAGGTCCAGAGCCGTAATTTCAGAGTCTGCAGCTACAGTATGGCTCACACCCCCGGCGCCGCTGTCGCCTGCTTCACCTGGGCATATTAGCAGGGCCTTTATGTCGCCGAGAGCCAAGCCCGTATCGCTGTAGGCGCTGAGCTCCCGCATTAGTGTGGGCTTGAGATGGCTAGGTATGTAGTACAGGAAATGCTGGTGATAAACCCGATGAATGGCCCAATTGGCAGCCAACTGTCGGACGACGAGACCTATTAGGCTCCCGGGTGCGGGGTGTTGCAAGCCTGGCAACGAAATGTCGTAGAGGGGATTGCTCGCAGTGGATCCATCTTTGGATGTGGTCAGGGAGCGATGGGTGTGTATGTTATCAGAGGAAGATGTCCAACTACGCGGGGGTGGAGGCCCAGCGGGAAGGCGGCGGCCATTGCCGTCAAATCTTTGCCGGACAGGACGCCTCGGGCGCGGAGCAGGCGTCTCTGGTATCTGCAGAATGCGCCGTAGGGCGGGAGGCACGGTAGGAGTATTGGCAGGCAATAGCTCTGAGGTAGCGGGACCTGCAGTTGAGGAGGCAGCGAGCGATGTGTAACGTAGCTGGGTGAGCAGCTCATTGACAGACTTTTGGGGTTTGCCTGCCGCGGTGGGTGTAGGACGATGGAAGCTACCCGTTAGCCATGCGGCTCTTTTGACCGTGCGATTTCGGATCCATGACAGTGCTTACCTTTGGCCGCCGCTGCAGATGCCGCCAGTGCTTGAGACGACCTGAGATAATCGTGGTGCCTCTTCTTAGGCATGCCCGGACGGAGTGGATTTTACGAGTCTTGTTTTCCTCGCTGCTGAAAGTGAGCCAGCCGATCAGGCAGTACAAATATACGCGCCGGAGCAAAGAAAAAAAAAGAGGGTCTCGGTGGGCGTTTTGCTGATTTCAGTCAGGATACTGCACAGTGACTGTGTGAAGATGACTCTGAAAGTGGTGTAGATTAATTAGCGATGACGGACGACAGCCTCTTCGAGGTGCCCCACAGCTAACAACAGTCACCCACCACCTAACAAATGATAACCAACTTATTTATCAATAAAACGGACTGCTGGCCAGACTGCCAGCAGGCCGGCAATCTCAGCAAAGTTCCTACAAACGCATCCTTCTTCTTCTTGCCACCGCCGGCAGCCTGCTTTATCATCTTCCCGGTTGATTTTAAACTACTTCTCTGACAGGAAGCTTGCCGGATTATCAATCAATCCTTCTGTTTCGTTTTCCCAGGATGCCGAATTTGACGACCAAATTCTATTCCCTCAACAATCGGAAAGTCACAGGATACCTGGTTTATGCGGATTCCCTTCCACTCCTTGTTTCTGACTTGCATGGGGCGAGGGGCGTTTACAGCTGAGTCCAACTATCAGTACGTTTCGCGTCTAGTCATGATACCTAGAAACCATGCTTGTGCTACTGTCAGAAAAAAAGACGACAAAAAAAAATGATGGAGGAAAGAGAGCTTTCCTTCGTGCGACGTTCAAACAGAAGACCGGGAGTCCACCAGAGCGCCGAGCGAGCCGCACCCCCCTTTTTTCAGTTTCCCGCGCTGTACAGTACCTGTCTCTTTCTTCTTGTGGGAATGGGCTGCTTTCCACATAAATACCGTGCCTTGTGCGACAAAGTTTACCAGGTAGTATGTGCATCATATTGCCTGTATGTTTCGGCTGTGGTGATGGCGAGTTGCGAACAAAGAAATCAGCCTTTCCCTACTCCGCTGTACACAGGGCACCTGCAACGGCCTCCCTCCTCCAGAATAGTGCTGGGCAAGGTTTCTTCAATGACACGCGTCACAGAGATGGCCTCAAGAACCACTGGATTACACGGCTTTTGGAAAATACTCCGTCATCTTGTGAAAGATATCACGAGCACTACCGTAGAACATTTGACAGCTAACAGCCGCCAGGTACTCACACGTGGATGAAAGGCAACGCCTATGCTTCACTGTCATCATACCACAGATCAAATCTACGAATAGCAGCTGCATAGATAGCCTGCATCGCCCGTTTTTGGTAGTTTGAAGCGGGTTTTTCTCGCAAACCACGTTGCAGTGAATTGCAGGTAACCCGGCCCCCTTCAATCTTTGAACCGTACAGCAACCAATCTCCCACACAAACTCTCACCGCCCCCAAAAGACATAATAATAATCACACTGCCATCATCAACGCGTTGTACGACTTTAGGATGGTGGGAGTGTGCATTATGTGTCCGACATCGCTGGTAGTCAGACCTTACCAGTCTGCCTCTCGTGTAGACCAGCTCTCCCCCACTGCATTACGAAATCGAAATGGCCGAATTCAAGGAAAAGCAAATCCCAGTACGTATGAACCGTGAGACAGATCATGCTGTGGCATGTCCAGATCAGTGACGACTTCGGTCACTTTTGATACCCACCATACCATCACTCCTACAAGCCGCCGGGCTGCAGTTGCTGCACGCTGCGAGCTGCTGTTTGCGCAACTATGGATTCATGTGCGTCACTTTATGTTTATGTACACTCCCCATGAGGGATTGTGTAGTTGATGGTTTTTTTTTTTTTTTTGCAAGCGGAAGGCAACCCGAAGGGAATGCTGCCCCTCGCCATGTAACTAAGGCCCGATGACGGCCTGCCCACTTCGAGAAAACGCCAATAGGAACAGAAGAACCGCCAGCAATTCCAAAATTGTTGGCCACGACTCTGATTCAATGGCAAGAGTGCAACGATAGCAAGCGAGCGTCGGGCATGCGAATCCCATCTGGAGAGGAGTGCTGGCAGGACCGGAACCCCTGGCCTGATTCAGCTGCACCTACATTGCGGTCTTGGACTGCACATAGCCAATTCCATGCGCACACGAGAAGTCTTCCGCATATCCCGCCGCGAGGTTGTCTATGAGCTCCGTTCATCTGCCCCAAGGTTACCAAAATCTCCCTACCGGACCAGGCTGGGCATATCGTGCACTGCCGTCGCAACGAGGAGAAAAGGTTTCTCTCTGCTCGACGAAAGTCATACAATCGTGGTTCATGCAGGAAGTTTGCCCGCTGGTCTGACAGGGTACAATCAAATTGAGATTGGGAGGGCCCAAAAGACACCACTACGCCCAGTTTATGTGATTTGGGCAGCACAATCAATACCATCACCGCAGGGCATAAATCGTAGTCATTGGCGGCAATGTCGCACATCTTTGCGGGTGTCTGATGTTTGCTTCTCACGATACTGTTGCGAGGTGGTAATACGGCCGATTTGTGCCATGTGAATACTCCAGCACGCCCCTTATTTGCATGTTCGGGCTGATGTGATTCTCTGACGCCCCTGGGCGAGGCGAAGCCTCTTCCACTAAACTATGGAGATGGCCAGCGTGCTCTAGACCGGGGGCTCATTGCTTTGAGGACATATATTTCCCCAAGCGTTTGGAACTGAACAGTTGCTACTCTAATGTGTTTAGCTTACAGCGCTCCCAATTTGTGTAAGATCAGCAGTCAGTTCCGGATGCGTTTCCACGCGGCACACACGCTGAGCGAAGTGGTTCATGCACCCGAGACTGGGTATATGTTGTATATACTTATGCATATGCACCATACCATTTCTTAATGTATCTGAAGCACCAAAATCAATGAGGAAGAAAAAGCAACAGGCGACTGATGGCGTAGGAAAACCGTACCCGGGGTCTGTCAGCCTTTCGAATGGCCTGATACACCCTCATAAGCTCGTGTGACCCCTCACGATAATGACTTCAGCGACTAGCATGTTGTACGAAGGCAATCAACTCCTTGTTTAGTCCGTTTGTGATTGTATGGCCCGTAGTTCCATCGACCACCCCTCCTACTCGTTGTTCAGTAGCAAGGTTTGTCCGAAGTCGCGGGGTGACCAACGGCTTCCTCCTCCAACGGAACGCCACGTTGATCTTTTTCGTAAATCCTTCGTAGCATTAATTAGAAAGAACATATGCTGCACATAGCCCATCTGATTTTGCAAGTGCTCACGCGCCAAGCAACAACGGCGCAAGAGGCACTATCAGCACCGTCAGGTAGACACTGGGCCAGCTGCAAACTGGTGATTTCGTGAGGGTACAATTGTCTCCGCTATACCATAAACATACCATTTTACAAGGTGAGATCTAAATTCTAACCGTGGGAGATATACGCGGGCTGCCATGTCAAAATACGAAAAGATTGCATGATGCATGCTTCAATCGTACTTAACCAGTCCGATATGCTGGGGACACTAGAGACCAAAACATGAACGAAATAAATAAATAAGTAAATAAATAAAGTCATACTAATTCCGGAGGCCCTTTAAGGCTCAATTTCAAGCCAAGAATAGCCTGTGTTTTAAAGAGCGAACTTGCAGCTCTCCGTTCACCCCTGTTCGCCACATGCCTTCCCGTCAAAGGCAGCCAATAGCATCAGTGAGGCTACTTTTTCCGGCCACAAAATAACGTCCCTCTGAATGCAAAGCGCCGCCAGGAGAACTATGGGGAGACGGAATCTCCGTAGCTGGCGTGGGAAGGACGGTTCTCTGGCACTATGTAATGAGTCGATGTTGGCGCCGGCTACCTGCATGAGTAGAAGGCAGTTCGGAAATGAGCGAGGCAGATAGATTCACGCCACAGTAGAAAACAAAAAAAAATGAAACAAGAGAAAGAAATACGGTCAGTAATTTCGGTTGTCATTTTTTGGCTAGGATTGCACCCTGAATGTGATTGCAAGTGCCTTGAATGAGTGAATGGATGAATGGATGAATGGGTTGTGAATAAGGCCAAAAATCAAGGAGGCAAAATACCCACCGTCTCGAATCTGTTGCACAAGCTAAACAACAAATGCTTGCTGCCCGCCTCCCCAGTATTTTTTTTTTAAAAAAAAAAATCTTCTTCTTTTTCTTCAATGATCTTATTTTAAACCCAAGAAAACTGCCGGTGGCGGGCTGCTGGCCCCGTTTGACCCAATTACTAGGAGCAGTTGCCGTCCCGTTGGAAGTGATCATACGCCCCCTACCAAACTGAGCGTGACGAGCCGTATGTTATTTTCGTAAAGCAAAAGGCCCGCGATTTCGCGCGCAGAAAGTTGGGTTCGGGGCAGGCGACCCTCGCTGGCTCTGATTCACTGACGATGATCTGGCGGGCGCACGCCCCCCTCCAGCGCCAGCGGTTTCGTTCTTTTGGTCGTGCCCAATGGCAGCATGACAAGATGGGTCCCTATTTACGATTGACATTGTATGTTTGAGAGTGGGTATGAGTATGCCGCTTGATTGTGACGAAGATTCCGAGGCGGGTGAGTGAGCAGCCTCGGTTTCCCCCCTCTCCCTCTTACATATAAAATAGGTCCATCTCCCATCACATCCACACCCTTACACTGTTACAAAACATTGGTTAGCTTCAAGAAGACATCTTTTGCAACGTGGAAACATATTCAAGAAGGATTTCCTTGCATCTCACCCATCTTGCTTTACTTCGTAAAGCATCTCACTTGACTGTAAGTGTACCGTGCCTCGATCGTTTCCCCACACTGGCTCCGTTTGCACCGTCAAACGGAAGACTTTATGCTACGTCGGACCTTTTTATTCCCCCTTTCCTCTTCCTCGCTTCTGTGCTGCGGTTTTTTTCTCTTCAACTGTCCCGTTGTGGCTGGATGTAATCAATGCCATCTGCCGATCTGCCGATCTGCACGATGGTTGATGTTCGTCGCATCGCCGTTGCATCTCCACAGACACTAATACGATCGCCTCATTCTAGTCCGATCCGATCGCCCCGAACTTGACACAAGAATAATCTATATTCGCAGGGTAAGTGTCATATTGGTACTCTGTCTCGCCTCCCCGTCGATTCGTCTGGCGGATCGCTATCTACCTGGCGGCTGAATTTGTCTGCTGCTGTACTCTTCCCAAACCGGCCCTTCACTTTCATAGTTTTGGATCTCAGCCGAAATTGAACCTCAATATGTTCACTTGGCTGACTTATTCAAATAGTCACCGACTCTTCATTTGAAGTTACGATACTCTGTTGGTGCTTGCCGACATCCGCTTCACAAGTACGGCTGTTTTTGCAGTCAACCCGCATATCAGCAAACGCCAGAAGCTATCCATACCCAAGAAATTGGTTCTGCGAGCTCTGTCCGCAGACATTGAATCGCATGCATTCCCAGCACGTCAAGGTATGTCCAAACAAATGAATGCAGTGGCTCTCTTCGGTATCGGTCTGGCGGCGACGGCGATAGCGACAGCGACGAATTGCCTTGGCTTCAATCGTCTCAGCGTCACACTAGCGCCTACAAAACAGCCGGCTTTCTTTGCCAAATAAATGGCCAGCAAGAGACATTTCTGTAAGTAAAGTGCGAATTCCTTCATTTGTCAATCGAACCCTACAAATCATGATGAATTGCAAGCCCTCCAAAATCTGCTCTACCTCCCCACACAATCTACCCAGTCGTCTGAACTACACCTATCCACCACCCAGAGAGGTAATGCCAGCAATTTCAATGTTGTCCAATGGCTGCAAATGCCGGCTAGGGGTGGAGTACGGTCTTATGCAGGCAACTTTGGGAGAGCAAAGTCTGAATGATGGTTCTTGGGTAGCGCACGCGGAAGCCTCCGCTAGCAACCGCCACACCCCCCTGTTCCGGTGTGGGAGATAAACTCATCACCAGCATCTTCTGGTGTGGGCATTGCGATCAGAAAAGTACCCCAAGGTACAGTACCTTGGCTCAACCAGGCAGGCGCCGCCACCGCCATGCCATGCAGCTCACCCATGTAATCGCATGGCTAGCGTTGGCACACCCTAAGCAAGGCCAGCCTTTGGCATTTTTTGCTAGGGTCCTCTTCTGCCCCAAAAAACTCACACGACTCACTCACATTCAAGAGTTGATTGCTAATACACATCCGACAGCAGGGACAACTGAACACCGGGCAATGAGCCTTGTCGGCGGAGCGCATCTCATGGAGGGGGCGTGCGATGACGATGAGAGTGGTGACCCAAAGACTCCAGATGGGGCCATCGGGATGCCGCATGTTGCCTGCCCGACCGAGGAACAATAGAGAGCATGACACTTTTGAATACATAGGTACACAGTTCTGACATGGATTTCTTGATCTGCAGCAGGACTACGATTCCTCCACCCCGGCGTGTGGGGAGGTCGACTTCTTCGCGATTTCGTCCCAGGCAGGTGAAATGAGGTCAGTTGTTGCTCTCTCTTTATTGGGACATTCGGACCTTTGTAGTCTCTTTTCACTCCCAGACCCCCCTCCCTCATTGCCCAATCTGTCTTTTATTATACCTTTTACACAAGTAAGAGCTTCCGTCAACCGGTTCTCTTTTACAGCTGCTCCCACCCCTGTCGCACCAGACACAACTATACGGTGGACAGACAGACATTGGACTGTATCCGTCTGTTACTTTATATACTTGCCCTTCACCTCCCTTTATTGTTTTACTATTTACACTTTACATAATGCCATCTTTCCATCGTCCTGCATTTTGCTGCTCTCATCCCTCTCCTGCTGTACACAGCGTGACTCGTCATTCTATCATACACAACTTGCTGGCTGTGTTGTCATCGTGCAAGTGAGTGTGCCAGTGTACCGTTACACAAAGCGCGCTCGTGTCACCTTAAGACCCCTACCTCTCCCGCCCAGACGCCCTCCATCTTTGTCGTCACTTATCGTGAGACTCACCAATATAAATAGGTATAACCAAGAGGGGGCCACACAGCCCATTGTCGACTTAACGCAACAGCAATCACTTCTGTTCCCCAGTCCGCCTATCGCAGCAGGGTCTGGTTTTACATCTGACAGCAGCTTCTATCCGCAAAGCACATCAAACTATCCAGCATTCGACACCCGTCAACGTCTTCCAAGCCAGTGCGTATTCAACCCTTTCTACTTCCTTATCGCCAGGACATCTCCTTTGTCCAAAATCTGGTATCACTATTAAATCACTGGTTCCACTGACATGGATGTTTCTCGCCAGGTCGTCCGTCGCAGCACATCCGCTCTCAACCTTTAGGGGTCCAGTAACTCTCCATCCTCCGCAGCAGATGAGTATGAAGGAGCAGTATAGCTCGGGGACGCCAAAGTTTGGGAGACCGGCAGAAATGCGACACACATCACCTCAGGCTTACCATAACGTCGTGATGCAGCCGTCATCGTGGGGTAACCATGCGCCTCTGCCACTGAGTAGCTCATATCACACGCCGCAGGAATCGGGAGAAGACAGCCACAGCCCCCCATTCTCTTCACGGGCGCCTGAAGACGTTGTGTTGCCCATGGAAAACACAGAGACGCTCGGAACGCTCCAATACCTTGACAACAATGCCGCTACCAATGGGACAACGGTTGAGCCAACAATTTCGGCGACCATCCATAAAAACTTCTTCATGGGTGAGAAATTCTACACATGCTATCGAAGAAACTACATGGCATGCAATTGTTCGTTTTCACTCGCACCATACCTTCCAGGGGTTCAACTGTACTTTACGCCAATCGGCAGCAGCACGCCGATTCAGGTCGGTGGGTTTGCCATGTGCATTTCCGCGATTGTATCCGCCTCACAGCATCAGGAGGTGACGATTCTCCAGCACACGCCAAAGAGGGACAAGGGACCGATCAGCGAGCCTCAGAAACATCATGTTGGCCCAAAGACCAGACCGAATGGTGGTACTCCACCACACCTAGGTGGATACAACGACGGTGTGCAGTCGCACTCGCGACCCATGTACGTGGACTTGTACGGAATGAATGGGTGCCAGTCGCTGCCGACGGAGCACAACTTTGATCGAATCCAGTTCAAAACGGCGACCGCAAACAATGGGGAGCGCAGGGCTGGACAGCAGTGCTACAAGCTGGTAGTCGAGCTGTGGGCGGATCTTGGCCCGCAAGTTGCCGACCGTTGGGTCAAGGTAGCGATCCAGAAGTCGACCGATATTGTTGTCCGAGGAAGGTCCCCCGGTCATTACCAGAAAGAGAGGCGCAGGAGCACTCAGGGCAGCGGAGGTGGCCCATCGCCGCATGGTGGCCACAACCCGCCTGGCGGGAATACCGGCATGGGCGAATACAGCAACGGCGGCATGCTGAGTGGGCAGCCCAACGGCTATGGCGCGCCGAGTCCCTACGAGCCCCGTGGCGGAGGTGGCGGCGGCATGTACGGTGGTGGAGGACTTCGCCCGTCGGAAGTTGGGCGTCGCGACATGGTAGCCTACCCGCTCGAGAACAAGCCTTTCGACCGCTCGAGGATGTTTCCTTCCTCCTACACCAGTCCCAATGTCTATGGCGACTCTGGCTTGTTTCACCAGAACGTGCAGACGGCAGGTGTATCGCCTCACGATGTGTACGGAAAGCCACGCAACACTGAGCCGGACATGGGTGTGCTGCCACGACCCTCCGAGCCCCCACTGCGCATGCAGGGGGGCCAGCTCGACGGACGCTGCACCAATAACCCATACTCGCTGCCCTCTCTGGTGTCGGGAAATTTTGTGTCGAGCTCCTCCTAGGTCGAAACAAATCTCGGTCAAAGTGGAGTTTCCAGAGAAGCCAACGCTGCGGGAGGAAATGACGACTCTTGCTTCCTCGCAGCGGAATTCTACAACTAACACACGATGCACGCCCCTGGGTGGAACTACGAGCAAGAATCTCGACTCCACAGAGCGCTCCTTAGTACTGTTGGTCGGGGACTGTTAGACTAAGAAAGAATTGGGAAGTATTTTTGCTGAATCTTTTTCCCTGTCTTTGGTTTTCTTGGTTTGGTTTGGTTTGGTTTGGTTTGGTTTGGTTTGGTTTGGTTTGGTTTGGTTTGGTACATGGGATTGATAGGCTGCAAAGCCCGGAGCATGGGCAGGATCTAAAACCAATTTCTAAATTGGTAAGGCTTGGTGTTGAAAGGATCTCTGTTTTCGCACACACACACGCACACACAAGCAAATTATTTTGTCAGAGATTTTTGTGTGTCTTTTTTTTTTTTTTAAAAAAAAAAAAAGACTTGCTTGATGACAATGCTGGAGAGGGTTGAAACTAGCTCGGAGAGGATTCTTTAACGATTGCATTAACGGCCGCCATTCATCTATACAGGAGTTTCTGAGTTGAATAAATTACAAATCTACCAAATACATTCTTGTACACAGTTTTTATGACTAACTAGTGCGTTTTGGCCATGTTGGTGGCTTGCATCTTCATACCAACCACGGAGAAATAAAATCTTTGTCTCGCCAAGCCGGTCTGAAGAACAGAAGCACAGACCAGGCAGTCTGGGCAGCCTGGGCAGCCTGGCCTGCCATCCTCATCGCAGGCTCTCGCTGAGCATTTGGACCTTCTTCTATTTTGAAATATTATGCAGAAGAACGGTTGCACAAGATATTGTGCAACCACTGTATCTGGTTCGTACAGCTGCACAGACACACCAAACATGGAAAAACAATGTTTGAAGGCTAGTCTACATGGCATACGACCGTTTTGTTCGAGTTGTTAAAGATCAGCCTCCGCCGCTGTCCTTTACCTCGCTTATTGAACTACGAGAACGGCAAGGATAGCTTCTATTTATAAACCAAAAAAAATATATCCGTCTTTATTTCTTTGAAGAAAGGAACATGTCTATTTTAATTCAACTGCGGGGATCCACTGGCCAGGCTGGCGGCTGCTGTGTGGCTCGGTGTAGACCTTTTGGCACTAAGAGAGATGCGAGAGTGCATATGATTTGGGTCGACGTGCGTTTTGGATCACTGACCGGCTGCATGGAGCCATTAGAGACGCTCTAATAAGAAAGAACCGGGAAAAAAAGAGATTGACGCAGCTTGGCTGTGGGTAGAGTTGGAGGAGAATGCCACTTCATTCGTCTACTGTCAATGGTTTGTGGCTTTCACGGGAACGGGTGGTGGCATTTTGTTTCCTTTGTCTGTGTAACAATGGCAAAGTAGCGGTAAGACCTATATTTTTTTTGCTCGTGCTTTCTCAAGTCAAAGGAAAAGAAGGAATGATCAAGCTCATGATGAAAACAGCTCATGCAAACAATGGTGGGCTAATTTGTCACAAGCCTGCCGTCAAAGCATCAGCCTTGTCCCATTTGACCCTGCGTACTTTTCATTTTTGGTTTTGTTCTCGAACGTAGCCTCGAATAAAGTTGTTTCTGCCACCCCTCCAACTAACCTTTCAACTAGTAAGCCAATCGTCCCAACTAGACTGGCTCGGCTCGCGCGCCGAGCTTGCTAGCTAGTTCTAAAGACACACCTCCCTCCTAGTACCTGGCACTCCGGCGCTACGTATTAGCCTGCCTGCCGTACAACCTGCTGCATCTTGCATAAGTTTCGACAGGCTACTGTGCGGCTACTGTGTAATTTGTGGTTTGGTTCGGTACTCGATCCTGTTGCCTATTCGGATTTGGACCCTGGCCGGAGCGGGAAAAAATATGAAGGATCATACGTCTACAAGGATTGAAAGTAACTACATAAAGAAGGCAAAGGTGCTTAGATGGAGAAAGTTTAGTGTGACGTTTGTGCCGTGTCGCATGAGGGCTTTTTTCTTTCTTCATTCAGGCATTGCACTGACGCCATTTTGAAGTGTAGGCTCGGATTGCTTTAACCCCATTTCTATTACGGTTAAACATCCGAACATCGGTGGGGTTAAAAAAATTAAGATGGCCGTATTAGTGATGACATACATGGCGCTCTGCCTATCGAGTGAGCTAGCATCTGCGGGCGAGAATACCTGCAGCTTCCTGTCCTGGGTGGGTGTATGACCAACAACAACATCTCCGAGGATAGTTGTAATCGGATCAGTGCCTATTCTTTCCAGCTTATGTATCATCGGCTGGTTCCCAAACCGTGACTCCAGCCATACATGTTACGAAACCTGTAGTTAAAAGACGCAAGACAGTGAGGCCATTCGGTATGTTGACAACCATGTTTAAGTGCTAGTGCAGCAAAAACAAAAGTATCAGCCATGCTGTCGTCAAGGAGTAGTGAATTTTGACACTCGCATTTTGAAAACGAACACTCACGCTATACCATTTCCGTTATAGACCCACATACTCCCAACTAGCGCAGGAATTCAGCCAATTAAAATATAGGTTTCCTAGAGCTCGCGAGCCTCAAGATCAGGAATAGAGATGTGCTACCATTATGGCCTCTCCAGCAAGAGCTTACTTAGGCCTTCTTTAGGTCCTCAAGGACACAGATAACCGCTACGCCTAGCACTTTACCATATATAATGCCGGCTGCTGTGTCGCAGGTGACCTATTAGGGCTATAGACTGCCTCTCTTACAGCCAATTTAGCCAGCTTCATTGCTGCCTTTACAATAGCATCAAATTTTGGCAACCTCTATGGCAGCCACTATTAAACTAGAATCAATTATTTCTCAGTGTAAGTATCTTTGCAAATTTAGGTAGAGAAAATACAAGGCTGTTCCTAATACGGTATAGCGTGAGTGTTCGTTTTCAAAATGCGAGGGGCAAATTCACTACTCGTCGTCAAGTTAAAAGTTATGAGCTACACCCTCCTGTTTCTGGGCAAGCGGAACCGGTAATGACAGATAGTGAGAGAGACCGAGAGACAATCCAGTCTCCAGCCCTGCGCCAACCTCCTAAACCCATGCAACGGCGTAGTTTTAGGGGCTCAAATCTTGGTAAGAGGTTACACAACACCAAACTGCCGTCCTGTCCCCCTCTTTTCCCTTCCTTATACTTTCTTTTTATTACGTTTCGCTGTTTGGTTCCAGCCGTCTTGCCTGGTGACCAGAGGGTGCTGCTGTTCGATACCAAAACAAACAAATTGGACACAAGGCGACCTGCATCTTTGCCTGCGCCACTTGGGCAAAACCAAGAACTAATGTATGTTTACATCGTGCCACCTTGCAAATTCTTGTTTTGGGGGTTAAATTCAACATACAATCTCATGTGTTTTATTACAAATCGGAATTTGTTTTAATCTGGGCTAAATCTATGACTCAACATTTGCGTGAAGCTTACATGCGCATGATTCAATTATTCAATAAACACGAAAAGGTGTTTTCAGCTCGTCAAGCCAGCAGGGTGTATGAATTCGCTCCCATTCCCAGATACACCCCCGGGACGCGTCCCTCTGTACCATTGTACAATTGGTTGGTGTCTTGCGCCCGTTTCCATTGGGCCGAAAGGGAAGGTTTGAGTGAGAGGTGGGGAGAGCGGGAGACACAAAGCCGTAGTAGCTGCCATCAGTTGAGCCGGCCAGTGCACGACAACCCCAAACAGGAGCCAATATTTATTTGCATATTGTAACTTATGTACGTTGCTGTGGAGGGCGTGTCCGAAGCATGTCCGAATCCTTTGCCTTCTTCTCCACCATCTAGGATCTAGAAGGGGAAAAGAAGGTGGAATTTAGGGGCTGAACAAGGAGCCAAAATGAGGAATAAACAGGTTGCAGATCCAAACAGGCTCAATAGTGCTTGTCTGCCGCTCAATTCCACGTGCTATCCTGTTACACAACGTTGGGCTTGGCCCTGGCATCAAAAAAATAAGAGGAGAGTGAGGCACAGTGCCTCTCTGGCCCTTCCCCTCCCCCCCAAAAGGCTGAGCCGCCATGCCATTCTATTTTATAGATTTGCAAGAGATTCATATTGGGCACACAGCATAGGAAGAAGCAAGATTTTGTGGTTTCGCAGATACCTGGCTGCATGCTTTGAAACGGGGTTACCATGTACAGAGGAAATGAAGATGCTTCGTGTATTACTCACAATTGTCAGAAAGAGGCGGGAATGGCTTGACACTATTAACGGACACTTTTCCCTAACAGAGGCAATCCTGGTGGAAACCCTTTATTTTAACATCCACACGCCGTTGCAGCGGAGATGAAGGGGGCACCCCACAGCAGCAAGCCGTAATGAAGATGTAGAAAGTTGGAGGATTGCGACAAAAAACGTCAAAAGACTGTCCAGATTCACGACGCCACGTAGCCGGCAGTCAGAATTGGGTATGATTTGGGGTGATTGGAAAAGGCAGAGTGAATTCAGCAAACCGGTACGTGATCAGCAAAGTAAGATAAAGGTCAAAAGTTGTCATATTGCTTGTTGCAGTGACTTGGGCAAGTCATGGACATCTGTCAAGCCACCAGAAAAAGGCCCACAGGTTAAGAGAGAGAGAGAAAGCTACGGCGCACACCCCTCTCTCGCTTTAGCCGGGCGCAACGTTCTGTCTCCTTTCTCGACTCTTCTCTTTCAGACGACGCCTCTTGTCCTTTTTCGGTGGCTTGATGCAGCCCTTCACCGGTGATCGACAAACTGCACCTCATTCGTCCAGAATCCGCACCGTGGCCTTGACCCCGCAGGCCGGAGGGTTGCATTCTCGGTACGGCGGGGATAATTTAAAAAAAAAAATCGAAAAAAACAAAGAGTGACGAAGCTAGTCAAACTGTCAACGTTGTCCTCACTTGTAGACAGAAATGGTGGGACGCGGTCTATCAGTTGGTGACGTGACCGAAGTCATGACGAGGAGGAGAGGGGAATTGAGACTAATAATAGCACATGCTTCCGTTCGCGACGGTCCGTACATTGCTTTTCCTTTCTGCAGACAAGGAAATGAGATATGAGCAAAAGCGACTGAGAGATGAAAAAGTACCCGCGGGGGTGTTGAGGTAGAAAAGGGGGTGTGGGTGTATACCTCAAACCCGGACAGCAATGTCTGATGCGTCTGCCATCATGAGGAATAGCAGGAGGGACAGAAGAGTCATGATTCTATCTTTTGATTCTCAAAAATAAGTCATGTCTACACCAAATTTGCTATCTCTATTATTCTGCTTGCCCGGCAGGCAAAATGGTGCGCCAGACGAATGATTTCAATTAGACAGGCAGCTTGTGCAACACACCATCTTGATGGAGTTAAACCTTTTGGTGACTGCGAAGAAGGGGAAGGCAAAGGGAGAAAGAAGGACGGCGCCTCTTTGCAAGATGATATGCTCATCCGCTGCTCTGATTCCTCGCAGCCTAATTTCTGTGCAACGCGCCCTTCGGTCCCTTTTTTAAGCCTCTGTCTGCTTCATGACCCCTCCACCATTCCCGACAATGTCGCTGCGAGAACCGGATCTCGTGATGCGTTCCACTGAGATTGAGGCTGGAAAGCAAAAATATACGACGGGGGCTACATCGCCCCTCCCTCCCCTTTGTCTCTCCCCTGTAAGTGTGTCGGATACCGGTGCGGTGCGAAGTGGGAAAAAAAAAAAAGAAAACTGCAGCCAAGACAAGTGATGCCACCATTCCGACCCCCCACCCACACAACCTATTGTTCAAAAGGAGATTGCATGGGACGATGGCCTAGACGGTGGCCAAAGTACCTTTTACAAAAGGTACATGAAGTGACTTTGCCGAGGAACTTTATCCGATAAGTAGCACATGGAAGCCGCCCAAGCCAGCCGTTTCATTGGCCACTTTACCCGTTCTTGGCTGCATTCTGCGCAGCCGCGAGCAGCACGACAAGGTTTGCTGGTCCTGATGAATATAGCCTGTAGTCTCAGCATTCAGCCCAAAACGCCTCATTTTTTATTCTTTTCGCCTAGGTAGTGTTACCCTCATGATAACAAGGCTAAACGACATGGGGAGACGGGGGAGAGCAAGATGGAGCAAGACTATTATACCGCACACACACACACACACACACACACATCAGACTCTCCATATAGCATCTGACATGGTCGCCACGGCAGCCATCTCTTCAACATCGTGAACGCGGATCACGTCCGCCCCCCCTTGGATGGCCGCGGCAACCGTCGCCGCCGTGCCCCAGGTCCGCGCCGCGGGATCCTCAATGCCCGTGACCTTGCCCACAAACGACTTGCGGCTGGACCCGACAAGCCACGGCAAGCCAGCAAGCCCAGGCCAGCCGCGGAGCTCATCGAGGCGGCGCAGCAGCTCCAGGTTCTGTCCCGCCGTCTTTGCAAAGCCCAGGCCCGGGTCGAGGATCATGCGCCAGCGCCGGATGCCCGCCGCCTCGGCGGCCGCGACGCGCGCGAGGAGCTCTGCCGCCACCGTCGGCACAACGCCGCCGCCGGGCTGGTAGTCTGTCAGCTGGGTCATGGTGCGCGGCGTGCCTCGCATGTGCATGAGGCAGATGGTGGCGCCGAGCCGCCCGACGGTGGGGAGCATGTCCGCGTCCAGCCGGCCGGCGGACACGTCGTTGATTATGTCCGCGCCGCGCTGGACGGCCTGCTCTGCGACCGAGGCCCTGTATGTGTCGACGCTGACGGCAATGTCTCGGCATTCAGGGATGGAGCGGATGAGCTCGACGGCCGGGAGGACGCGGGAGGCTTCCTCCTCGGCGGTCACTTCGGGGCGGTTGGGCGCCGTGGACTGGCCGCCGACGTCAATGATGGTGGCGCCACCGCGCACCATGTCGAGAATGGGACGGGACAGGTCTGCTGCCGCATGCCTTCCCCCGTCGGAGAATGAATCCGGCGTCAAGTTGAGTATAGCCATGATGCGCGACTTTCGGTTAGTCGTCAAAGGGGTCAATGGCTCCGACGTGGCGGACAGTCGGGTGATGCAAGCCAATGTTGCGTCGACGGGAAGATCATTGAGGTAGTCTTGAACGAGCTTCCACGGTTTAGAGGGGTAAATTGACTTGGATGGGATGAGTCTAGCGGCAGAGGTCAGTCACGCCTGGCCCTGTCGATGGAACAGGTTCAAGAGCAACAATTATGTACTGACTCTGATAATGGCCTGAGGACAAATTCGCGTTCAGGAATTCCAATATGTGGGACTGTTAGTCTCTCATTTGCTATAGTTTCATCCCCGTACAGTATAATGTCAAGATCAATGTTTCGAGGGCCCTTGTCAATGAGCTTGCGGCGCCCTAGGTCTCGCTCAATCGACTGAAGTTGGTCCAGGAGAGCCATTGGCTCGAGATCTGTCTCGATCTAGAAAATTTAATCCATCAGAAATACTCATTGAACGTAATGAAGCCGGTATGGTAGATTTTGCGCGAGCTGCTTTCTGGAGAGGTGGTTTCAGATGTGTCGAGAGGGACAAACGTACCTCACAGACACCATTTAGAAAACGGTCTTGATCTGTCACATACATGGGCTCCGTTTCCCAGAGACTGCTTGTACGTGTAACCTTGATACCTCGCTTATCCATTTCTTTACAGGCGCGCTCAATCTCAGCGACGCGGTCTCCCAAATTACCGCCGAGGGCAATGTACGCCGTGGTGCTGCTCTTGGCGCCTCGACAGCCGCATCCCGCGTATGACCGGCGACTGCCAAGTGCATTGAAAATTGGCTTAGGCGGCCCATTGCGAGAGCAACACGTGTTTGGTAGAAACGGGGGGCCGACCATGGTTTTAGACGCCGCGGCGCATGACGTGAATACGCGAGATGTGACACGTCGGGCAGCTCGGCACGCGTAGGGCAAGGCGGCTCTGGCGAGCCCCGAGGAGGATAGACGCGGATGCATTGTGCGTTCCTATAGAGCTTGTTTGGTAGTATGCTATCAGCACATGATCAATAGGGGAGCTGACGTTGTTGAAGGGGTGTTCTGTGGAGGAGGAAATTTTTGGAGATTTGAGATTGGAGATTCAGCACCTCTCCAAAAATGGGCTGAGACTAGAGAGCTGCTCCAGTATAATGCTTCTCTACGATTACACATCTGGGATTGGGAGTTCGCATTTCGTCAAATTTTGACTCCGTGAGGCATATGAAAGATGAGCTTAAAATAAAAATGAAAAAGTAAACATTCATGAGTGCAATTACCTCGGGCAAGGCAGCCCCCCGTCGTGGTTCATCGGACGCTAGCAGAGGCAAGGCGGTGTTCCGTTAGAGGCGAGTCCTGCGCTAAGCGACTTTGGGGTTTCTGGTTTGAAACCAGTTACCCTAGCTCTGCGAAATTGGATGCTGCACGTCCCGAGTGGCCTTCCGTATCTCGTCGGTTTGAATAACTTGAAAGGGAAAAGGGGGGGGGGTTAGAAACTTGTCAAGAGAGTTTTCTATGTCAGCATTCCCTCATGCATATGCGATGGCATGTGCCATACGAGTAGTTCCATCTCTCCAAGTATTACATCGGACAGGTCAACTATCTTGCTACGGACTTGTCCATTTGGATTTGGAGTAAGAGCTCGGTACAGTCTCTACATGATCATGTTGCCTGTCTGAGCTGCCAGATCAGAGGATAACCGAGTTCATCGCTCATGTTAACGGTCGGCCTGTAAGACCGAGGGTTGAAAGTCCCTTCAGACAAGTTATGATCCTTTCCAAGCACACTTTATGGTGCACCAATAATGTCTTTGACACAATGCCCAGATAGAAGCCGGCGTCCGAGCGGGATACTTGAGTTGTAGACAGCTTTTCGCGGGGAGCGGGTTGTTGTACCCTTTTACCAGCGGCAGTTGGCGATGATTTGTTAGTGGCGTCGGTCCGCAAAACGGCTGGAACACTACTTGCTGGATCGGTATAATTGGAGAATATGGAACTCTACCACGGCGACAATCCTCTGGCTATATTCATATGAATAAGAGTAAATAAAAATTTAAGCTCCCGATGACCTGGTTCGCGGAGACGGCAAATCCGAGCGGATTTGTTCGGCGAGAGAAGATGCGCATGAGATATGGCCGGGGCGCTGAGTTCATTGTACTCGGTTATTACCTACGAACAGCCAGAGAAGGTTGCTTGTGACAGCGACTGGCTAAGGTCCTAGCCGGCGTGGTGGTATTTAATATGGTGAGCCCACTGTACCAGCCAAGGCTGCGTATTGGGGGTAATGCCTCAGCGTTCTTGTAAGTTAGTGGCTCTTATTCGCTGGCAGGGGTACAAGCTGCGCTGGAGTTTTGTCCATGCCGGTAAAGTTTTCCACAGTAATAACTCGTGTCACTTGCGAGGGAATGGCAGAATGAGCACTTGATCAGTGTCTGCAAGAGGACGTAAAGAGTACCAGTCTTCAGTTCCAAGATGTTTATTCTACTGCTACGGCGGCGTTTCTTCGGTTGATCAAAACGTCAATTCAAATACAGAACATCATGTATGCAGGTCAACAAGAAACAGAGTCCGTGGATTAGTCTAACAATGGCCGGGTAGACGAACTTGTGGTGGTGGCGTGTCGGGGTACATGTAGCACAGAATATTTAGCCAAGGTTTCCCCCCTCACCTCGGCATCTACCCCAGATTCCAAGTGGTTTATTGGCCAAATGCCCTTGACTGCCTTTGACAGCATTTTGGAACCTGTACCTGCTGTAAAGGTACCTAAAAAAAAAATGGAATAACCGCCGTAGGTAGCCTTCAGTGCCTCAGTTCTTCAGTGGCCCCACCTTGCCTCCAAAAAGTCGTCAGATGGCCCCAGAAAAGCCCCGGACAGACTGCCCCCAGTTGGCCTGCCGCTCCGAGCTTGTGCCTCGGCTCATTCCCCAAACCTGCAGCGCATCCAGAAATCCATATTAGAACATTCTGCCCGCCTGCTCCGTCCTGACATCTCTTTTTTCCTCCATCCATCTTTTTGTTTCCTTCTCACCACTTTCTACCTCAAAAGGCAATCTGACAGTCCGTAGTCGTTGCTTTTCTTCCATATCTTGGCTTGTTATTTGCACATCATAAATCATTCACAATGGCTTCTCCTCGTACGTTTGCTTCACTGTCCGCCCTTTGCATCTGCATTCGTTACTGGCCAGCCTCGGTCGCCCAGGCGAGCGGTGATTGAGAGAATATGAATCACTAACAACTTTTCATGCCCTGCAGAGCAAATCCGCACTCCCATCACTGATCTTTTCAAGATCCAGCACCCCATCCTGCTTGCGGGCATGAACGTCGCTGCCGGCCCCAAGCTTGCCGCCGCCGTCACCAACGCCGGCGGTCTGGGTGTCATTGGCGGTGTCGGCTACACCCCCGAGATGCTCAAGGAGCAGATTGAGGAGCTCAAGTCGTACCTCAACGACAAGAACGCTCCTTTCGGTGTCGACTTGCTTCTCCCCCAGGTCGGTGGCAGCGCCCGTAAGACCAAGTAAGCTCACCCTTCAAACTGCAAAACTCCGGAAACGCCGCGCCGCGCTAGTCCGTCACATGCCAACCACCACGAACCCCCCAACGCCTTGCCGCAAAGGGTGCTGGCATGTGGTGGCTACTAGGACAAGAATATCAGGCATTTTACAATCATGTAAACGGCAGATTACCAAAAAAAAAAAAAAAAAAGACCAACAGGCAATAACTAACATGCACCTTTTCACAGCCACGACTACACCAAGGGCAAGCTCGACGAACTCGTTGACATCATCATCGAGTCTGGCGCCAAGCTCTTCGTCTCCGCCGTCGGCGTTCCCCCCAAGCACGTTGTCGACCGCATTCACAAGGCCGGTATCCTCTACATGAACATGATTGGCCACGTCAAGCACGTCAAGAAGTGCCTCGAGATCGGTGTCGACATCATCTGCGCCCAGGGCGGTGAGGGTGGTGGCCACACTGGTGATACCCCCACCACTGTCCTCATCCCCGCCGTTGTCGATGCCGTCAAGAACTCCAAGTCTCCCCTCACCGGAGGCCCCGTCCAGGTCATTGCCGCCGGTGGTATTCACAACGGTCAGCTCCTCGCTGCTTCCCTCATGATGGGTGCCAGCGGTGTCTGGGTCGGCACTCGCTTCATCCTCACCGATGAGGCTGGCGCCCCCAAGATTCACAAGGAGGCCGTCAAGAACGCTGGCCACGACGACAACATCCGCACAATCATCTTTACTGGCCGTCCCATGCGCGTCCACAACAACCCCTACATCAACAACTGGGAGACTGAGCGCCAGCAGGAGATGAAGGAGCTCGCTGCCAAGGGTACCATCCCCTACGAGGCCGACCTCGACAAGTTCATGGACGTCATTGACTCTGGCGACAAGGCCAAGATGGGTGCCGCCGCCAAGAAGATTGGCATTGATGCTCTTGCCATCGACGAGGACGATGACCCTATTGACGCCTTCCGCCCTCTCCTCATGGGCAAGTGCGCCGCTGTTGTTAACGAGCAAAAGTCCGCCAAGGCTGTTGTTGACGAGTTTGTCAACGACGCCGTTGCCTGGATGCAGCGCGGCAACAAGATGATTGCTAAGCTGTAAATGGCTTGCATGTCTACGCAATTGATGACCCCAGTAAAACTATATTGATGCCCATGTTGGGCCGTGATAGCTTCGGCTATTTGACCTATTTTCTTTGTCATATATCCTGTAGATTAGAAAGCATCTGAATAACGAGTCAAAAATTGAAAAAAGGATTTTAAAACTCTTCCAAATAGTTATTCTTCCTGTTTGGTTTTCTTTGTTTGATTTGGGAGTCTGCAGTGTTATTGGTTTATCTACTACTGCCTGGCTAAATTACAATGCCTATCCGGCCTTGCTGACATGTGATGCCGGCAGGTCGCTCCGGAAATGTACGTTTCCCCACAATCCCCCAGTTCACCCAAAAAAGAGGGTTAGGTGTCAGGAGTAACCAAGACAGGAAATACCACAGAGCGAGAGGTGACGGTAGAAATCTCCGAGCCCAGTGAATGTTTTTTTTTGTTTCAAAAAAAAAAAAAACCACATCTCCCCCCCACCACATATCGTATACCACATGCCATGGACACGGGCTATGCCATGAGGTCCAGATATGCCGTAATATGAATGGACCATGTATGCATTCAGATACAAAAGGACAGTTTTTTATGTTTTTGTTTTGTTTTGTTTTGTTTTTTAACCCAGGGGCATAAATCTAAAAACATAGTACAATAACGCAAATAAACCCGATCCATATATTGTATAATAGTCCTGTTTTTTTAAACGTTTCTATTAAAATCGGATGCAACTTATTGCGCTTTTTGTATCCCCCTTTCTTTTTTCCATTTCATACCCTATAATCTTATAACAGGAACGAAGAAACAAACAGAAACAAAAAAGCATATTGCCAAGAAAAGAAATCATGAAAAATGAAAATGCAGCAGCTTCTTGCAGATTAAAACTCCCTCAACCCCCCAACCACCTCTTGGTAATCATTCCGTCAACTGCAAGTTCCCAGCTCACTTCATGTCATATAAAAATAGCCACGCCCAATTTTATCATAGACTGCTCTTTCTTATTGTTTTCCCTTATTTCTCTAGTTGCCAAGGTAAGAGCGGATAGCCCCCTGCAGCCTGGTGGCACCCTCGCCAACCAGGTTGGTCAGATTCTCCAGGTCATCACTGGCCGTGATGCCAAATTTGCGCACAAAATCTTTGGCCGCGGACTCCAGGTCGCCGTATTCTTCCTCGGGCTCGTCCTCGGGGCGGCCAAAGTAGGCATTGGACGAGATGGCCGTCGCACCCTCAAAACCTTGGAGACGGGTCTTGGCCTCGGCTTGCGAGTTGGGATCGTACGCACCCTTGCCAAAGTATTCATCCGACGAGATGGCCTTTTGAGAACCGAATTTGGTGCGTGCGTAGTCATCAGAGTCGTCTATAAAAACAGCGTTTGTTAGCCAAGAGTTGTTCAAGAACTGTACCATATTTGCATCCTTCATTCACTCACCAACAGGGGCTTTGACGGGTCCAACGGAACCGAATCCACCACCGTTCTTCTTTGCCTCTGCAGCAGCGGCAGCAGCTTTGCCGCCTCCAATCTGGCCGAATCCAAGTCTGGCGACACCCATTCCCAGCCTCTCGACCTCGGCATTGGACTTTTGTCTGGTATGTGATGAGCCGCCACGGGCAGGGCTGACCGGTGTGGGGGAGATGATGGTAGCAGAAGAACCGGAGGTGGCAGCTTGCACGTCCTCTGCGTCAGGATCGTAGCCCAGCTTGGCGATGCGATCAGCCTCTTCCTTGGCCTTCTTCTCCGCCTCGTCAAAGTCAATGACATCAGCAGTAACCTTCTTGGCACCAAGCTTGGTTGTCTTTTTTGCGCCCAGTACGTTGGTCTTGCGGGCGGCGCCTGTAGTTGTCGACTTTCGGAGAGCGGCGGACGAGGTGCGGGTGGTAGTGGTGGTAGCAGGCTTGGCGTCGCCAGCAGCGTCAGGCTTGGCCAGAGGCGAGGCCGATCTCGACGTGTCCTTGCCCGCGTTTATAAAGGGAGACGGGGTGCGGCCAACGACAGGCGGCGTGGCCGTGCGCGAGAGAGGAGGTGTAGGGCGCTTGATGGCGGGCTTGTCCCACGACGAAAAGAAGTCGTCATCTGGCTCTCCAGCAGGCGTCGCGGAGCCGTCATCCGCGGCGTCAGCGATGACAACTTCGTCGGGGTACGACTGCGCGTCCTTGGCAGCACGTCGCTTCAGCTCGTCCTTGTATTTCGTGGCGGCATTGGATTGGTATTTGGTCTTAGGGTCCTTGCTGTTCAGAGCGGCAGTACCGCCATTTGCGCGAAAATACTTGGCCGCAGACTCATTGCCGCCAACCTTCATCATCCGCAGTTGATCCCATTGCCATTGGTCGAGGTTTGTGGAGCGAACAAAGGAGATGTGAACACCGAGGTTTCGGTGGTTCGAGGAGCAGTCGAGGCAGAGGTAGATGCCAAAGGGGACAGAGGTCCAGGTGGGGTTGTTTTGGCCACAGTCGAAGCAGGTCTACATGCAGGGCAAGCCCTTGATTAGTTGCGAGTCTAGGAGGCACAGCTTCTATATCACGTCTCTACAAACCTTGTTAGGCAACTTGGACTTGAGCTTCTCAAAGATCTTGAGCGACTGTTGTTTCGTCGCGAGGCCGCTCATCTTGGCGGTGTAAGCGGGGGATGTGAGTCGGGGACCGGGGCGGCCAATTCTAGGGATGTCGAGTTGCTATAGGTAGCTTTGTGGAAGGCGATATGATTAGGCAGTGATCAAAATAACCTGTTGGTCGCCGTGAGATATGGCCAACGTGCAATAAGGAGACTGACTGCAGGTGGAGGATCGAGCAGGGAGTGGGCTATTTTGGTAAAGTGGCATGAAGGGTCATCACCCATCGTCATTGGAGGAACCTTGGAGGACGGCCCCCACTCTTCCTAGTTCTGCCGAGGGCGGTAAGTGCAGGCCATAGGAATGGTTGGTGCATTCCCAATTGGCCTTAACCTTCAAGAGCGTGGGCAACTTGTACAGGATCGTTGTTCAATTATTAATCCTCCGCAGCTGGAACAGATTAGCTGTGAGGATATGGGCTCGCAAAAGCCGGCATCATGAAACCTGTCACTTCCCTTGTGGCCCTGCGCCCAGCGACAAGCTTCTTCGGCGCAACAACCCGCCTGAGCCACTCGATACCCATTGCACGATCGTTTGCGACGCAGAATACCCAAGGACCAACACCTCTAGGACCAAAACGACGGAGCGTGACGCCGTTCAATGATGATGGATATGTACCCTGGAGCGAGCTTTCAGCCCCGGAAAAAGCAGCTCGCGCAACGCAGCAAAGCTTCAACTTTGGATTAGTCCTTGTTGGTCTCGTGCTCACTGTCAGTACTTTGAGTTGAATAAAAAAATTAAGCACAAGCTTCAGCTATGTATGGTATTGTAGTCTGACCAAGCTTTAATAGGGTGGAGTCACATACTTCCTCTGGACGGATGTCTTTTCTCCAAACAGTAAGACGGTGCAGTTCAACCGAGCCGTTGACAAGATCAAGAAGGACCAACGCTGCCTCGAACTTTTCGGTGAAGCAAAGAAAATTCGTGCTCATGGTGAAGAGACCAACAACAAGTGGCAGCGAGCGCGACCCCTGGCGTATGTGTTTGGCACGCCTTCATGCGGTGGAAGATTGGTGCTGATATAATACTAGTTCATCCGAGCATATTGACAAGCAGGGATTTCATCACCTGCTTCTTCACTTTCATGTAAGCGCTATATCCATGCTTTTGAACACAAGCCTCATACTAACCGGCTCACTCCCGGCAGGTCGAAGGCCCCCTCAACCATGGTGTGGCCCAGGTTCATATGATCCAGTCCCCGGGGCATTCCGACTATGAGTATAAATACCTCTTTGTCGATGTCAAGGGCCACGACCGTGTCTACTTGGAGAATTCCGAAGCGAACAAGACCGGCGCCGGTAAGAAAGCGTTTAGCATGTTCGGAGTCAAATGGAGCTGAGCCTCGATTTATTCTCCATCTCTCGGCACAGGGCATATACCCATGGCCCTATTCACTGTACAACTTGTATACTATCTTGAACATTATGAGCAAAATGCATTTGTTTAAAGAGACGGCATGGAGGGTCAATAGGTTGCATTTACGAAGGACACTTGTGGAGCATAGCGGCCAAGAAGGCCTTGTTGACAATTGCATCAAATCGCAACGCCCTCGTTTTCTATATCTCTCTTTTTCTTGCGATTTTCAAGGATTAAAATGGTGCTTTCAACTTTGCTTGCATGGAGATACGACAAGAGATTCGTGAATCCAAGTAACCATTTATTGAGAACTCAAGGAAAGGTAACTAATCCTGGCTGGTTGCCAAGCACGAGTAGCATTTCTCTAGTTGAGCAAAGGCAGTGAGAATTTGCTGCATCATAAATTACATGTTAATGAATTATCCTTCTGTGATGCTTCCTCTTCTGGTCCGGTCAAATACTTCAGCACATTGATCTCTCTGTGAGCAAAAGTGGTAGTCGACAGGCGGCGTGGCCGTGCACTAGATAGAAGCCTGCTTAAATCCTTTACGCAGGCTCGCCAAAGTCCAAAAGTTAAGACCAAGGGAGGGAACAGACTGAGATAAACAATTCCTATTCCTACCAAACGAACCGAGCAATCCGACAATGATTAATTGGCAAAGGGGCTCAACCGTTCCCGGATAAAAGGCCGCGTAACCACGACTGCAGTAGCGCCACGGGGAAACCCGAAGTGCCACGCTCAGCCCAATGAGCGTTGACATCAGAATCAACAAAGCAATTGGGTACGGCAGATGTCTACGAAAGAACTGACGTATGCTCTGGGTCTTGGTATCCATCGTATTATGCCCAAAATAGGTGCAGGAGACGCCAAATCTGAGATCCTGTGTGGTGTGGGATTGGTTTAGACTTGCTTGTACGGCTGCCTACCTTGCCTCGCAGCCTGCTCGTGGAGATGCCGCGACCTGCCCTCCCAATCAGGGCTGAATTGCGTTTCGATGAATGGAGGCGCAGTGTGTAGCGGAGGGAGCTCAGGTATAAACACTGCAGTTTCTGCCTTGCAGGAGAGGAGTCAAGGCCAGGCTATTTTTAAAATGATGTTTGCGTAATGACGATTTCTTGAATCGAGTGAAAAGTAAACTGTCTGGCTCTTTATATTCTCTTCATCTTGCAGCCGCTGGATTCCATTCACACCATATGTGCCTCTGCTTCCGTCGACGGCCGTCTTTCCAATATCGACAGTTCAATTCGGTCGATTCTTTTGATAACAGAACCCCTCAAATTCATCTTGCTAGAATACCATACAACACAATGGGCGTCTCATCATCCTCTGGCCCGCCGTCGCCACTACCCCGAAACGTCGGCCCGGCGACGACGACACCGATGCTGCAACATTCATCATTCTCTGCACAACACGAGCGCCTCATCTTGGAGCTCTTGCCATTCAAGGACAGAGCCAAGTTCCATGAGTGGCTAAGTGGTGGCCTTGTTCGAGGATCATGGGCTGAGTTTCATCGAGACTTTCTCATGCACGTGCCTGCGCCTGGCGCCCTTCCAGACCCGGACAAGACCAAGACGGCACAGGCTGTCAAGGACGCCATCAACTCACGTTCAACAAAGTTTCTCGTTTACCACCCAGACAAGAGCGCGTGGTCGCCTGAAGACCACTATATCCGATTCATTGCCATTGTCATCCAGGACAACCTCTTGACAAATTTGTGGACTGAATCGGACTGGAAGAAGAGAAATGTAGAAATTTGCAAGGCGGTGTACGAGGTTTTATTCTTCCTTAAGGCTTCTTACCTTGTCAAAGAGCAGAACCCACCAAGCTATGAGCTGTAAGAGACGAAAGATTGGCAATACGTGACGAATCGGAGGCTAGCGCGGGTGTGACAGGAGTTTAGGTCCTTTCTGATGAAGCATTTAATCGCTCGAAAAATCTTTCATGTGCTTTTTTTTCCCTAATGTGGCTTGCCAATCCTCTCCAGCGGAGAGAATGATTGTCCCTCGTGATTTGAGCGTCACTGCAACACTTGTAGATGGGCGCATAGAAAAGAATTCGGTCAAGGCAAGCCAGGTGTGTATCAGTCACAGTAAAGCTTGTCTATTTATGATGCTAGGTATTATGATGCTCGCTCTGCAAGAGCGGTGGTATATAATTGATGTTTTCAGGTTGGAAAAGTCAGATCGTTCGAAGTCGTCTTTTCTGGTTGCCTTACATTCTGTGGATCCTCTCATCGTTTGTGTACTTCTCGAGACCGGAGTCAAGGCTAGCCCACCAGTCAAAGAGGAAAGTATTGCAGATGAGCTTGAACCACGGTGTGAACTTGAGGCTGGGGTCCTCAAAGAGTTGCTTGAGACGGTCAGGGCTGCAGTATTGAGTGTCCCTGACCTCGTTCGGGCTGGGGGCAAGGTCGACGTTGGCTTTGATGAACAGAATGTAGTCGACTAGTGTGTCATCGTTAGCCATCTTACAGCAGCACCAGGGCCAATTGGGATACATACTCTCGTGCTCACCCCATTTTCCGTCGCTGGGGGCCTTGTAGTGAATGCGAGTCAGAAAGTGAAAGTTCTCAATGGGAACCTGCTCCTTCTTGATACCGAGCTCGTGGTCGAGCTTGCGCTGCGCTGCGCGTTTGACGCCCATGACGGAGTCTGGCAGGTTGGAGCCAGTCTCGCCGGGGATGCCCAGAGGGTGGGAGCAGCAGGTGTTTGTCCACATGTCGGGGAAGGTTATCTTCTCAGTGGCACGCTGTTGGAGGAGCAGCTCATTCTTGTCGTTGAAAAGGAAGACGGAAAAGGCGCGGTGAAGGAGGCCCTTGTCGATATTGGTCATGAGATGGCCTAGAGACAACTAGAGTCAGCAATTGAACGGCGATTTTGATGTAGATCTGGGCGTGCAAGCTGGAAGTAGATTGCGACAGCGATTGCATAGCAAAAGGGCAGCACATACAAAGCTTCTTGCTGGCCTGGCCGATGGGCATATCATTCTCGTCAAGAACGATGCAGACCTCGTCCATCAGACGAATCTGCTCCTCATCGTGGCCGGACAGCGCCTCGGAGGTTGTATCGATGTCTGGAAACAAACGGAGGATGGCATCGGCGGTGATGGGCTGGGCTGCCGTAGTAGTGGTTGTCGTTGTGGACATGATTGTGTCGGTGTGTCGGCGCGGGGAAGCAAAGGGCAAGAAACGAAGCGTCGGGTTTGGACAATAAACTCGGAGCTATAGCGTTCCAAGTACAGTCTAATTCAAAGAAAAAGGGGAGACAGGCAGAGTTGCGTGGAGACAGGCACCGATGCAGATGGTACGTGAAAAGGCAGGGTTGCGAAGAAAAGCTTGTCGTAGTGAAGCCGCAGTTTAATGAAAAATGTCTGCCCCTCAATGGTTTCCCCATACACTGCTAATAATAAGCTGCTTGCTATGACTAAACTTTAATGATAACTCGCCCCGGCTAATTAGATTATGGTCCAAGTTGTCTCAGAAACATTGCCCTTTGCTGCTCTACGTAACCTAGTATTATTATTGTCAGGTGAAAGACAGCCAGCGAATCTGTAGTTGGTCGGTTAAGATCTGCTCGAATTCGCGTTCGTACAGCCTGCAGCCACGACGCGATACCGAAAATGTGGGTGGGACGTCATTCTATTGGCTCCCCACCTCAAAATTCTCGAATTCGGTCATTACTTGCCGAGATTCCTCATGCAAAAGAACAGGAGCCGCACACAAAACCGAGAAAACAGAAATTCTAAAGAAAAAAAATTGTTAGAGACTGGATGGAGTACATCTCAACATGATGGAGCACACAATTACTCGTGGGACGATAAATGAGCCACTTTTAAAACCCCTCTGTTCACCCAAATCTTGAAAATGGTGGGGTCAACAAAACCCGGTTCTTTCTCTCATCGCCGAAAAATCGCCGCCGGACAGACGTGATGGGTGTGAAATTAGTTCACTGGGCGAATGGAAACGGAACCTCGAGAGTGAGCTCGCAAGCAAGCGTCACGTATGATTATGTTTCCATTTTCACTTCATTGTGCTTGTGCTATCTTCACTAATAGGTGCTGCTGTCAGCCGCCTCGACGTCTTCGAGTCTCTCGGGTTCGTCGTAGCTATGATATTCCTCCTCTGCGTCTTGTTCCTCGTCTTCACTGTGTCCAACATCTTGTCCCAGAATAACGTCCTCGCTGCCCTGCCATTGCGGCGGCGGCGCTGGGAGTGATGCCTCATCTTCGTCGGCCCAACCGTAGTCCTCATCCTCGCTATCTGGTACTTCGAGTTCAGTCTGGCTGATTTTGCGTTTTTGCTGCGCTGCTGCCGCCATCTCCATCGGATGACTCGCTTCGTATTCGACATCTCGCACACCCGTCTTCACAAGACGCCAGCACGTTAGATTAGCATTTGCAAAAGATCTCGTGGCGTAGCGTCGCTCAACCCACCGGCTCAACTGTAAACGCAGCGGCACTGTCAACTACATCCAGCATCATGCGGCCGTCAACCTTTTGTGCGCCGGCCAGAAACACACTGTACGGCTTCCTATCTTCCCAGGACCAGTTTCTGAATAATGCTATTCGCGTAGCTATGCCGTGTTCCCAGACTGTTGCGTTGACAGCCGGGACCAAGGCGGCACCATGCTCAGACTGCATCTTGGTCGCACATTGCGATATGATGACTACCGCGCAATTTCGAGTGGCAGCCAGTTTATTTAATAGAGATATTATTGTTTGTAGGGCCTGCATGCGCTTCGCTGTCGGATCTGGTCCTAGGTTCTTGGTTAGTCCGGCCAGCATTCTCCGTTTTCTGATGGGTGTACCTGTATGTTGTTTGGCGTTGGATTTCACACGATGCGATCGTGGCAGCGCCGCATTCACCAAAGAAGAAACGCTGTTGATGACGACTAGTACTGCTCCTGATGGAATAGCGGTGCTCGACGGCCTCGAAAATAGGGCTAAGAAGTGTGGGAGTGTATAGCAAGAGTAGTGGACAAATGCGTCTCCGCCAGAATTCGGCTCCATAGCTACATCCTCAGTAGCATCTTCCTTGCTGTTCAATCGAATATTGTCCAAAGCGGATGAGAATCTTGAAATTGGCGTCTTTTGGAAGCAATCTGCAGATCATGTTTAGCATAAAAGTTAAGTTACCCAAACACTGGCGAAACAAATATACGGACCTACCCAGACCACCCCACTACCGCGGTTCATGGCATTTGCTGCCAGCTGAGTTCTTTGAATGAACTTAGTATTATAAACTGTCAAGTATTCCGCTGTAAGCTTTCTCTTCGTACCCCAGGGCTGTTCTTCCGCTGCCGGGCGGACCCCATATCTCCGTGACCTGTCCTTTTCTGACGCCACCGGGCTGCAGCTTTCCACTGCCATATATCTGGGGTTTCATTGTAGTAGGCTCTAATAGCCTATCCAGAGCCTTAATACCCGTCGATATACAGTTTGAAGCGTCATTTTGCAAACCCTCTAGTGCTTGAGATGCTGTTACTGTTGGGAGACGATCTGGTGTTTTCATTAGCGACACATTTTTATATGATTTCAAGCCCATGATTCGCACGTGTATTTGATATATCAAAACTGGCTATATCCTTGCCGTGTATTGATTGGTAGTCCATTACTTTGAGGCATAGTCCCGAAGTATTAAGCGGTCTGCTCGAAGCAGCGTGAGAGCCAGAAGTGCACCATCACGAACTTGTCACGTCGGTCACGTGACCGTTACTCATCAAACTATCCGAATGCATTCAAGTATACTTTGAAGAATAATAGCAATTTTCGTTCAGGTCGGTGACTAACTTTACTCGCTTCTAACCAATATCCCATCCACATGCTGGCTCCTTCTTGTGGGCTACATTGAGCTGGCCGTGAGCAAAATATGTCTGCCAGGTACATTGTGGAGACGCCAGAAATCACAACACCAATTTGGCAGTAACGGGTCGGGAAGATTCTCGGGTTCCATGGGCGTAAAAACCTGTTGGAATGCTCTTTTGTCAGAGTTTGACTTCCCCGCAGACCCGTTCCATTCTAGTGTAGATCTCAACCTGCAAAATGCTCATTCTTCGTCCAAAAAGACGAGTTGAACTCTAATCTAGCGAATTATGTGTGGGGGAGGCGAGACTAGCGAAGGCCAGACTGAGGCAAGTCGTAATAGGCAAAAGATCATGGGGCAAAGAAAACTAAAAACTTAAACAAAATAAGCCGGTTCGCGCAGAAGTTCAAGTCGTATGTAGCATGCCGCTGGTGCATGATCATCGTGAGGGACAAGCGGTATCTGTGCTCGGCGTTTGCAAAAAAAAAAAAAGTATATATTAAATGAACAAGTCAGTCTTGTTTAGATTACGCGTGACAGCTTTGACTGCGATATCGGTCCAGAGGAGAATGCATCACGAGGTACGTATGTATATTACTACAGAGCGCAATGATTGCTAATGATCATTCAGCTTAAGACGTCTCAGTTTAATCATCTGGGGATAACAAATGGTGGCTTGCTTAGAGACTTTTTTGCCAATCATCCGCAAACAGAAATGGCGTTATCTCAAAGGCACTTTGCATCCCTCTGGAGAAACAATGTCCGTCAATCCTGTTTTATTATTACCCCGCGTTTGTCATTCGTCGTTCCTTTCCCTTCCTTATCGTGGTCCTATCCGTAATTTCCGCGCCAATAAGCAGTGCGGGGTGGTCGTGCGCCAATCTCTCTCTCTTACTCTTCTTGCGTTTCTCCTTCAAGCTGCGGGGTTTGACATATTGGCTAGCACGATCCGATAACCATCCGGATCTTCAAAGGTCTTGCCCTTTTGGTCCCAGTAGGGGTTGAAGCTAGCCACGGTCGCGAAACCGTGTGAATTCATACGAGCAACTGCCGCCGCATATTCTGCGTTGTCTGGGAGGTAAAAGACCAGGAGATTATCGGCGGTGGGCGCACGGCCGACGGTGTGGCCCGTTTTGGTGGTGAACTCGAGGTGGTAGGCGGCGCCCTTGAGACCCAGCATGACGCCGTCAAAGCCGTCATGCTGCCCGAAGCGGAAGAGGACCTCGAACCCCAGACCATCTCGGTAAAAAGGAATGATTGCGTCAATATCGTCGGTAGGCCGCGCGACCCGTAAATGGGCGTCGTGTAGTGTCGTGGCCATGCTCTTCGTTGCAGTGTGTACCGGTAGGTCGACTTGTCGGGGAGGGAACTTATCTGGATGCCTGAAAAGCTTGGCAGCCACTCTTTCTACTCCAAGGCGTTTTGTGATGAGAGATTTACGTTTAAGAGACTTTTTACTTCGCATTTGGCTTGAGACGTCATCCTATTTATGAGGCAGCTCAAGGTGATGACTATCCCGTTTGCGCCGACCAAAGGCCAGGGACGCAGCATTAAAGACCACCGATTATGGGTCCGAATTGGCACTGTGCCGGAAGCACGGCGAGTGTCGGCGCCGAGTTGCGAGGTACGATGCAGTATCTCCGACTTGTAGGCGGCGGTCGCTGTTTTTTTAAAGGATCTCGAAAGGCCTAGAAGTTTGCGAAATTTAGGACGCTCAACCGAAGCGATAAAAACCTTACGCAATGTCTTGTGTCGCTATCCTTTCTGACAGATACGAAATCGTATTTTCTAGGAGCACTCGTCTCATCATCCCAAGCCATTATTAAGCAGGCGCGAGAAGGCGCATTTCAAACGAGCTGACTATCAGTATACACTAACATGCTGGCTATTACTAGAATGCTCCGTGTTTTTTGTTACAAGTTAGATGGGCCATGAAGATTTGGACGCAGGGTCAGTATAAGCAATTTGGTACAGCTAGCCACAGACATGTTGCTTGAGTATTTGGAACTGCGCAGCAGTACGTCAAAGGTTGAGCTACCCCAGATTTACAGCCACTGTCATCATGGCCGGCGATGTCACCATCAAGACAACCCCATCGACTTGCAATTTAGGCACACTTTACTTGTTTGATTACCACGGCCCGCCTGACAATTTTGTACGGAGTCGCAAGATACACTTGACACAAGATTTAATGTTTAACCACACACCCATTACTGAGCGGTCTGGGATGGTACTGGTAAGTGGCTTTTTTTTTCTAACCCGAGAATTGCCCCGCTGAGTAACTTTTCCACCAAGTATGCCCACCTCCGCACGAGTAATGACTTCGCAGCTTGAGTGCTGTGAGCATACACCGTGTCTATTAGGGTCGCGAAAGCCGCCGAGAAAAAACACTCACTATTTAATATGGAGTCGTGAGGTGACATTTGATACAAGGAACAGTAAAGAACATTTTGTTTGACTAGGCAGGCAAGCAGGGTACAAAAGATACATTTACTTATGCCGGGCTAAGCTTGTTGTTAACAATGCTTGCATTTGGGGGCCAGATTGTGCAGGTTTATTGGCTGACTCACGGGATATCATTGGGCCAATCTTCTCACCTCATTTAGTAGGTGGTAACTGTGATGGGGGCATCGCAATTTCATGAGATGGGGGCGACAGTGAGGTTACATTGCAGGACAACAATTTGTAGATTTTTTTTCCCTTCCCCAGTTTAAATTGATAAAGTTGGGATCAATAACTACTTGAAAACTGATAGAAGGCTCTACATGATTGTACGCCGCAATGTCATGGTGTATTGGAATTCGTCATCATTGTAGCATCATAGCGAACTGGCACCTAGTAGATTTGCGCTTTGCATAGATACGTGGCAAGGATGTTCTTCCGACCTGATCTGCCCCTGTGTCGGAGCGGAGCTTGAGGGTTAGGTTGAGGCATTTCGAAGGGGTCCATGACCCTGTCAAAGACCCCATCGTGAAGTTTTCCTCTTCTGCTAACCCCTTCAAAGAGGGGCGTCTGATAGAGATTGCGGGTGATCTAGGACTTTTTTTTTTTTTAGATGGGGAGGTCTTTCGTCATTCCAAAAAAATTCTCTACAGTGGATATTACAGAGTGTCAGCCCACCACGCCCACCCAACTAGTGCTACATATGTTAGTATCCGGTCTCCGTGCCCTGTTTCGTTATTAAACCACGCCAAGCTGGCTCGTAGGACATCTCCCGGGAGAGTAGAGTTGCTTCTGTGGTTGACAGACGGAGAAAAGCATGACTAGTTTGCTTGAAGAACAGGGTACGGCGTCTTGAAATTGCTGTGTTGTACACGGGCCTCGGAGATTTAATGGACTGATGAACGGGAGCCTTTCACCCTAAATTTTAGAAACCTTATCAGTAATACCAGAATAAAAGAGGTGAGCGACACGGATAGACGGGCCGTGAATTATGAGTGGTGCAACGCCAATTTCTGTAGGGCTCTGGTCAAAGTAGCAAAGTACAGAATACAGTAAGTTTTAAACCTGACTTGAAGGTGACGAATAATATGACGGATCCTTCTACCGGCCCTCACCGGCTCTCACTGGATATCGCTACGCGTTTGATGGAGGGTCTTTGCAGGCAACTGTGGGAGTAACTGGGAGAGGAAGTTAGACGAACAGCCGGGTAGCGTCGAACATTCAGGCATCGCACGGTACATGGTAGATAGAGGCTGTCAGTACCTCGGAGAGACTGCAGATTGCAGCCCACTTGAACCCGCCTGTAGTAGGATCCCCAACGCCTCAGGCCCTGCGAGAGAGAGACCGTGTATGGGGCTTGCACTCGGCGTAATTAGGAGCCAGTCCGCTCCCTGGTAAGGTAGCCTAGGAACTATAGGTACTGGTAGGGACATAGTTCCGAACTGAACAACCCGCTGAAGAATGTTTCAGCGAGCCGGGGTTCGATGAGTTGTAAACTGTTTTAAATAAATAAATAAATTGAAAAAAAAACACTTTCCTCGGCAGGGGAAGAACCAGATGCAGAATCAAAGAAAAAATCCAGCTTTACAGCAACAAAAAACGGGAGAAACATGTAGCCGTATGTACGTCGGGAACCGAGAAACCGCGACGACTACCGTAGAGGAGTGCCAAAGAGAAAATGTGCCAATAGCAGCAAAGGATAAAACCACGAAGAAATATCCTAGTTCAATGCACAACGTCCTGCTTGGATCAATAGTGGCAAGCAGCACAATAAAAAGAACGCGTCACGACGTCGTGCAACAACCGCTTCAATGCCGAGGCGAGGCTATCGGTTAAACAACAATAGGGTTGCACAACTACAAGGCTATGCGGGCCGTGTTTTCCATTGAGCATCTTCCTTTTTTTCCTCGACATTTCTGCTCGTCATTTTAACCTTTGTGTTTTCAGTATCCTAGCACCGATCGAGCCTCTGCGTCTCCGCCAATACAATAGCAGGGCAAACAGCAGGGCACATCTATTTTAGTGGAGGCTACTGGTAATCCATCCGTTCCGTGGCGGGCGTGCTGCAGCGCCTTCTCCCCGTAGCAGGGCCGCTGCCCGACTCTGAATTACCCAGAGGTGCACGTGGGTAGGTAGTTTCCTCACCTGTTATCGGGCACAAGCCGCCGCCCCCAATCTGAAGGAGACTGAAGATTGTTCCAGGTGGTGCCTGGGCTCGCCTGTTTTGGTTACAATTTGCACGCCCGTTTGGGTTGCTTCCAAGTCGGCCTTGCATGTGTAAAATTAATCCATCCACTGTGGCACTATTTATTGCCGCCTTCCCCTGGGAAATACGGGGGGCAGGTAAGGGGACTGGGAACTTTTGCGGCCAGCTTTACGTATCGCAAATTCGATATCGACGCCCATCAAAGACGCCATGCAGGATTGTATTCCGTAATCATGACAAGATTGAATGCTCGCTAGCAATCAATATCTAGACACATGGCAGTACATTACTACAGTAGCAGTATATCGGTATCCTCCCACAGCCCTGAGCGGGAGAGAGCCAAAAACTCATGGCAAAGACAATGAACACGAGAGCCCTCCTAAAACTTACAGTTACCAAGTAACTAGTCAGTCGTTGCCCGTTGGCTCTTGGCATGTGAGGCGCACTATCTCCAGGCATGTTCCAGAAAACAGAGTTTTCACCCCAGTCTGACTCTACCCACACCAGAATTTCTAGTTAATGGCAGCTCGGGGCGATGGATGGGTGGACCGTATTGTAGGACTTGCCATTGCTGGAAAACACCGATGACCAAAGTGCATTGGCGGCTTGCGAATGCGAATGGCTCAATTGCCTCTACTGCTACAGTAATGATGACATGATCGCGCCATTGACAGGTGGTGAAGAGACAGCAGTCGTCATCCCACGACCGCAGTCAAATTGGGTGACCAAAAAAAACCTCCAAGAAAGCTTGGCGTACCTTGGCGACTTGCTGCTATCAGGAACAAGTTGAGGCACAAGTCGTCGTACATCCAAGACAATTGTAGTATGTAGGCATGATCAATGTGCCTCACCCCCCATATGTAGTATGTAGGGGTGTTTGTTGGGGCCTTTTTTTTTTTGGTCTGCTGCACAGGCCCCATCCTGCGATGTATTTCCCCATGGGTAAAAAGATAAACGGATAGATACGTGATGGCGGGCGGGCGGGCTCTGGTGGTGAGCAATGCGTACTGGCTTGATAACAATCCTCTTACGTTGGAATCATTGCCTCTCCCCCTCCGGGTCGCTGTGCCGCATTTTTCCCCCAGACGTCGATCCCCGGCGCCGGCACGATTGATGTGCAGCCGGTTATATTTGGCGGAGGAAGGTATACCGAGCATGGCCGGCCGAGCCAACACACACGTAGAAGTACCATGGGCGAGAGAACAGCGGGAGAGAGAGAGGCTAGTAGGTTCGAATCGAGCCATTTGGCTGCAGCCGAGGATCCCCATCTGGGGAAGAATGACTGTTTAGGAAGGCGGTTCTCGCAAAGGTGAAAGGCGGGGTGGAATGGCGTTTTCTGTTGATAAGGAAAATGCCATGAAAATAAAAGAGGTGGAGGTTCACATGTAATTGAGCCGCAAGTAAGATTGCTTTGCGGAGTAACCTATCGCATATTTAGCCGAAAGTCTTACAGCAAGCATGTCCCTAATAATATTTTGTTGACAACAGATTATTAACTAGGTAAAGGACATGTTGGAATAGGCAGATTTTCTAGCAGGGCACCCTGGAGGGTCCTATGGTTCGATATGCAGGGTCAATGTTGCATTGCTAGGGCTGCGCGGGGCGTGTTCGCCGCTTTCGACTGAGTATTACTTTGTAATAAGCTGCTGGCCTTCTTTGAATCCTATTGTGGCCAGTCTAATCCTTTGGGCACAGACTTGTGCCAATTATGTCTTATTCCTCCCTTATTGGGCATCTCTTCTCTTTTTTTTTTTTTTTTTTTAAATGCCACAGTCAGAGTGCTACGTGTACTGGCGCCTTACTTCAGCCGCCAATCAGCTTGACTGACATGCTCCTCCTTCTGGTTGCAGGGGGCGATGGGGATCTTGAGTGTTTTTTTTTGGTCCCGAAGTTCCCCGCCCACTCAGAAAGAAGTGTCGGTTTCGGGCGACCAGACCAGGGGGTGGCAGTAGTCTTGTAGTAGATCTTAGATCTTGCGCCGCCCCCGCCGGAAATGCCTAATGAGGCTAGAAACGGCACATCCCCAGTGGAAAAATCTTTTCCTCTTCAAATTCAACGCCCCCCCCTCTCTTCCTCCCTCTCGGCGAGCTGCGGTGAGTGAGAGCGAGCTCGGCGATTTAGGCTTGGTGCTTGTCCACACCGCGGGATCGCACATCACCATGGCCGTCGTTTGGCATGTGAGCAGATAGCTGCAACTGCAGCTTTGGATGGAAAAAAGTTCAGCTCCTTCCCTTGGAGGCCCCCTTTACCGACAGGAAGAAGGGAAAATGGGAGAGGGATGCATCCATGCCAGAGACTGAATGATTAAAAGGCTATGGGCTGCGTCAGACAAACGCCATGTGCCACTACAGCTCCCCTCCCCGCTTGCTGTGTCTCTGGCTATTTACCAAGCAAAAGAAACCAAGAAAAAAACGAGCTATTCACCCTTATCAGAGAATTTAAACTCCCACAGGTGGCGCTGGCGAGGTATGTGTTTGGATTTTGCGCGCGCTGGAGTATCTGGGGACCCCGGACTGCCAGGCAAAGACATCTCAATTCGAGGGTGGCGGGGTGGGAAAAGGGAAAAGGATTCATTAGCCAGCTGTGGGCAGCTGTATCCGATGCCCAGTGCTGCAAGCATCAAGAGATCAAACGTCCAAACGAGCTGAAATTTTTTCTTGTGACGCGAGAGAAAAGCGGCGAGCGGCTGGCCCCGCGGCGCATTGTGGCTTTTGTGTTGGGTCTCGATAGAAGCACGCATTGTGTCGGTCTGCAACTTGCGGCGATGATTTTGAAAGTCCAAAAAAAATTTTGCTACTGAAGACATTCTGTCACGCAACACAGCTTGTTCAAGCCAAGCCAGCATGCAGGTTTCCATATCCGTCTCACTCTCTCCCGTTTTACCCTTGTTAATATTGAATCTTCCCTGCTGCTGCAGCCAGCCATGACTTGCTGTGGCCATGAAAGCAAAGCCAGCGGAGTGTGTTGCACCCAGCTTGAGGCCCAGCTATTTGTGACATACTGCAATGTGCGGATAGAGCCCGATTGGCTACAGTATCGAGGTTTAGATGACACACCTCCCATCCATCTTCCTCAACAGCCGAGACATTGGGCACTTTAGTATGAGCCCAGCTGGAAAAAGGGACACAGGGCCACGAATACAACGGTTAAACTTTGTTTTGTTGCCGAGACTGCTTTGCAGAGAGAGCAAAAGTAAAATAAATGGCGATGCAACGATACGGTAATCTAGACGCCACTGTGAGCTATCAATGCAACCAAAAAAGGTGATGGCGTGATTGTGAGAACGCCGCCTCACTTAGTCACATTTGTGTATTGAATACAGAGTAGAGAAGCGCGCTCTCCCTTTGCCATATTTCAACTTGCAAGAGACGTCGGAATAAATGCCGGTCAAGCTGTCCTAATCGCTGATCCGATATTTCCCATCCTGGTTTTTTTCTTACTCTCTCATCAATCACACACACTCGCACTAGAAATCTCATCTCATTTGCGGGCTAGCCGGGCTGTTTTACCGGGAGGCCCACATAACTCGCAACAGGGCCCGTACACGGTAAAAGGAAATGATAGAAGGACGAGACGGTAAAGAAAGAAAAGAAAAGGCTGCAGATTGTTTACCCCAAAAATTAAGACTGGCGAAATGTATGCTTGTACGTCAATGGGATTCTTCCCGCTTGTGGGGGGGTCTTTTCTTTTTTTGTTGCTTTCGCACAGAAAATCCTGAATATGGTGCATCTCGATTTGTTTGGAGGGGGCAGCCGCTGTCAGACCAGGTTAGTGCACTGAGTGCGGAGCAAGGTACCCTCTATGCCGAAGTGATGCTCAGTAGTACCAGTAGGGAGCCAGACGGGGGGTAACAAAAAGAACGAAGTACGGAGGATATGAGTTACTGTATCTTTGTAATAAAAATCTACCTTGAACCCAATCTTCTCCCATCCCAAGAAGTAAGAGAAATACAATGCCGCTAACAGCTCCCTCGTTGTTCAACTGTTTCTATTTTTACTGACACGAGCTTCCGTCATACCAAAGGTCCCCCGTCGTAAATGTACCCGGTATGTATGTCGTAGCGACTGGGCTGGTCTTATTACGAGACACTAGCTCTCTGCTTTGCGTTCCCATCCAAGCTCAGAGATGCAAATCGCTGCGCACATCACTCTTCAACTCTCCCCACAGATAGTTGGCCTGCCGGAACCGACTGAAATGACAGACCTTCCTCCGAATATGCTTGTAACTCATCAAATATCGAGACCCCCGCACTCCCCCAACCCGAATCCGTGGATAGTGCTGAACAAGGTCCAGGTACAGATAGTGAGAGTGCCTCTGTCTAGGGAAAATCAAAATGAAATTCACAACCGAGGCGCGTTCTCATATCCATTTACTCGGCCTCGTGTAACGTCAACCATGGCACTAGACTATGCCCTAGTTAGTGAGGCTTAGATTAGGACATCCACTGGCATAACCCTGGACAGTTGCTTGCTCATCTCAGCAGTAGTTGCGGATACAGGGTAACAGTTTAAAATGAATTGGACCGAGCCGACACAGACCAGATCACGGATTGTAAAATGCACCAGTAGAATCCACAGAATGCCAGAAGGGCCTGTTAGTGATGGAGCATGCCCGTTGGCGGTGGCCGAGCTCCGGCCCGCCCCCCTGCATTTACTTGCTGGTCCGCCCCTTGTCAGAACGTCGTTTGCACGAGGCAACGAGATGAGGACACGGGGTAGGACGATGGCGGTTTTGTACGCTTGATGTAACAAGATAGGAGCTATTGTTGGGGTTTCCCATTGTGGGTTGGAGAATATTTTACAGGAACAAGAGGCTGGTTGGTTGCAGATGTTGAATAGCGATGCACATTAATAAGGGCCCGTAGCGATTTCTATTCGTAGGAGGGTATACTTGGACGGCTACTCCATACTTGTCAAGGCTTTGCTGCCTTGATGTCTTACCATGCACGCAAGTGCCTATTTGTCACATTCACAGAAATATATTAACAAAAAAAATATGGAACGAAACTACGGATGCCTTTCCCCATGGGCTCGGCAATCCCCTGCCAAAAGGGCAAAAAGACCCGAAACCCCCAGATCACAGCAGAAACAATGGCGTCGTCTCCTTTTCGGCTCCTTGATTGTAGTGCGCCCAGCCCGCCATCTGCAATGTCGCAACCATCCCCCCTGCCAAAAAGGAATTGATATGTGCCAATAGAGTTGCCTGAATCAGTACGTATGTACAATAGGTACGGTTAGTACCGATGGAGAAGGTAGCCATTATGGCACCCCGGTCCGTGGCCTAAAGCAGGAATGGGGGCCAATCAGCTCAGCACGACAATGGTCGGCCAAACTGCAATGCCCCTGCCTGCCTTTTCCTGGGAAACTGGCTAGGCAAGCCAAATATCAGTCCGATGGGAGAGGAGGTAGAAGGGACATTTTCGCCCAGTGTAGTGGAGCTTGGCCTCGCAAAATCTCACCTGAGAAACCCTCTTGCCTCATCCATACCCTGACCTGACAGCCCGCCGTAATGCCGAAGGAGACAGTGCATAGTAACGGGACTTGGTGGGGGATTGGGGGAGGATTGGGGGCGTGTAAAAGACGTCTTCTGTTTGCGCGTTGCCTATTTTTTTTTTTTTTGGCACTGGGCGCTGGCGTAGGCCTAGGGGGCGCTGGCGCAATCAGGTCTCCCCCGCTCAACCATTCAGAGGCTTTCCCCAGGGCAGCCAGTTGCCAGGCCAGGCTGTGCAGGTGTGTGGTAGCACACTGGGGTGACAGGCGTGCGCCTCCCCAGCTGGCTTTCTCCCCCAGAACCTGTCTCGGACAAGTGGTACCTGCTAGCCTCGCCGCCCCAAGCCTTCCTCCCAAACTCCAGAAGTACCATCCACGAATGCCGCAGTAGTGCCGCCCCGGTTTTTGGGTTTGTACCGGTGCGAGTATGACTGGGGAGAGGGAGGGGGGTGCGTGCAACCTAAAGAGTAGTTGCCCAAAAAAAAAAAAAAAAAGAGGTACCAGCGCTCAAACGCCGCCATGTACCTTTCACTATCCACTGGGCCTTGAGCGCCGGCCTTCTGCCACACCATGCCAATGGCGCACCCACTGAACAGCTTTCTTCAGCGCTGCCCTCCCTCCTAGCCGCTGTGCCCAGTGGCCCACAAGCATGTGCCTGTCCAGGCCTCTGTCATCGAGGTACTTGCGCAAACTCGCCCAGGTGTACCCGACACGACCGAGCCCGCCTTTTAAAACCTGTCCCTCTCCCCCATCCCCTCCTAGAAAAAAAAAAGATTCCGTTTCTTTCCATACAAACTGACTACGACACAGCCCGCAACATTCGTTTCTCGGACACGCTTCGAAACAAACAAACTCACTCACGGAGAAGTAACCACTTCGAACAAGTTGCATTTCGCAGGAAACGTCAGCCCTGCACCGTTCTATCTTGCTCTCGCCTGGCTCTCCTACGCAAACCATAGATCTGCTCGCCGCATATCGATCACATGCAACGGGCAAAGTCAGCAGTCGAGATCTCCAGTCTGCTCCAACACCAACAAGCTCTGGAGCCCAACTCGAGCCTCAACTACCACCACAGTGACGAAGATATGGCATCCGCCGCTGCAGTGACCGTCATTAAGCCCAACGGGCCTCTACCCAGTGCTCAGGTTGCTGATACCACCACCACCGAGCTTCCTCGTCCTTACAAGTGCCCTCTCTGCGATAAGGCCTTCCACCGCCTTGAGCACCAGACGCGACACATCCGCACCCACACCGGCGAGAAGCCTCACGCATGCCAGTTTCCCGGCTGCAGCAAGAAGTTCTCTCGCTCTGATGAACTCACCCGCCACTCGAGAATCCACAACAACCCCAACTCTCGCCGGGGTAACAAGGGCCAGCACCAGCAGTCTCACCAGCATCCCATGCACCATGGCTTGCCTCACCACTTGCACCCTGAGGGCTTGATGGCTCCCCCCCCGGCACCCAAGACGATTCGTTCTGCTCCCACATCGGCTTTGGTCTCACCCAACGTCTCCCCTCCGCACTCGTTTGCTTCCTTTGCCTCTCCCCACAGCGCTCACCATTACAACCGCAGTGGTGACATTTCCATGCTTGCCAAGGCTGCCCACCAAGTCGAGCGCGAGAACCTGGGCCACAGCCACTCCTCGCGTCATCACCCCTACTACAGCAACAACGGGGTTCACCCTCGCGGTAACCCTGCTGGGCTGAGCTCCTACCACATGTCGAGAAGCCACTCTGGCGAGGATCACGGTGACGACCACTACCACGGTGCTATTCGCCATATCAAGCGCTCCCGTCCCAACTCGCCCAACTCCACCGCGCCGTCTTCTCCCACCTTTTCCCATGATTCTCTTTCCCCAACTCCTGACCACACACCAATCGCCACACCTGCGCACTCGCCTCGTCTTCGCCCCTTCTCCGGCTATGAGCTGCCCAGCCTGCGCAACCTGTCTCTGCAAAACAACACCACACCAGCTCTGGCTCCTATGGAGCCTCATCTGGAGACCCCGACCTTTGCCCCGATTCTGCAGCAAAACAACACCCAGCGCAGCAACGGCATGTCGCTCACCGACATTCTCAGCCGGCCAGACGGTAGCCAGCGAAAGCTCCCTGTGCCGCAGGCCAAGGTTGCTGTTCAGGATCTTCTCTCTGAGCAGGTTTACCACGCCCACAGTGGACGTAGCTCTGCCACTGGCAGCCTCGCCGGCGGCGACCTCATGGATAGAGTCTAGAGAATGCCTCATGATTACCGCCGGAGCGATGATTTAACGATTTGGGAACAACATAGACGGACAAAAGATAGACACTGGCGTTTACGGGATTTAACTGACAAAGAGTCTTACGCTGTACTGCCTCTAACGAAGAGGCAAGCAGAGATTACTCGGAAGTACAGAAATTGCTATTGATTTGGCTACTTTTTTTTTTTTTTTTTATTCTTTGGGGATTCGCATTTGTCGTGCAAACACCCCTTGGGATATACCGGATAGGACTGGATTAGGAACAGGACGGAACAGACATAGACATCACCACTTTCTGGCGCATTGATACTCTTTATTATGGTTCATATTCATCATGTTTTAATATGTTTCTGTATTGGAAGGATAATAGTTGGACTATTTTGCCTATCATAGTTGACCCGGCACGACCAATTTTTTAATTTTCTTTTTGGAGGTTGAGTCGTGGCCTTAATTCACAGCCAAACAATGCAGACCTTTGCAGGCATCGTTCTACCAGCTGTCGTGCATATATTGAGTATTCAAACTCGCCAATTGCTGCCCTATGACTTCCTCTATCACTCCCGCGCTATGTACGGGTACAGGGACAGACGGGCACACAAAAACACAGCCGCCACTACAGATGGACGAGTTTTGTGGAAAGAAATCCACATACAGCTTCCTCAGCTCAGTGATTTACGGCGCAACTACCAAGCATGTGCCCGATTGAGTGCCTAGCGGGAAACGTGGACAGCCCACGGGGTGCAATGTGGAGGTCAGACGGTCGGGACCCATGCCGCCACACATCTGCCCAGCGGTTGGCACCACTCTCCATTCTATGTCGTCATTTGCTGAGTGCAGTTTTTTCCGACGACGCTGGTGATGCTACTGTGGGAAACCGAGGAATAGAAACCATACGCGTCACGCTGTTCAATGGGTAAAAGGATGACTCAGAGAGAGGAAAAGAACGCTCAGTAGCGGCTATAATTATATTTTTATTAGAAAAACTAAAGTAAAAAAAAAAAATAAGGGCCAAAAAAAAAACAGGCCACTATATTAAGACGAGGGAGGATATAATTGTACGAGGTAAGAAAAAATGAGCGACATGGACGGATAGCTGGCTGGACGGCTGGACGGCTGGACGGATGGATGGATAGAGTCATTTTCTCTGAGCCGATGACAGGCGGATGGACGGCCGGCTCAAATGGCAATAGCAAAAAGAAGGTTATGAATCCCGGAAACCGGAGGCTTGCGAAGGGGCAGTGAATGGACAAGTTGAAAACACTAACTACGTGCTGCCTGTTGTTGGAGCATAACTAACTAGGCCCTTTAGTGAATAACGGCGTTCGTTTTAGCTTTCCTGGTACAATTTTTTTTTTCGATGCGCCTTTTTTTCTTGCTGGTAAGTTGGTGACTCGCGAGGTATTTTTTCTCCCTTTTTCTTTTTACGAGAAATGAATTTGCGGGACATGAGCGAATTTTTCTCTCTCTTCCCTTCCTGGTTTTCTTTGTCTAGTTACCCTTAGGAAACGAATGCATTACGTGCATTGCCAAAGAAAGATGGGCTTCGTTTTCTTATGACACCGGGTCGTCGTGCGACTTTGATGGCAAACAGCGTGATTACATGACTGGATGATGCGTACATGCAAGTGACGGCCCATCTTTCCCCTTTTCCCTTGCTTCTTTCCCCAGTATTTTCTTCTTCGTCTTTTCGCCTTCCCGTGTTGCACCGATCTGCCCCTTTGGCCTCTCTCCACTTGGATTGTCCAAATACAAGCATTGGCAAGCCAAGACAATAAACAAGTCGTTAGATATTTCCAAAGTTTTTTTTCTAAAATATATATACATGTATATACTATTCCTATAATAGTTTTTAATGGCTATTTTACTGCAAACTTTGTTGGTAGGGATTTTATTAATTTTTTAGAGGCATTCTTTTTGCCGTGCGGCGCATCTCGCAGGTTGTTTCTATTTTTATAACAACACGCCCGAACTTGTGGACCATCGTCAAAACCCACGCAACCCTTGAGTTTTGAACCAAATGCCAATAAGCTGCTGAGTGTTGCCGTTCTTTCCCTGGCTACAGGGTCTATTTCCAAGGTGCAAGGTGAATCGGGCCGTACACCTATGCACACCTCGGGCCTTTTGGTGGAGATAGTTTGCGTTCTTTTTTCCTCTTTTTCCGCTTAAACCAGTTGAATGGCATTAATTGGCCAAGTATTATAAGGTTACTCGTTACAGTACCGAGTATTCACCGCCGTAGGCCGACTGTTACCTTTACTACTTCGAAACTGCAAGCCAGGCCGTTGCAATTAGCAAAGTCCTGCCTATAAAACAAGGAAGACAAAGACGGTCGACGGAGCGACGGAGCGGCAGGTGCCGTCCGTCTACCAAGTCATTAGTTCGATATATTGCAGCAGCCTAAGAAAACCCCCCATTTTGGTGTTATTATTAGTTCTTGATATATAGTGGAATGGGCGCCCCAATATGCAACCCGCCATAGATTGATGCTACATAGCTTCCCCAGAGACTCTCCATTCACTGGTCGACGCTCCCCCAGCGTTACAATGCCCCTCCGTCCAACCCATCCTCCGGCACTGCGTGCTGCCTACGCGGAGGTGGCGGGGGAGTGGTCCTGCAAGCACCGCCTTGCCCATGGGGTTGCAACTGGTACTGTGGCTGCATCTGCCTCTTTACCTAGCCAGCTGAAAGGGGCAGAACGCGTGAGGTTATGCTGTGCGGATATTGTGCAACTTGTACGCTGGATAATGGAATGTAATTATCTGTGGAGGAAGATTATCTGTCTGTGGCTCGATTGACGTGCTCCCATGCATGACTGAGGATCTCACATAAGCTTCCACCGGCAGGAAAGGACGTGATTACTGAGTACAGCATTTAAAAAAAAGCCGTATCTTGTTGTTTCTCCCTTGGCACATCACTTGCTTGGCTTCCTCGTCCAATAACCTCCCACGTGCGTCCAAACCGAAACGGTGTACTTTTTATTTGTCCGCGTTTTATTCCTGATTCTTAGCACGGTACAAGTCTAGACAGTGAATGAATGATTTTGTTGACTACTCTAATTCCACACAAAAGTGTGCCCCTTCAAATTGACCACCTACGGTGGCGTTATTTTGGGGGCCGTGGCGGCTGCAGGACTCAATTCAGCACTCAAACCAGCACCCGCGGATCAGCAGACTGCCCGTGGGGAAAATCTGGGAAGGACAGATAGCAAAATACATCCATAGACAGCGATGGATGCAAAACTACTCCATGGGCTTTTATTATTCTTAATAATTTTGATAAATATACATACCAGTAGTACTCCGTAGCCATTCATGAAATCAAGGGACGGAGCCCCCTTCCCCCCCCCTCTTTTTTTTCTTTTTCTTGGGTATACCCGAGACACTCTTCAAACTGACGCTTGCAACGTGGTGGATGATTGTAACGGCGTAATAACGCAAGCGGTGCTACCTGCATTTGAGTCAAGGCTATAAGACCACTGACCGCCATTACGATTCGAGATACGCTGTTTTTTCTCCTGCAATGCTGCGGCGCGCTGTTAATGTAGCCAGGCTGTAAGTGGTTGGAGGAAGCCGTCAGTGTGGCTTGGTGTGTTGTGTTAGTTGCATATACACCCAAGCCACATGTCAAGTGGACGACGGAATAACCCAGAAGACGAAGAAGCAGAAATCCAGCACACACACAAGAATGACGATAATATACGGAGAGCGACAGAATTAGGGTGTAGGGGAGGGCGGGACTGTGAATTGAGCCACCGGCGAGGACGAATAATGTTACTACTCTGGATAGGCTGAAAGACTTGCTTCAGCCATGGGCATGTGTAATCGTCCCTCGCTTAAATTTGATTCAAAGTAGCCCCCCTTTGCTTTTTTGTCGCCCTAAATTCTCGGCCATCGGGGACCTCTATATGTAGTTGGTCACTAGAGAAATAAACGGTGCCCAGCGTAAATTTGCACCCCTAATAACCACCAACATCATGGCTGGCGGAAACAACGGCGATGGCGGCGGCGGCGGCGGCGGCGGCGGCGGCGGCGGCATCTTCTTGCCCGTTTACGTTATCATTTGAACCTGCTAGAGAATCTGGGGCCTTTTTCCCGCGTCGCTCCTTCGGCGGCCGAGGAAACTTTGCATGCCAGAAATAGTCAACTATTGCTTGGCTCAAAAGTCCTCGTACGGGCATTCTCATGGTTCGGCTGTAACGATGTAAATTTCCGTAGCTTACTGTTTCAAGAAAGCTTCTTTTGGTAGCTTATCAGGGTCGCCGCTATGAACTTGCTCGGCACGCCGGCTTATAGTACAAATGATAGGCGCTTTAAGTACATGTCTGTACTCCGTAATAGCGGTATGATCAGCGAGTTTCGACTAACAGAAATAATGAGTGGCTATTTTCGCACGGGTCAAACTGCCAAGAAACGGTCCGTTGCAACAGTAGTGGTCTTTTTGCGCAACTATTCTTTCCGGATCTGGCAGGTCTACCACGCGGCGGCGCAGTTCCAGCCTCTCTCGCTGCGTACTTGATAGTTAATAGAAGCGATACTACTGGGTATGAGGCGAAAG